>VXBU01013121.1:142287-310642 GCA_013400315.1 Bombycilla garrulus | reverse complement strand
GGCGGGGTGGGCAGGTGAGGTGAGGCGAGGATGCGGCGCGACCGGTGACGGGTAAAGCCCGACACGGCACCTTCCTCCCGTTGATCCCGTTTTGGGACAAGGGAGGACAGCGGCAGCCTCGGGCGGCTTCACCCTCCTGGTAACGCGCGGGACGGGGGCCGTGACTCCTCGGGGGAGATGGTGCTGGGCCGGTTCTCCGCAGCCGTACCTGCGGGGAAGGGATCGGAGGGCGTGGGGGCTTAAGCACTGGCCCGCGCTGGGGTCTGGGGGGACGCCGGGCACTGGCAGTGCGCTGGGCACTGGCGGGCGAGTTGGGTGTCTGCAGCAAGAAACAAGTCGGAAACTGCCGAAGCAGGGTCCGTGCTGCCAAGGTAACGCGCTCTCCTCGAGAGGTCTGGTGCGCCGGGGTAGAAAATACTCGTGGTGTTTTGAAATAGACTTCTCAAAACAAGTATTCATCGTACCGGCATGTAAAAAGAGCTAATGTATTAAAATGCAAATATGCATGTGTACTCGGCGATGCTGTTGCGTGTTTCCTGTTTACCATGTTAATTAGAAGTTGTAAGGCAGAACTTCACCAAGAGTAATCCAGGACAGTGTTTGACCCAGTAATGCTCACTGAGTGATGCAGTGGCTTTCATAGTCCTGGGTTTTTTTAGCCCAAAACACAAGCCAAAGATTTACTGAACTTAATTAATGAGAAGTGCATGAATTAAAAGACAAGTTACACCATTGAAACTACTCTCTACTCGTGCAAGTGTGAAAACTGACTCAGCCAGTATGAAGAGAAAGTTAAACTCCCCACTCTTGTTTTTGTAAGGAAAACTTTGACAGTGAAGTTTGACACTGGTCTTGCAGGCACCAAGATGCTTTTCTGAAACATTCTGAAACGTTAACTAACTGTGCAGAAGTTTGAGATTTAGGAAATATAAGGCTGCCATTAAAAGGCAAGATGAACATGCTTGTAAACAAATGCAGGCAAAAACATACAGAAGCATTGTGGAGTCCTAATTGTTTTTCAGGGGTTTTGTTGTTCTTAGTGTTTTTTGTTTTCGGGTTTTTTTTTTGAGAGCTAGTATTGTTTAGTAAAGTGTGTTGTTTCCATTCACTGTGTTCTTTTAATTTATAGGTGCTCCTAAAACAAACAAATGTATTATAGGAACAATTTTGACAATAACCAAATGTTTGTTTGTTTGGTTTTGTAGTCCACCTCACACCTCCCAGATTCTTCCAGAGAAGAAAATAAAAAGAAACCCGTTTTGGAAAGACTTGGAAATTTGTTTGGTACAGGGAAGAGGAAAAATGTCAAAAGTTCACTAGAACACACTTCACATCATAAGGGTGAGCGGTCAGGTTCTCCTCACGGGGCTCAAGCAGTATACTGTAGGCACTTCAGAGAAGGACACGAAGCTCCTCAAGTGCAGAAACAAGTGAGAAACTTAAGTGCCCTTTCTGAGGCACAGGAATATAATTTCAGTGGGGAAGTAAGACCTCTGTATCACGACACGATTTCAGAATGGAGCAGTAGGGGGGTCTCTTCTGACAGCGAGTGGTCGGCAGATTGGAGCGGCAGCAGTGAAACCATCAAAAACTCTTTCTGTGAGAGCAGCCTGAATGTGGAAACACTGGGGTTGGAGAAAGAATCCGCCACAGATATAAATAATTCCACAACTCCAGATTTCATACAGAGCTTAAGAAATTTGTCTAGTGAAGACTTAGAAAAGAGTATCTTAAGTCACAAGCAGCTTGTGAACACGTGGGTGTCTGAGGAGCCTGGGCATGCAAAACCAAAGGATTTGCCATACGAGTTGGAATCTGCAGCGAGTGAACACGCATATTCTGCTAGAGTGTTAACAGTTGATATCTATCTAAGAAAAACAGACGAGCTCCTTAATGAACCCGTGACTGTTAAATCAGAAGAAAATTCTAGTGATTTGGACACAATGGATAAAAAATCTGCTAGTAAAAGATCTGGAAAACGGAGAAAGTCTCAGTCATCCAGTGACATTCCAAATGGAGAGAGAAACCAGACTGAGAATACTGCAAGAGAAGAATCTGTTTTTGAGGATGATGCCCATTCTGAGGTGTTTTCAGACAAGATAATAAACCCTGAACGAAAAGTGAAGTCTCTCCAACAGACTCCTGAAAGAAATTCCTCTTCCTCAGGTAGTAATCAGGACCTAAAAGTTGGATCTGCTCACAAAGGGACATCTAAAGCTGAAGCTGACAAGGGCAAGCAGCAGATCTCAAACACAGCCTCTGCAAGGAGAAGATCATATAAAAAGAATCAGTCGGATACTGTACCCATTTCCCCTACTGGTTTGAAGGGTCAGGTGAAAGATTACTCTTCAAAAAGGCAACCTTTAGCATCGCCAGAGAGTAACCCAGTAATAAAAAGAACTCCAGTGGAAAAGGGAGCTATACCTGTGGCTTTTGGGGAAGACTGTTTGGAGTCTCCCAAAGCTTCTTTGGCTGCTAAGACAGAAGACAATGCCTTGGTGTTTGCTGAAGGCAGAAATGATACCAAGGCAGTAAAGCATGGTAATGGTCCAGATGGAAGAGCTTTCTTGCATACTGATGGGATTAAAAATGGAGACCCGTGTCTGTCAGCTGAGAGACAGACGAATTCTGATTTAGACACCTCAAAGCTGAAGAGTTTGGATGCTTCCAGAACAGTCACAACAAAGATTAGCCTGTAAGTAACAAACTAGTTTGTCTTGTCCTTGCAGCTGTCATTTTGCTTGTTTGTTTAGAATTCTATGGAAACACTAGCTATATATCTGTTACCTGTCTAGATTGTTTTCAGATAAGAGCTGCCTTTGAAAAAAAAACCAAAAAGCTACCATAATTAAAGCTACCACTTAAAAAGCACTGTAGTCTACATGTATTAGAAAAAGAATTCATTTTTTCATTTTTTAAATGGATGGGGAATGTCTTTGTCCATTCTATTATATGGAATAATTTAACATATATAAAAACTGCTTAGTCATCAACGCGCCTGCTCAGATTAATTCATCTATTCATCTGTCATTAATTACCTTAATGTAATTTTTCTCTCTGTAACCAAATCAGAATGTGGTTGAAGATTTTGTGTGAAAATCTTTGAATAAGAAATGTGTTCACGTTTTCTATGAAGCAGCCTAAGTTCTGCTATTATTTTATGAAGAAATGTCGGATGCAGTGTAGAACTTGATTGTTCAAATGCTGCAATAGATCACACTCCAGAGATTTGAATACATATAGTTGCTTTCTTAAGTATGTGCAGGATGAATTATTTAAATTTTGATGCATGTGAATAACATCAGGTATTTGCAGAATTATGCATATATTAGTATCCAGTTTTTGATTTCACACTTGAAGAAACTGTCTCTCGCCTGTCAAACCAGGCGTTCAGAGCTTTCCTTAGGATTAAAAAGAAGTGGCTGTATTTATAAAGTTCTCTGTTATCACTAGTATGAGAGCAGTGATTGATTACTTGGATACAATTGCATTCTCAACCAGAGGGAATGATTTGTTTGCATTATTCATTTCTGTTCTTTGGTGATCACAGCTGTGTGCATGTTCAGTTACAGGTGTTGGGGTACGCTGAATCCTGTAGGATACAATGTAGGCCCACCCGAGGCACACTGAGCCTTCATAATTGTTGTTGTATTGGAAGGATGTGGAGCTCAGTGTGATGGTTTAGGAGACACCTCTGTTTCCAATTATGCCTCCCACATCTGAGAAGCACAGGAGCAATTTCCTTTGCGCAATTTGTAGTACTCTACGTCTGAGTTGTTAATTTGTAACTTAAGTTTAAAAAGCCTGATACTGAAAGTCAGACTGTGGCGTTTTTGTACCTGGTGATGCTTTGCCGTCTGGCAGTGTAGATCACAAGTCATAAACTCTTGAGTTTGTATCTTCACAGCTTCAAAGGAAAGGTAGCTTTCATATTATTTTTTCTCTGTGTCACTGTTGTTAGTGATGATGAAGTTATAAACGCCAGCTGGTTTTCATTTTTTCTGTATATCTCCTGGGCCTGCTGTGTAATGAATTCTTTTACTGTACTCATAAAGTAACAGACAAGTGTCCTGTCTGAAGGAACGAATTTTAATAAACAGCCTGTTCTATTTCATCCCATTCTGTGGGGTGTGTGACACTATGTCTTGGCCTTATCTGCTTCTATAGGAACTTTAGCCCTGGGTGGGGACTGCTGTGTTGCCTGCAAGGTTTCTGATGCATCTGATAGCTGCCATTGCACAGCACTGCCCTATTTCTTTAGCCAGAGTTACATGCTCAGATGATCTGGTATAATTTATAGTCATTCATTAGCACATATGAACTATAAACCTGGATGTGGATTAAGGTGCTGTAAAATGGGAAAGGAAAAGATGGTGCCATTACTAGAAGACGGTGTGTTTTTATTCTCTAGTTATTGCTTTGAACATATAACTTTTTCATTTTCAGGGGTTGAAAAGTTATTGTTAGGTAGTTCGCATGAATTCCTTTCTGGTTGAAAAATACCTGTTTACTTAGAGATTACTTGGCCCCTTGTAAGATGGACTTTATATAATACAAGTAGTTCTCCCTTAAAAATGCATGTCTCTTACTGATGACATTGTGCCAATTCTGGGAATCAAGTTTCTTTAGAAACATTTCAAAACAGGTCAGTTTCTCCAGTCACCTCCAGAAACACAGATTTCCTGTAAATACAGATAGGATTTTCTCTTTTCTTCATTTATGTTTGTGTACTGGATAATTTGAAAGTCACAGGATGCTTTGCTTCTAGCTTTTGAAAGGGAAACCTATCAGATTTGAGACTAAAATGAGGTTGATGGTAAATCTTAATTGGCAAATAAAACCTCAGGCAGCAGTTACTTTGATGTGCTTAGCGGAAAACTTGGCTTCAGTTGTCATACTTTTTGTTCAGACATGGTTTTGTAGTTGCCTTTACATTTAAACCTTGTTGAATTATTCTTCTCTTTTCACATGCCATTTTTCTTTGCTCACCTCTATCTGATATTTTGGCATCAGTGTTTTTTTGGCACTAGTTGCAAGCTTGACATGTGACTCACCTTCCATTTTTGACTGTTGGGAGAGGTTTAACTGCTTGCTTCCACAGTTTAGCTGCAAGGTGTAGCCAAAGAGAAGGACATTGGTATTTCTCTTGTGCCTGCTTGTTCCTGGATTGCAGATCAGGAATGGGTAGTAAGAATCAGCCACATTAGGCTGTTTGTAAGAAAGCATTTGTACTGTTAAGTTTTTTCCCCATACAAGATGAGAGGCTTAAAGGATATTCAAACAACATCTCCTTTTAAGCAAGCTTAGGAACTCAGTTCTTGTACATCTTTTGGCTGTATTTAAAATCTGTATCTCATAGTGTGGAAAAAGGTGCAATGAAAAGATCAGAGGAGGCCAGCTGTAGTGAGTGGAGCTGCAGGGCTGAGCTTTCTCATGCTCTTTGGTCTCAGCTGTTTGGCTGCTGAGAAATACTGCAGAATACATAATACAAAGTGTTGAAGATGTTGTTTCTGCATAAATTTGCAAAGCTTGAAACTATACCTTTGAGGGGTGAGCTCTTCATTTAAAATAGGTTTTAGGTGTGGCTGATAAGTATCGCTGTTAGCCATTAAACTTGCTTGTGTCAGGGCATACAGAGACACAGATTTTACAGAGAAGATATGCGTTGTTATGTTGAAATAAATGCATTTAGTAGCACAAGTGACAGGCTGACAAAGGCGTGGTATGGGAATGAATTTGTTAAGATAATTGGGCCATTAGTGTTACCTCTTGAGAATACAGGTAAAAGAAAAGGATAAGTATGGTTTGGTTTTTTTTTTTCCTAATCAGAAAAGGATATGAAAGGTCCTGGTGAGCAGGAAATTCAACACATGTCAGTAGTGCATCATTGTACCAGGTGAAGCCTAAGCCTTATACTGTGCTCCATAGGCAGGAGCATAGCCAGCAGGTCAAAAGACAAGATACTTGGTGCTCATGAGTGTACATGTGGGTCACTCTGTTGAGTTGTAGCCCTTCCTCCCCTTCCAGCTCTCTTCTGGTATGAGAGGGATGTTCCCAAATTAGAAGGAGTGCAGCAGTGAGCCATTAAAGAAGGTGACAGCTCTGGAGCAAATAATGTATGAGGAGAAGATGAAGCAGCTTGGTTTCTTCAACTGAGAGAAGCATAAAGTTAGACCTCAGTCATCTCTCCCTACCTATAGAGAAGGCAGAGCCAGATTTGTCCCTGAGCTAGGGAGTGAAGGGACAACAGCCACAGCTGCAAGTTGTAACAGTGAAGTTTTAACGGGTTATAAGGCAAAAATAATTCACAGCAACAGTGGCTGCCCTGGCAGTGCTTCACTAGGAAGGTTGTGAAGTCTTGACTCTTGAAGTTGTTCAAAACTTGGTCAGGCAAAGCCTTCAGAAACTTGGTTTAACTTTGAAGCTGTCCCTGTTTTGAGTAGGAAGTTTGGCTAGCTGATCTTTAGAGGTTCCTTGGAACTTGTATTCATTTTCCAAAGAGAAAAGTCATAGAATAATTTAACTTTTAAAAGTTTAGGAAAAAAACAGTTGTAGTTCAAATGAAAAGCAACGCCTCAATGTATTTAATTTTATGATAGTGCCCTTTATACCTTCCCTCTTTCAGGAACATTTTGTTTTTCTGTTTTTCCTTAAGTTTTCCGACTGTGTTTTATTAGCAGCTATCTATCTGAAGTATGGCCAGTGGATTTTAAGTTTGCTATTTCCTCTTTTATTGATCATGCATTCTTCATAAGTCTTCCAGTTGTGAACCAGCTTGAGTAGCTGGTAGTTATGTAATGTTATGTAGAGCAGTGTTGGGAAGTCTTCTTTGAAATGACATGAGGATAAGAAGGACATGGAACTGTTGGAGCAAATCCAGAGGAGGCCACAAAGTTTCTGAGAGGACTGGAGCACCTTCCCTATGGAGACAGGCTGAGAGAGTTGAGGCTTCTCAGAGAAGAGGAGGTTGCATGGAGACCTCGTAAAAACCTTCCAGTATCTGAAGGGGGGGTCTACAGGGAAGCTGAAAAAGGAACTCTTTGCCAGGGACTGTAGTGTCAGGACAAGGAGTGCTGGGTACAAACTGAGAGACAGGAAATTTTTGTTGGATATTAGGAAGAAACTTTTTACTGTGAGGGTGGTGAGACACTACAAAAGAGGTGCCTGGGGAGGTTGAGGATGCCCCAAGCCTGGCAGGGCTCAAAGCCAGGTTAGATAAGGCTTTGGGCAACCTGGTCTAGTGGGAGGTGCCCCTGCCCATGGCAGGGGAGCTGAGGCTAGATGATCTTTTAAGATCCATTGCAGCCTCTTAATATTCTATAATTCTATGATTCTTAACAGTTGCTCTCTGTATAGATTCTTAGGTAACTATTTTTGAATCCTCCTCTTATTTTAGTATGTTTGTTCCTCATGGTATTCCCAAGAAATAAAGCTTGTACAATGGAGAGTCTTGCATTCGGAGGGTTTAATTTCCTACTTGGGATGGATCACTTGAGGAAGAGGGGAAAGAATCTCACTTTTTGGGTTGTTCCTGTATCTCACACCTCTTTCTTGGGCTAAAGAGCTGCCTGAGAACTTAGTTGAACACACTTTATGTAGGTAATAAAAGAAGAAAGCACTTAAATACCAGAATCATCCATTGATTGGTAGAGTTTTTGGGATTCTGGAGATTGCTGCAGGCTATTTTCTTTTATCTCCCACCTTTGTCAGTTTTCATGTAGGGCAGTTTCTACCTGTCCTCCTACTGCTAAGTGTCCCCAGATTCCTCTTTGGAGAACAGGAATGTGTTTGAGGTGATGGTGGGCTCCTTGGCACTCCTCAGATCTGACTGATACCTTTTGGAGCCATCTGCCTTGCATCTTCACAGCTATTCATACTGTACAGTACACAGTAGCAAGTTACATGGACAAATACTTTTTCCTGGTTGTAGGTATTCAGAGAAAAAGAGCTTGAAACACTCAGCTGTGCATCATCAGCCTTCTGCCATAGCACAAGAGTACTGTGTGCATGTACTTGTACATGCTTCTCTGTCCATTCTGATAGAAAAGCTTAGTGTTTCCAAATTCAATTCTTGTGAAATGATTAGACTTAGCTAACAATTTAAATTGTAAAAAATAAGTTTATGTGAAGGAAGTGGAAGAGTCCTCACATGTGGTGTTCACTGAGCCAAGGTGGTGATGCAGTGCTTGGGGACAGCTAACATTTTCAGCAAGCACTCCAGAGAGTGGAAGAGTTTTTCACTCAATTTGAGGTTGCTTCTGCAGTGTAGGTGTAAAGGCTGCAAAGAATCTGGGCCGATGTCTTCAAAATTCATTGGAGAGAGAGAATATGCAGATGGTAACCAACTCATTATCACCTTAATGAATTGGGATTTGTTTTCTGAACTCTGTAGGGAATTGAATGTTCATAATTTATTCTGCCTGTTCACTACTAAATTTTAATGTCTGTCAGTCATAAGTAGTTCAGTTCTCTGCCTCAACTGTAGATGCTGTAGGCTGCTGTTTGTTTTACTAACCTTAAAGAACTAAGTACACGTTGGAAATATATACTCCTTATTTAGTGTCTAATTTTTTTAATCCATATGGTTACTCCTCTTTTAGTTGACTCCTTTTGAGATATCAAAATTTAAACTAAGTCCGTGGTTTATAATTCTGCATTTTATTGTTTTGAAAATTGTTACAAGCCTGTGCAAGATTAATTAAAGATGTCACTCTGTATCACTTTGCTTCCTGTAGTCCAGCCAAACCAAAGAACATAGAGCTGAATTTTAAAACACCTACGAATCAAGACAGTTTAGAAAGTGAGCAGGACACTCTCGAAAAACCAGTTAATAAAACTAACAGCAACATAGCCAACAAAATTTCCTTGTTTGAAAACAAATGTGCTAACCAGAGCCAGAGGCCTACTGACATCCCTGCTTCAAAAAATAATGCTGTACCAAGCACATTTGTTGGCAGAGCAAAGCTGAAATTTGGAAAACAAGCTAAAGAGAATGAACAGCCTGATAAAACATTAAATAAGCAAAGCAGTCGCCAGAAGTTATTTGAGAATGGCACACTGGAGAAAGAAAGCACTACAGAGTTAAAAGGAAAAAATGAAGAAAGCTTTGCCTCTTATGAGGACATTGGGAAGACAACAGAACTTAAAGTAAAAGCTGCCATATCCCTTTTTAACCAAAGCAGCAAAAGTGATGCTGGTAGTGTGTCTCTGAAGCAACCAGAACCAGAATTAACCACAGCAAAGAAAGAAAGTTCACCTTTTAAACTGTCTTTGCACTCACCTGTTAAAAGTGAAAATGCTCAAGATCCTTTCTACCAAAGAAATTACACAAGCTCAGAATTCCATGGAAATGAAGAAAAAGTGCTGTCAAACACAGAAGCTTTATCACCTTGCAATAATGATAAACATCCTCTACCATCTCATCAGATTTCCAGGTCAGAACTTAAGAAGGTGGAGAATGGAGATAAAAAGGTAAAACCTGGAGATCTGAACTTTGCAGCACTGCAGTATGATGACAGCAGCCAAGACAGTATATTGGAATCAGAGCACAACACTGATACACAAAAGAGCCCAGGCAAAACCTGTAATGGATCTGCTGAAGATGACAGCATTTTTGATTCCCCATCTGACATGAAGAAGTTTGCTGAAACAATAAAAAACTTGGACAGCTCAGTTTGTTTACCCCAGAAAAAGAAGAGGTCAAAGCTTCCAAAGTCTCCAGCACCCCACTTTGCAATGCCTCCCATTCATGAAGACAACTTAGAGAAAGTATTTGATCCTAGTGTATTTACTTTTGGTTTGGGACTGAGGAGGGAAAAAACACAGGATCTGTTGCCAGCACAACAAATGAAAATTCAAAGCCTGGAAACAATAGCCAGAGTTCGGCCCAAGCGTGCATCAACAGAGCAAAGTATCATATTCAAAGCTCTGCAGTCATGTAGAGAGGAACCTCACGAAATAAATGGAAAAGAGAACATTGATTGTACAGATGGTGAAATTAAGAGATCACGGCTTGAAAAAAGCTCCCTCTTCTCAAGCTTGCTGTCTTCTAAAGAAAAGTTTTTTAGCCCTTCTGTCACTTCAGTAAATAACACCGCAGCTTTTGCAACTGACTCCTCAGGGATGCCTCCTTTACAACAGGATGTTTCTGGGCCATTCATCATGCCTCAAAAACCTGAGGTAATAAAGGTCATTCAGGAAATGAAATAATGTTTGTCTGCTTGCTGAATGACTGTTAATTTTGATTTTGCAATTCAGTCTCTTTCAGATATGAAGTTTCCAAGTTTTGTGGAGAAGTACCTGCAAGCAGATAGTGCAAAAAAAGAGCTAAGTTTACCAATGCCCAACTATGGCAACCCTGAGAAAAGTTTTTCGAGCTGGTTAGGAACAAGCAGATATGAATCAAATGTCCCTCCTGGTTTATTAGATATGGATGTAAGTATTGTGTTTTTAAAAAGCTGCCTGCAAAGTTCTCCAGCTTCTATGTTTTTGATAGACAATGTGCATACATTGTTTTGTTTTCCCTCTTTGGGCTATATATATATAGATTAAAAATATATTCAGGTGAACTTAGGCATGGTACCAGTTTTATCTGAAAATGAAAATGAGAAATCTATCAATATTATTAAGGGGTCTTTATTTAGAAGCTATTTGCAAATATGAATGGAAAGCATTTTTTGATTATGTCTTCATACGTGGTTTTGTATTATATTGAAACAAATCTTATGCTAACTTGAATTTTTTATTGCAAATTAGTAGAATGCTTTCTGTGAGCTTAAGAAAACTTCTGTTGGAGTATTCTCACTTCTCTTCCAGCAAGACATTTAGCCAGTGTACAGTTAAATAAGTAACAGAGCAAATTTTTTATTTTAGCCCTCTGTTGTATTCCCATGCAATGGCAGAAAAATATATATTCTTTAAGAATACTTTAAGAACTGGATAGTAGTGATTATTGAAAGTGCTGCTACAATGGAGGGCTGTCCCTTGGTCTGATTACATGCATCTCTTCTTCACGACTGAAGACAGACCTATGTTTTCTCCTCAAAGCAACTTTAATAGGGAATATATTTGTAATTCACATTTTTTAAATGATGAGCCAATGTCCTGTAGTATTTGCTATTTCTGTTAACGTAACCCTTATTGTGACCTGAGAGGAAAATTATAATCAGGACATCTAAAAACCATAGAAAGAAATATGTTTTCTAAAGTTTAATAGCCACATGAATGTGACCTGTGGAACTGAAGCAGCTTGTAAGAAGTTTGAGAAATACTTTCTGAAGCTAATGGTTATCTGATGTAACAGGTGTACTAAAAGGAGTGAGGTAGTAAAATTAGCCTCTTTCTTTGTCACCTTGCAGGAGACAACCATCCATGGTACCTTGCAGTTTTGAGAAAGTAGATTCTTCTCTTACAGGAAGTTTTAATTGGAGTGGAGATAAAAATTAGGGGGGTTATTTACAGTAGTGTAGATTTATGTTATCCATTAAAGAAGCTTTCATATTCTGATGGTCCTGCTTGGATTTAAAAACTTTAAATTCAAGTTAACTGTCTTAGTTGGGTTTTTGCCGTTTAAACTGTTGTTCTTGAGTGGGTTTCAATTTTGCCATAGAGTCTGGAGGCCTGATGTAGCAGCAGAGTGTGTACCTACCTAAGACTCCACTTGAGAGAATCCCTTTAGGCTTCAGAGGTTTTCTGGATTTCTGTGGCACTGTTGCTGACTAAATTGTTCTGCTCAAGTTAGGAATGGAAAATGTTTCTGTGAGGTGTACCTGCTGTGCATCTTCCACTGACTGAGAAAATGATGATGCAATGGCTAGTGGGTAATGTGAAGGAAAGAGTATGGGCAGCCCAAAACAATGACTTTGGCATTCCTCAAAACACAGAACAAGTTTTAACTGGAATGGAAGCGCAGGCTAAAAAACCAGTCGTGCTTCAACATGTCCTGCCTACAATAACCTGGTGGTGATTAAGAGCTGTCTTGCGACCACTGCCTGCTCCGAATGTTAACTACTATGTTCTCTTTAATTCCATGCACTTGTTGCTGGTTACCTATTTAGGGGCAGGATCTGTTTTGGTAATTTTGTTTGTGTGAATAATTCCTAGAAGAGCAGGACCCTGTCCCAGAATGAGAAATCCTGTCCTTGCTAGGAAGCCAAACGCATAATTTCAATGCTTGCTTTATTTGTTTGGGGATGACGTGATTCAGCCACAACTTTCCCATATATTCTATATCATACATTTTATTGCTGACTTCAACATTGTTTTAGATTTTGAATACCTCAGTGTTTTCTATTTGTTATGTTTTTAGTTTATCACTTAGTGCACAGTCTCACGCTCTTTGAAGAAACCTCTTACAAGGTGTTCATCACAAAATTGATTATGCTAGTTAGCTCATACATGTGTGCCATCATGCATCTTCAGTATTTTTATATATTCCTTCAAAATACATCCTGCTTGACATTTTCTAGACATTTAAACTCATCTTTATCATTGTACAGCAGGTACTTTATCAGTGGCAGTTTTTAAAATAGTCTCTTGGTATTGAACTCCTAGAATATATAGGAAGCTGATCAGGATGATTTTAAAGCATTTTAGATCTGAGATTAACAGATATCAGTGAGACGGTAATTCAGAGTTTTGAAAAAGTGTATAAATTTATGCAATTTTGATAAGATGTTGCTCTGCAAGGGGAAGTAGAGATTGGAGTTATAAGTCAGTATACTTGAAAAGTTGTTCTACTACCCCTTTTTTTGTAGCTGAGTATCCTTATTGAAAATGCTTTTGATTTTGTGGGGTTTTTTTGTGATTTTTCTCTTTTCACTGTCTATTAGACACTTCCAAGAAATGGACAAAGTAAAATCAATCCCAGACCTGGCAAGGTAAGATCAATTTTAATAGTTTTACTGTTCCTTTCTATATTTAAAGGTTAGAAAGATAGAACTATATGTTACTGGTGTGTTTTTCTGTTTTGTTGGGTTTTTTTTTTAACACAGCTAGTGGTATACTGTGACTCAGACTGCCAAAAAGATGTCATTGAAGTTTTCCATGATGTTCCAGACTGCAGTTCTTGGGTTCTGTCACCAACAATTTTAGTTAAAGTCATCAGAGGATGGTAAGAGATCAATTTTTACTCTTTATACAAATATTTTTGCTCTGTCCAAAAATGTTTTGAAACAGAACTGGCATGTGATTCACAGTAAGTCTGCCTTGTAAATGGCAATGTAACATGGACAGCTGTGAGCAAGAAGTAGGGCATTTTACCTCTGCAACAGGAAGTTCTGAGCTGGAAAACTCATTTTACTGACTAATTGAGTGAGTGTTACCATATGGCAGGGTGCAGGATTTCACCAGGCATAGGTGTGGGATGAAATGACAGATTTTGTCCAGCTGTTTTGCCCTTCAACTCCTCTGGTCATTAGGGATTCTTTACGTTGGGCTAAAAGGCTAGCAAGTAAATTCAAAGCCAGGTCTTACATGATTATTTCATGACCAAAGGAATAAGATGATGCTGTTCAGATAATTGACTGTTTCTCTGACAAAAGGAGGGATTTTGCTCTATATATAAAAGCTATATTGCCCAAGAGTAATTCAAAACAAGTTCATCCCCTACTTTATTCATAGCATCAACAGAAGGGCCATTAGTAGTGTGGCGAGCATGGCAAGTTACGCTGTGGCCAGGCTATAATGCAGTCAAATAGCAGGTTCTCAAAAGTAATTATCTGATAGTAAGGTGCAGACACAAGGGCTAGCTGCAGTAGGAGGTACTGGGAAGCAAACTGATTGCTGTTTAGCTTCAGAAAACTGGAACAAAAACCTTTTGATCTCTGTAAACCAGGTCGTCTTTTCCAGCGTGGTCTAGAGCGTTTGGGGCTTTTTCCTCCTTCCATTGAGAGCCTGAGTGAAGGGTTTGTATTTGCAGATGGATAAAGTGCTTATTTAGTTATATATTCCAATCTGACATTAAAAATGAAGTTGTCCTTATCTTCTGAGCAGTCTTATCATCCTCTGGCACATCTACACCAGCTCCTGTGGAACTCTGGGCTCTTGTTCACAGGATCCTAACAACTTCTCTGTTCATACATGATGGAGCAGTCTGCAGTGTCATTGTTTTCTGATGTACAAATTGGTTCTGATTAGTATCTCATATGAAGTCTGGTATTCAGAGACAGTAGTTTTTGTTGCCCAAAATTATCAATTTAGGGGAGGAGTTTTTTGTGAAAGTAAATTCAGCAGTAGACATCTTTGTTTTTATCATTGTTTTTAAAGGTATCACAGAAACAGAAAATGGCTCGGATTAGCAGTGTTGGGTATTATGAAAAGCTGTATTGGGGAAATGGCAAGGATTTGGAGACAGTACTCTGTTTGAAGGGATTTGTTAAGTGGGAACATGATTTTTGCAAATTGATAAAGCACTGTGAAAAATTAGATTTTTTTAAAATTTGCTTTAAGCTGGATACTCTATGAGAAACCAAATTTTGAAGGCCCCTCTATTCCATTGGAAGAAGGAGAGCTGGAACTCACAGATATTTGGGGTGCAGGTACTTCTGAAGAGCAAAGTGACTGCAAGTCTCAAAAGCCTGCGGTGATCGGTTCAATAAGACATGTTGTTAAGGCAAGTAATATAAGTAAAAATTTCTTATAGATTTTAATGTATAGTGGTGTTCTATACTGATACAGAGTGTGATTGGCCTATTAGGACACAAGTGTAACATGAGCTACAAGTGCACAAAACTATCTCCCATGTTGAATTTCATGTTTAACCAAAAAATGCATGGGGGGGCTTTTGCAGATTGTGGTAACATGAAGAGGAAGAACAGGGTAGGAACAGAATTTGGCGGGCTTTATTAGAATAGCCACCAAAATGCTACATGCAGTATATGCTTTGTAGTCTGGTCAGTCTCAGGAAAAGCATCCCAAAAAATCAATTATTCAGTATTTTCAAAATACAGCTTTTTTTTTTTTTTCTTTTTTTTTTTTTTTTNNNNTTTTTCCAATATGAACCAAATTTATGCTTAATACAAACTTCAGTGTCAAACACCAAGCTTTGGTTTGCCTGGTATGGGCAAACTTACCAGTGAGTTTCACACACAATGGAACAGCCTTTCTACATGCACTTTTAATCTACCATTAAGTAGTCGCAGTTGCAGGCTGCCAAAACAAGCAGAAGCTATAAATTTATTTGACTAGGAAAGGAAAAAGGAGGAATATATATTGCTTGTAACTACAATTCTTGTTTAAGTTGCAGTTCTCTTCAAGGATGGCTTGTTTGGTGCTATCTTGGGATTTAATTTGCCAGAGGAGATGTTGACTGATGAAAGAAGATGCATTCCTGCCTAGATGGCAGAAAGTAAACAATGTAAATGCTGATTAGAGATTGACTGACTGTCTTGGTTCAAACAGAGACAGGCAAACTGGCTTAGCTATACTTTTATTATAGGCATCTAATAGCAGTAGTAATTGACAAGGGGGGAAACAATTTAAATTAAGCAGGTGTTTGAAAACTGCTTTAGTTACGTGCAGTAATTACAGAACTCACAGCACAGATCAAGTGATTATGGCGATCTTCATTTTTCAGGATTACAGGGTTTGCCGAATTGATTTGTATACAGAGCCTGAAGGGTTAGGAATCGTGACTTCCTTTTTTGATGACACTGAAGAAATGGGGGTGTTTGGAACCACTCAGAAGACTTGTTCTATTAAAGTACATTGGGGCATGTAAGTATGGAGCTCTATATGAATGTGTAGTGCCATGAAAGGAGTTTGGTTTTAAACCATTGGTTACACCTGTCAGACTTGCAAGCAGGCTATATTTATTCTAGTCCTATATTTTGGCAGTATTTGTTGACAGCAGTGTTAGTACATCACTGTAATGCTTCACTCTTGGCGAATCTGACCTAGAATGTTTTGTCAGAGCTAGATTTTCTTCTGCTTGTGTGTAGTAAATACTGAACAACCCTTGCATATTTGTAGCCAAGGAATAAGAGTTTGCTTCTCTTGCTTTTTCTCATTCAGGCAAACTTACCATAAGTGAGAGTGGGGAATGAACTGTTATAGGAAGACCACCTTTCCCACTTGTTTTCTTCTAAACATGAAATCCTCCTAATAAAAAAAGAAAAATTTGGAAGTCCTTCTTTTATAAACTAAGACTTAGTGCTTTAGAGAGTCCATTGTTGTATTTCACAGTGCATCTTGATCTGGGCTTTTATGGTGGTGTTTAATACAAATATGTTATGTCACCTGAAAATATCTGGCCATTTGAGTTAGGAGGGTGATACTGTGAGCCAAGCAAGATTTTACGAGAAAGGAGACCTCTAAGGAGCGAGCCAGGTGCTGTACCAACACTAGTTTATATGGCTTAATAAAAAAACTTGTTAATCTTTATAGAAAACGTGCTTCAAAGTAGTACTGGGAAAAGTATGCAGAGGAGAGGCTTCTTTCAGAAAAACTGAGACTGGAGCCACTTCCAACCATCCTGCAGAACTTCTTACAGGATGTACAGACCTTGCTTGTTATAAGCTCTTATGTTTGGGCACTGATAGCTCTTGCCTTGCTGTAGTTAGTCTATCACAAACTGCCCAGGTGAAGGCAGGTGTTACATACCACTGTGAAGATGTTTCAAACCTACCACATGGTATATGGACATTTTCGTTGTTAGGCAAAGGGTATTTTATCTGAGTAAATATTTACACCTCGATTTGTGGGAAAAAAATGAAGCATTTTGGTATACAGGCAAATTTGTAGATGTCCAAGTAGTTGGTTCTCTGACAGGAAGTTATTTCTGGTGAGCTGCAACCTCAACCCAAATTGCATGTCTCCCAAGAGTAAGGAAATCAGATATGTTATTTGGAGGTTGGTTGTTAATTGACTTCATCTACCTCTCCACTTAATTTCTCTCTCACTTAGTAACTATCTGTGACCAGTAAAATGACAATTTTTTTGAAAGGAGGCAGAACCTGGGCACATCTGAGTTGTCTTTATTTTGCATTCGTGTAACAGCACTGTTTTAGTAAATCCACGTAAACTCTTGTTGTCTTAATATCTCTCTCTTGCATTGGTATCCCTGAAGAAAAGCAGACTCATATTTTCACTGGGAAGTGAAATATATTATTTTTCAGCTGTCTTTCTCAGATATCTGTTTATTAGTATAACGTAGAAAGAGGTTGCTTCCATGAGAAATTCAGCAGATGGCTGCTGCTTTCTTGCATGTTGCAGGGTTAGGGGGATTTTTGCCTTTGGTTTACAGGCATGACATAGTTCACTGTATTGGCAAGTGAGGGAGGCTCTGATTCTGAGTCACCTTGCAATGCGGGTGTGGTTGTATCATCCTAAAGTTTCCCAGTCTTCATGCTTAATTGCTGTTTGTTGAAAGCTGCCAACAAAAATGAGTCAATGCACCTTTATCTTCTGACTGTACTCGCTCCTTGTTCTTCCATGTGTGTCAGTTCTTGCAGTGAAGTTGGTAATAGAATCCTTTAGGTTGGAAAGACCTTATAAGACCATCCAGTCCAACCATTAACCCGGCGCTGCCAAGTCCACCACTAATCCATGTCCCTAAGCACCACTGCTGCACATCTTTTAAATACCTGCAGGGATTTTGACTGCACCACTCCCCTGAGCAGCCTGTTCCAGTGATTAACAACTCTTTCACTGAATGATTTTTTCCCAGTATCCAGTCGAAACTTCCTCAGGTGCAGCTTGAGGCCCCTTCCTCTTGTCCAGTCACAACCTCCTTTCAAGGCAGTTGTAAAGAGCAATGAGGTCTCCCCAGAGTCTCGCTCTTTCCAGGCTGAATACCTCCAGCTCCCTCAGCCATTCCTATTGGACTTGTGCTCCAGACCTTTCACCAGCTCCATTGTCCCCTTCTGGACACAATCCAGCTCAATGTCCTTCGTGTAGTGAGGAGCCCAAAACTGATCCTGAAACACAGGATTTGAGGTGGAGCATTACCAGTGCTGGTACAGGGGGACAGTCACTGCCTTGGTCCTGCTGGCCACACTACTGCTGATACAGGCCAGGATGCGATTGTCCTTCTTGGCCACCTGGGCGCACAACTGGCTTACGTATAACTGCTGTTGACTAGCACCCCCAGGTCTTTTTCTGCCCAGCAGCTTTTCAGCACTCTACCCCAGTCCTGGAGCACTGCTTGGGGATGTTGTGCCCTGGCATTTTCCCGTATTGAACCCCATCCCACTGGCCTTGGTCCATTGATCCAGATCCCTGTGTAGAGCTTTCTTGCCCTTCCGCAGATCAACACTCCCACTCAACTTCTTGTAATCAGTAAAACAGCTGAGGGAGCACTCAAATCCCCTCATCCAAGTCATTGATATGAAGGTATTAAACAGAATTTACCCCAGTACTGAGCCCTTGGAAATACCACCTGTGACCAACCACAAGCCAAGGGCTTGCTGAGAGGTGTGAATACAGGGCACATAATATATCAAACATTCAGCTGTTGACAGTAGTAAAACTAAAGCACCTTGCTTATTTCTTGGAGCCATGTGTCTGCAATGAAACTTATACCAATTTGTGCCAGTTTATATTAGCTTGGAATCTCCCTTTAATGCATGACAGAGTGATGGATTATTTTAATCTCTTTGATATCACCAGATTTATACATTATGGTCGTTACACGATTAAAGGGCTGGCTGCAAAAAGTGTTGCTGTTTGTGTGTTTTATACTCCTCCAAGCTGCAGTGGATCTCTAAGATCTGCGCATTTAAGTTGGAGAAATACTCTGACACCCTTACGCAGAGATCAGCAGTATGATTCTTTGTTTCCACCAAGTGATGACTGGCTAAGATAGTTTTTGAAAAAGCTTTGAAAAACTACTTTTGCTGCCCTTATCAAGAATTCTCAAAGTTATGCCTTTCAAAGTAGATTTATTAGCAGACACAGGCCATGAGGAAGTAGATTTCTAAGGATTTGTCAGGTTTTTCTATGTATTAGTAAACGTAAGGTTAGAATTTTTTGTTGAGTAGATTTTGCATCAAATACAATTAAGGTTTAGTAGGGATTTTAAAAATTCTTGTAAATAGATTCTTCACTTTAAAACCATTTAAAAAAATAGTAGAATAACCATAAATCTTGATATTTCAGTCTAAATATGGTTGCCTCCAGATAAGACTGAGTCAAATTCTTACTGTTCACTGTTTTGGTTTGGGTTTTTTGGCCTGGTCAAACAAAAGCTATGTGTTATTAGTGGTTCCTTTGGAGCACAGAAGTTTGTCAGTATGCCAGCTTGTAGCTGGCAGTTTTGGAGGTAAAGAAACAAAGTTTTGTTAAAGATACAATGATCTTGTTCCTAGAGTAAGTGTATTATCTTGTTCTTTACTGCTCAGTGATGTTCTGGGGTTTTTATGTCTTGCTTTTGTCCCTCCACCCCCTCTACTTTTAGATGGCTTCTTTATGAAGAACCTGGTTTCCAGGGAGTCCCTTTAATGTTGGAGCCTGGTGAATATCCTAATTTATTATTCTGGGAGAAGAAGGAAGCCTACATTAGGTCCATGAGACCCTTGAAAATGGTAAACTGCTGTTATTATCTACAAGTTAAATGACCTGTGTTTATGTGTCATAAATAATGTATTAAGGTGGCTAGATTTTTTTTAAGAATTACAAAAATTTAACTCTTTAAAAAAAACACAAGTTTTTAGTCTATAAAATTCTTGAAGTTACAACATTTGATTGCATCCATCTCTGCCATTAATCTGCCTTTTATTTTTACTTGCACTCTTTAAGGAATATTTCACCTTAGTCCTGCCTTTTTGTAAAGAATTGATGACTTTGCAGACATCTATAAGTTGTCTAAGTCATGAACAGCTTAATCTTTTCTTCTTTTTTTTTTTTTCTTTTAACAGGGTGGTCGCAAAGTTGAATTCAGTGGGGAGCCAAAGGTAAAAGTCAGTATGTATTAATTGTCCAAAGCTATTTTACAGCACATAAACTACACATGGGTAGATAAGTATGCTTTGATTAGATACCAGCTACTGGTGGTTTACTGGGTAGTCCATTTGTATGTGACCACAGCATGAAAATGCAACTTCTGTCACATTTCTGCAACTATCACATGCATATATGTCAGTATTAACAGCAATCCAGATGGGTAATGAATGCTCAAGCCCTCATGTTGCATCTCTAGTGGAAAGACCTCTTGTAGAAGAGAGAGATCCCACTGGTTGGTTTCATCATTTTGCATTCTCCCTCTATGTGCCCATGTAAAAAAATCTATTGTCAGAATCATCATCCTCCCTGCAATTTTTCTTTTACTTCATTTCCACTCCAGGTAATTGTTTATGAGAAGCCTTTCTTTGAAGGAAGACATGTGGAAGTAGAGTCAGAGATCTTTATGCTTGATGACAAGGAATCAGAAGACAAGACAAGAGTTCCACTTACGTCAGTGGGATCCATGAAAGTACTAGGAGGAGTGTAAGTGTGGAAAAGTGGTATTTACCCTTCAGCTGAAGTAGTAACTCCATAGGCTGGAAGTTGCACTGGACAAATCCAGTCCTTTTTTTATTTTGTTTTTGTAGTTTTCGGGTTGAGGTATACACCAGAGTTAAATTTGAGAACATTCACAGCAAAATAATATCACATTTGGACATTACCATGTCCATTTTCACATGCAGACTCTGTTGTTGTTTCTGTTGTTGTTCAGTTGGGTTGCTTACGAGAAGCCTGGGTTTGAGGGCCATCAGTACCTGCTGGAGGAAGGAGCGTATCGGGATTGGACAGACTGGGGTGGCTACGATGAGGAGGTGCAGTCCCTGCGACCAATTGTTGGGGTAAGTTCCAAGAACACGTGTAGTAGGTGTCTCCTGAGTGCTCCGAGATGTCATGTGGCACTTTCCTTATGGTGCTGCTCTTTGTTTTAACAGGACTTCACAAGCTCCCATATGATAATGTACAGTGAAAAAGACTTTGGATCAAAGGGTTCCAATATCAACGTGTTGGGTATCATTTCCAATTTGAAAGACACTGGATATGGGCTGAGGACACAGTCTATAAATGTGCTAAGTGGCGTGTAAGTGATATTTTTATTCAGTCTTTCGTTTTAGATATGCTGGTCTTTATAGAAATTGATAGTGTTTGCAGATGTTTTTCAGGACTCTGACTTCTATGTGGAGTCTTCAAATAAAATTTTCTGCCCCTGACCACAGAATGTGAAAATTAAAGTTTTGATGAGTATGTACACTAAATCTTCTTACTTCTTACAATAAGATAACATGGTCCCAGGAAGCACTGACTTTCTGATACACAAAGTATGAAAGCATGAGATGAAATTTCATCAAGAGAGGAAGAAATAACTTGCTCTTGTGGCTGTATTTGCTTGAAGCATTTCCACAGCAAAATTGTTAGGGAAATAATTTCCAGTTTTGAAACTAATTGCGAGGCTTCTTGCATTTGACCAGAGGTATATTCCTTGCTCTTTCACTTGTGTTTTAAATAGAGATAACTTTTACTATGCTCACTAATACCTTCTGATACTAGAGAGAGTAACTGTTCTGAAAATCAACATTGCTTTTGCAGTGAATTCTATAGCTTAACAGTGCTATAGTGTTGTAGTGTTTGTTTTTATTGTTTGGTTGGTTTTATTAACATATGGTTCCCAAAAGTCTGTATTAGCCACGGCCATTAACAAACCAACTCTTAGTGCCACAAGTGCTATCACATGCAGTTGATCAGCTGATAGACTTTGCTGTTTGATTAGGTGAGTCCTTTAGCTGCAGATTGAGTTTCACAGCCTTGCAGACCATATCAAAGTATTTTGGAAGTGCAGATAAATGTTAGCAATCACGGCTGCAAACGCACAAAATTAACAAAAGTAGCAGAACCAAAAAAGCACAAGATGTGCAGTCTGTCTCCCTGCCTGTTATGCATGCAGGTGAGTTGCTGGAAGCTCTGCCTTACCCAGCCACACCCTAAATCATTCCAGTGTGTTATCTGTGCTATATCTCTGCAAGTTTTGTCTGGATAAAGGTTGTAGAATCAAGCTCGGTACATTCCAGAGGAAAGCTTTTGGTTTGTATATGAATATGGTGTGACAGCAGGTTTTTTTTCTGCCTGGTGACCTTTGAAGCTGCTGTGCTCTTTTGTCTTCTGTAATATGCAAGGGAGGTTCATGGGAAAGAGTCACCTCTGACAGCTGGGAAACAAATTGTGGGTTACCTATCATTCCCTTCGTGTAGTTGTTCTAGTAAATGTGTCTGTTGCATCTGAGACAAGAATCATACATGAGTTTGAGTATTCTAGTAATTAAGAGTGACTTTAATACTCTGATGGCAAAGGTGGCTGGAAGTCTTTGTGAACAAAACTTGTCCCACAGACTCTGCTACCACTCCTGTAATCTCACCTTGTAGACTCCAAAAGATGTAATTTGTAGCAATAAGCTTTAAAAAAGTTCAGATGCATTGTTCATGACAGGTGGTTAGCACTCAGCTCTTAAGAATCTTGTATAACCCCTCTGTTTCCAGAGAGGCTGTGAGTGTTAGGGGGTTTTGTGGTGATCTTAGTAAATGTTAATGTGTCAGAAAGCTTGAATGATCTATGTGAAGTCATGTTTGGCAATACAGTGCTTTATTTTAAATGTTAACCAACCGTCTGTTCAGGTAGAAGATTTTTTTATATCTTTCTTTCCAAGAAATCTGTCATAGAGTAATGAATAATCCATTGAGCAATTTCCTGAGCTGTTTAGACTGTAATGCAGATGATGACATAGTGAACTGTGACAGATTTAATAAAAGCTTGTCATAATATTTCGAAGTAACCTTGCTGGTATCACATTGAAAACACTTAATTAAAATAAGTCAAAAATGTAAGAAGCCCTCAACTTTTCATTACATTTTTTTAACTGCAGCTATCTGGGGTAAGCAGTTAGAGCAGTAAGATAACAGATCTGTATTTCCCACATAATTAATTTGATTGCTCTGTAATTTAAAGGGTATATCAAAGAAAAGAAAGCCTGACACTGCAAGTGCACAGATACTACTGAACAAGTTCTGAGCTCAACTGCAGCTCTAAACTCTATTGCTGGAAACAGCCCAGCTCTGCATTTGGGGAGTGACTATTTCATTTTGGGGTAATTCAGCACTAGCTGCATTAACATTTCTAAATTTCTAATGTTCCTAAACATGTTTCCAAGCAATATTTTCATGTCTTTGCTAAACCTGTTGTAAAAACATCCTGAAAAATATGTCCTAAGGACATGAAGGTTGACTTCTTTAAAAATGAAAATGTTTTGCTCTTGAGCATTTTTTGGAGACTGGCCAAATATAAAATTCAAAAATTACTTTTCTGCCGTTAGGGTGGGAGAAAGCAATCCAGGCTACCTGAAAATAGGAGGGGCCTTTCTTCTTTCAAGTAGGGTTTGATCTTTACTTCCAAACTGGCAGAATTTGAAGTGGCAGAAAATGGAACTATTTACTAGCAACAGGTAACACCCTTTGCAAGTTCAAGCAAGTACTAAAATCAAGTGTTGTACTATGTTGATTTCCTCTCTGCTTAAAAACTTCTTCAAGGTTTTTTTAATAGTGATCAAAATCACAGGAACTTCATGTTTGAAATGTGCCTTTTCTTTATCCATAAACACACCAAACTTTTGCCAGAACTCTGGAAGAAGCTCTTGTCTTTTAGTTAATTCCTTTTGAACTTGCTGGAAGAATTTTCCCAGATTTGTTTATTTTATGTAGCCCTCTGTTTACTGTGGTTGTCTTATCAGCCTGGTTTTCCCCTAATTTTCAAGTAATTAATCCACAGTGTAGATTGGGTTGCTTCTAGAGTACTTATGGATAGTGAGTGATATTAAGGAAATAATTAGGTAATGAGTGGTTCATCTCAAGAAACCAGAAGGTAGTAAATTTAACCTAGATGCACTCAGGAAGGGAGCATGAGTGAAACTGGAGACACAAGGTACAAGAACAGACCTCCACTGGCAGCTGAAAAGAGCGAGTACCCCTGGGTAACCCATTGGAGAACACTTCAAACAAAGCTTTAACTTCTCTGTGTATCTGAACTGATGTTCAGAAAAAACCTTTCAAGGAGTCACAAAATTAAAGCTCACAGGTCCCTGGAATACTAAGAAACACAGTCACAAAGGAGCATGATGAACCTGTTTTATGTCTTTCCTATGAGTAGAATTTTATTACCTCATCCTATCTGTTAATTATTGTACAAATCTGCAAGTGCCAGTTAACTTGCTGACCTCCCTGCTAAAGTTAGACAAGGTGAGTCCTGGGCTAACTGAGGGCAAATCTGATTTTTGGTGAGTTACCCATGTCTGGATTATTTTCTTGGCTGTTTGGAGCTACACTCCTGTTTGGAGCTGCACTTCCCAGATGTCATATGTAGAGGTTTTGAAGAAAGATTCTCTGTGTGTACTAACAATATATAATCACAGCTTTATGCTCTTTCTGGTTTCAGGGGCATGGATTAAATGTCAGGTTTCGGGCCCAGGAGTAAATGTCTGCAGCACCCTCCTGCCAGCAACCTGGGATGGAGCTGTTGCTCAGCCCTCACTGAGGCAGTTTGTACATCTGGGGGTTACAAAATCTGTTGTGTTAGGAGAGCTCGCTCCCTGCGGGGCAGGATGGTTGCTGCCATGCTGCAGAGCAGCACTTCAGTTTTTGTTGTGCCTGGCAGCTGGAATGTGGCTCTCTTGCTCAGCTGTGGAGGCAATGTCTTGCTGTCCAGGCCTTTCTGTTAAGTCAGAAGCGGGATTAAGGCAGTGCTCCTTCCTAGGAATAATCTTGAGGTCTGACAGGTTTAACTGGTACTGAGTTCAGCTGCCTGTCCTTGATGATATTATTACTACTTTTAGCAGCTTATATGGGCTTCTGAATGAAGTGGACAAGCACAAGTATTTCACCATTAAGCCCTAACTCTAGGAACTGTCTAACTGCATGGGCTGACTTGCATAGAAGAGTGGCACTTAATTATTTAAATCCCATTTATTTAAATGTAAACATGTGCAAGTGAGATTTGTTGATTACTTGTGCATTCAGGCTTGTTTTTAGATGGAGGAAACTAAATAACTGCTATTAAGGGATTCTTAGGAGGCTGTTGACGTGTCTTACACTTCATATCAGAAACACTTGTCTGCATAGATCTCAATTGAGTAAAACTACCATGCACCAGAGCTGTATCCTGGCACTTGTGCACTGAAAAATCTAATGAATGCCTGCTGAAGAAATTGTTTGAGGAAACCTCATTTTCACTGCTTTTGGCATTTGTGGTATACAGGTATAGACACACCTGAGACATTTGAACTCTCTGCTCAATTTATTGTGCATACCAATGTCTCTTCGATTAATTACTCTGAGGAGATTTTGAAATGGGCCTTGAAATATGCCGTAAGTAATTAGTGCGTAACAAGTTGGAATAATTGGTTATATCTGAGGCAAACCAAGAGATGTGAATAATGATATATGTGAATCATTGTTTGAGTGTTTGCCATGGACAAGTAAAACAAAGTTCATACTCTTGGCACATACATGTTGATGCACCTTTATTTCAGTTTGAGGTTATCCCACTTCTTCTATCTGGAGAGACTCTGGCATTTGCACTTGGAATAAAACTGCAGCTTAGTACAATCCAATTGATTGACACACATTAAAAATTAATGGGGAATTTTGATGCTGAGAGTTATCTTCCCTTGCAGATTTTAAGATCTGTATCATTTTACTGCTTTATGATACAAAATTTTTGTTAGTGTAGAAACTCATTAAGTTTCTGAGCCCACTGAAAGTGGATTTTGGCATAACCTAGCATATGCTCATTATGCACTACAGTGGCTAAAATTAAAAGCAGGTTAACTCTGAGTAGAAGTTTTTCTTGTAGAATCAGGAACCAGCAAGGTATCCTAATTCTTGCATAAATATAATGAATGAAACATAGCTGCTACTATTGTCTGTTCTCATATGGGCACTCAAAAAACAACCAAACAAGAAGAAAACATCAGAGTGTAAGTATGGGCAAGTTTTGGAATTATAGCAGTGAAAGGCAAGACAATTTTTGCTGGTTATCAAGAAATCAAAGGTAGTATAGATGCAGGAAGTGCTCTGTTTGGGCTTTCAGTATGGAACCAGGGTTAGAAGCACATTGTAATAGAAGATTTATTGAATATAGTAGGCTATGCTTAGCAAGACTAACTGATAGCAGATACTTAAGATTGGACCTAAAGCACTACAGGAGTAATTGGACATCAGAGAGATATGGGTAGGGATTTGGTTGCTTTTTCCAATACTTCAAGTGAGTGTCATCTTGAAAGTTGAAAGTCTTTCAGAAAGGCATATCCTGACTGAGACAGAAGACTTAATGCAGATCTCTGAGTTTGTGGTCTGTGTCAAGCATGAGCTCCAACTGAGTACTTACAATAACGGCTTTGCATCTATGTACATTGATCTGGTCAAATCTGTGGTGGTTTCAGTGCTTAACTTTCAAAGATATTCTTCTTGCTCTCTCTGATTCCTAGCAGGGAACAGTCTCCTTGGCTTAGCATACATGCCTGTTGTTGCAGCTCAACATCCTTTTGGGGTGTGTATTTGCTTAAACACAACTGAGCTGTAGCTACAGGCAACATTAAAAGTCAGTATTGCTACATTTACTGCCTAGATTACTCTGAAAGCTAGTTTTGTTGAAAAGGTGTATTCTGATATCTGTCTGGTGGTTTTGGTTTGGTATTTCTTTTTAGAGAAGAACTTGACCTTGGTAAAATCAAGAAGTTTTACAATTCTATTAAATATTCTTACTGGAGATAACTTCTAGGATATGGGGCAGATGATGTGTCTGAACTTGTGGTTTGCTTCAGCTAATTCACTCTGATTTGTATCAGCGTAGTGCAAGAAGGTAAAAAATTTGCATGGGGTTTGCACTATCAGATACACTGGTTTGTTTAGGGTTTTAACAGCATCACAATTTGGCACTTCAGAAACCTTTTATTTTTTCTTACATTAAGACAGTAATGAATATACACATCTGTATTTTGTAAAAGTAGTGTGACTTTTACCAACCACCCTCCTCTTCTTTCTCTTTTAGATGGGTGGCTTATGAGAATCCTGAGTTTACAGGGGAGCAGTATATACTGGCTAAAGGGCTGTATCCCAGCATTGAGGCATGGGGGGGAAAGAATTGCAAAATATCTTCAGTTCAACCCATTGTTATGGTAAGGAACTAATTTTATACTTGTTTTGCAAGTTTCTCTGAAGCATTTGGAACTCTACTTTTTCTAAAAGTTCAGTTTATTTACATTGTTTAAACAATAATTAGTAATAAATTTTATATGTTATCGCTATTGAAAATTTTTTTTCCTTTTTATTCCCCTCAAAACTTTTGCAGGATATTGTTGGAAGCGAAAGGGGTAAAGTCAAGGTAAGATACTTCTCTTAAGCACATGAAACCTACTGTGTAGTGTCTGTAATGTGTAAATAAAGAAGTGGCTGTTTGTCCAGTGGAACACTCAGGTATTTGCATAGATGGCTGACTAGTCAGACAAAGTGAAAACTGCAGGTGGAGGAAGGCTGCTTTCCAAACCTCTTGAGTAAGGCACATTAAAACCGAAGGAATGGGGGATTTAATACACAATTGCTATCTGAACTTCCTTAGGGCAGTGCCTTGGTTCAGCAAGTGAGGTGTTTTGGGGTATCAGTGATTGTTCTTAGGAGCTGGAGCCCGCAGCCCTCTATGCAGAGGTGCAGGACCTGGAGTCAGTTGCTGAGGTGAGGGCTCTACAGCAGAGATGTTGTTTTTGGTGAGGTTACTACAGGATAGAGGTTGTTGTTCTTGGTGCAGCTGGCTTAATTCCCTCAGAACCTATTTCTTTGGTTAAGAGTTTTGCTAGTGGTGGTTGCACTTGAAGGGAGTTGTTCACTCAAAAATACTGCTGAGTTGTGCTTAAAAGTTAATGCCATCCTTGTCAATAACATAGGGGAAGGAAATGGCAGGGAGAACTTGTCTGTCCAGTGAATTAATAAATTTCTACATTGGATTGTCTCCTTTGTGAAAGTACTAATATGTAGTTTTGACAGTAAAGCTAATGGGCAGCTTTTTACATCCTTCTTAATTCTGAACCTTTTCAGGTTTGTCCCTGTACAAAATTATTTTTATTTTCATTTCACTCCAAATGTGAGTATATCACGACCCTAAAAAACTAAGGAGACAATTCTTAGCTGCCCTGGTTTGCTACTCCTGATTAGCAGCACGCTTCACTGGAATCTCCTGCATAGGGAGTAAAAATCTCAAGGCTCCTTATTTTCAGCTGTGTGCATGAAAAATTATTTGCATCTTTACATTATGTGCTTATTAAGACCCTATCCTAAGGAAGACCTTATCCTAAGGATTCTTCTTGCTAGTGGCTTGCAGCCAATAGGCTGCATCCATCGTCAGCATGTTCCTCTTTGGAGAATGCTATACCTGCCCACACTCCTATCTCTATTAAGAGTGAATAAAGCTGGTAGGCATGTTGTAATGTGAATTACTTCTGTGTGATCACAGCTAATTATCCTCAAGCCAAATTAGCAAGTTTGCTGCTTAGATTTCTTTTTTTTTTCTTTTTTAATAAGGACGAAAGAGTAGGGTATGCATCCTTTCTTATCCTTGGAGCAGAGAAAGATCCAATATGAGACTATGTCTATAGCTGTAACAGGCTCATAAAAGCCCATCTACCCTGGGAATATATACCATGCTTCTTGGCATTCTGTCTGAGTGCTTTGCCAGGATTATGCACCATTAGTGTTCTGAGAGGCAGAGAATTTTCATTTACAGGGAGGAGTACGTATTTTGAGGATTAAGCAGATTGGTAATAGAGAACTTTCTGTGTACCTTTAATAAATGTGTGCCTATTCCACCCATTCTGTGGGAATTTAAACATCTTACACAGAAGATAGACCAAAGAGCTATACTTGTTAGTGTTGTTTTAATTGTTTTGTATGTCACTAAGTGATTTACAACTAGAAGTAACTTTTGGAATTTTTACCTTGCTCTGTTGAGCAAGGATTGTAACACTGAAGAGGTGACGAACATAGGTAACCAAGGAAGTCTGGGTGTTTTAAATATGTTTTTATCTAATTATAGAACAAATGGTAGAGATGTAACTGAAGGTAGAAGAATTAATTGCCTTAAATATGTTTATAACTTTTTAAAGGTCCAGTTATTTTCAGAGCCTGAATTCAAGGGTAACTGCCAAATATTTGAAAAAAACACAAGATGTATTGATTCATTTGCTGTGAAGTCTTCAAAAATTTTAGACGGCAGGTAAGTTGTATTGAATGAATACTGCAAAATCACTAAAATGGTAGACGTTTTAGGAGAGCAACTGGCTTTCTAACCCATGAGGTGGTTTCATATATGGGGACTTAGAGAGAACAATGCTTTGCCGTTTGCAAATCAATCTTTCTGGACAAAACATGGTAAATAATGCTTCTGCATTTTACTGGCACAGATGTCTTAAGAGGATGTCTTCTCCTTCTTTCTGCAGCTGCATAGTGTATGACCAGGAGGAATTCGCTGGTAACCAGTATGTGTTGGAAGAAGGCATCTATCCTGATCTGACAGCAATGGGTTGTTCACCCCAAGCAGTTCTAAAATCTTTACAGATCATAAATATTGTAAGTAAAACCTATTAGAAATATTGTAAAGATAAGTACAGTGATGATTCCCCAGGTTTTCAACAGTAAAAATTTGAGGGCACACATACAAGAGAAGAGGGTTTGGTTTGGGTGGGGGGTTGTTCCAGTTTGTTTGGGTTTTTTTCTGTGCAGTAGCAGTTAAATGTCCTAGCTGCAGTTAGTCAGGTTTTCTTGACCTCTGTGCTGTTTTTATAAAGGAGATAACATTACAGAAGCAACTGCCTGGGATGCCTGTTCTTAATAACATCTTATAAAAGAACCTCTGTAAAAAAGTCTGTTTTCCGGTAGGAGAGACCACTTAGAATGGGTTGAGGAAGTGGTAGGACAGTGTGAAGAAATATCTGTACCATGGACCTTGTTTCCAATGCATATTTAAAAAGCAAGCTTAATTAAGCAACTTTGCATGAAATACATGTAATTATAAAACACTGCTGTTATCATCAGGACAATGGAATTTGAGTTAATCACAAAATAATGCACTCTTCTAGATAAGGTAAAGCAACACCCAATACCATTTGGCAAAAGCAGGCAGCGTTGTTGTCTGTGGTGGATACAAACTAAACTACATTTACATATTTTGTAACTCATCAGTGGAGAGGAATGAGTTTGCTCAAGCTCATAACCAATCATTATGATGGATCACTTACAGAATCTGCAAGTATCATTTAAGCTCAAAGTAATTACTAGCAAAACGGGGTCAAGATTCCAGGGATTTACAGCAACATGAGGAGATGGTACTCATTTTAAAAAAGGGAGAGTTCACTACTGAATCTCTTCTTTGAATTTGGCAACTTTATTGCACGGTACTGTAATTTTGGTAACCTGTCAGTGGTGCAGCAGTTGATGAGCAGGAGAGCTTAAATGTGTTACCTTCTTTCATGGCACTGGAGAATTTTGATATACTCTGTAAACAAACAACTGCAGCAAGTACATCTGCCTTTTGAACTCTTTGGCTCTCTAGTAGACAGATCCTTTTAAAAACAATAGAATTGTTTCTAGCCAAGCTTGGTGGGTGATCACCATTAATTAAAATAAGCTTTTCTGTACATGTCAGTAGTTTCTGGATTTAAAAATGCTTGTTTCAAGCTGGAAGGATCAGCTTGCTTTTAAAAGATTTACTATTTGTGACAGAGACTGTTGTGTTAAAATAGAAATGGCAGTTCTGTGCTTAAGTTCTTCACGCTTGTGAAACTTGTTCTAGCCCTACATTTTAAATAGCCCTGCATTTTAAATCTGCTACTTCAGACAGTAGCACAGAGCTGCATCTGTCTGCAAATCATGCTGCTGTTTCCTTCTTCAGAGGCTGCCTAGCTGCAAAGAGGAGAATGGGTTACTTTGCTCATTGGTTTATTAGCAAACCAGAATAGAAAGAATGGTAATTTCTGTCTAACTACTTATGTTGTTTGTTTTTCATTATTTTTTCCAAAAGCTTGAACCTTATTATTTTAGCTCCTGGTTTCAGGAGCTGACTCCTGTCAGACTTACTTTGAGACTGTATTTTGGCAGTGCCAATCTTAATTCCTCCCCACCATCTGCCATTTCTATAACTTGACTCATGATTTTTCATGACATCTCTATACAAGAAGCACCTTTGCTATTTTAATGTCATGTTACTGTTTTTATCTAGTTAAACTCCCCTTTGCAGGGATCATTTTGTAAAAGACTGTAAGAAAAGGAAATTAAAGGGATATTTGATACACTTGTAAGTGAAAGCTAAAAGGGCATTTTTAAATAAGGGGACTTATGAAACTATATTAAGGGCTTTTTAGAAGCTCACACGTTTTGGGGGTTGCATTCCACTATATCTTGGTTGTGCTTGCTTTGCAATGCTCCGCATGGTTGTGCTGTAGATAGAAAATAGCTTTTTTCATTCTTGAATTTGACACATTCTTCTTCCTGAGCATCCTATACAAAACAGCTCTGAATGTGGTTTATACTTGAACAGTCATCTGAAATTACTTTTTAATGAGAAACTCTGTGGAATAACTAAATATAGATATGCAGGAACACCAGCTTGGTACAGTGCAGTATACGGGAAGTACTGACAGAAAATTCATGAGCTGACCTTGCACTTCTCACTGTTTTCTGTAACAGTGTTACTGCTGAATCAAAGAAAAATGTCCTGTGTAAGGTGTGGCAGAAGATTGGAGGATTCCCTTTTCTGTTTCAGTTTCCTTTACAAGGCTGAAGGGCTGTTGCCCGAGAAGTTGCATGTCTCAGAGGGCAGATATCAGAGTTTAGAGTTCAGAGGCACTGGGGACATAACCACAGTGTGACTGGTTGTGTTGCACTCTTTACCCATGGTGATGCATGACAATCTAAGTGGTGTTGCCTTTCATGGTGGGGCTGAGCATACTCTGATTTTGGAGTAAAGGCAAAAGGCCACTCCTGGCATTTTCCACAGCCTAGCAGCGTGTGTTCCATCACAAAGCAGAGCTCAGCTGCTGTATGATAAGCTGGATTGCTGCGCAGGTAATGGTGACGCTCACGCAACGCTGCCGTCTGAGCCCTTAAACATCCACAGGAAGATTAAAGAGGAATTTCAGCACTGTCTAGAAATTGGTAGGTGGGAGGTCTAGCCTAATAAACTCACATGGAAGCATGCATATATGAGCTGCCACGCATGCATGGAGCCAGCTCTGCCTCGGAGGGCCTGTTTCCATGCCCGAGGCTGGACGGAGTCTGTCGAGACTTTGCGTCATGTCAGGCGTTCCCGACCCAGTGAATGTGTGAGTGCGCTGAGCACATGCCAGAAGGAAGGAGCTCTTCTGGCTCTGGCCTTAGTTTTATGCAGTCCTTGGCTGGAAGACTTGTGAGAAAGGGAGTGGCAGTGTCATTTCTGTCTATGAGTGTACACTGTAACACCAGGACACTCAGGCTTAATTGACTTTACCCTGGGGAATTTCAAACCCTACCGCCCAGCTTCCACAGGAAGACCTTCATTATGACAGGTTATTTTCAGTCCACTACAGATACCTTGCCCCACAGAAAAGAGTCCAAGGTTCCTTTTCCAGAAGACATTCAAATTGGATTCAGTATTGCAGAGAGCTTCACGTGGGCAGAATCCCTCTGACACCAGAAGCATTTTGGCAGAGAAGGAAAAGAATTATCTTCCCACAGCAATTTGGAGGATTCCAATGTTACAGTTTTCACTTGTCATGAATTTTACCTCAGTAGTATGAACCTTGAATCTTTTTTCTAGTCAGAGATTGAAGTTGCCGTAACTTACTGTAAAAGTTAAAAATTAATGCAATAAGTGATAAGCAGTGCTGACAAGGCTGTCTTAATTTGAAGCTGCAGAAATCAATATTATCTTACTGTCTGTTCAGCTCTTCATATGAAAATTCCCACGAGTGGGGGTTAGCAATAGAAGAGAGATATGGCATGGATTAAAATGTATTTTGAAACATACTTAAGGTATTGCACAAAAATCAGCCACAGAGGTCTTTGTGCCTGAAGATGAGGAAGTTTTATATTCCATGCAAGAAGTTCCCTTGTGTATTTTGTATAAGGGTTTTTAATGACTTTTCAAGTGTAAGTAGAGAGTTGAAGAGCAGAAACATTTAGGAGTTTTGATCTTAAACAATCAAGAAGAAACCTCTGAAATAAATAAGGTATGTGGAATACTGATCTTCACAGTCACTATCTGGAGTTCCTATAAAAGCATGTATCTTCCTTTTGCAGGAGCTGTCTGAGCCCTGCATAGCTCTTTTTGAAAAGATGGGTTTCCAAGGAAAGAAAATCGAATTCAGTACAGAAATCTTAAATCTTCAGTTCCTGGGATACAATCCTCGAATAGCTTCGGTTCAAGTCCTTGGCGGCACGTAAGTTTAAAATCACCTTTTGATTCTTTAGAATGAAGTACTTATTCAACTTCACAGGTGTAATGGAACCACAGAATGTAAAATTAGACTATCATAATGTGAGTAGTGCATTAATGCCATTTCATCTTAGACAGCATTTTCATATCCTGTCTCAACAATACGTTATCACTGACTCATGTCCTGTGCTGGGAGTTAAAATGAATTTGTATAAAGTTCTCAAGGAAACTCATGTCTTCCCTCATGCTGTATTATAAAAATTGCCTTGGATAGCATCCTTATAACCAACTTCTGTGCTCTTGATTTAGGTCTCAGTCATAAAAAAAATAAATTGATTTGTGATCTGTGTCATAATTCAAAATGTTTTTTAGTAAGTCTTCATGGTCATCCTTTAACCTCTGCTATGGACACAGAGGTACAATCAGACTATGATCTCACCTCCTTTGGTGTTAGTAGTAATAGTCTCTTTTACTTCAGGAATTGGATGAGAACCTAGATTTGGTAGGTGTTTTTAAACAGTTACATTCTCTAAATGTACCCTTGAAGATCATGTAAAAAATAGTCTGTGATGAAGTTTAAAAGCTGTTTGGGAGCATTTTTAAAACTATTGTCCTATATTCTAGGATTCCAGCAGATCTGTTAAATTCTCTTTTTGGTTTTTTTTCCCTGTTGTTGACCTCCACCTCTAAGAGACTTGCCACCAGTTTTGTGGCTTTTGTAGTTTGGTTTTGTTTTTTAGGGGGTTTTTAGGGGTGTTTTTTCTTTTCTTTTGTTTTTAATGATAGATCCATGTTACTATTGTTTTGCATTTAAATGTGCTCTTTTGAAGAGGTAAATTTCCAGGGTGTGTGCTAGAGGGATGCTGTTGGATAGCTTAAGACTGCCCTCAAGTGGATAGCTAATAAGCAAATCTGTGGAGCAAACAATTTTCCCCATCTGGATAAGCTGTGCATCCTTAGCACACTGAGCTGAACTTTGAAACAAAGGTTGTAAGAAAAGGTTGTTCATACTCTGAAGCCTCCTAAGGTTTCAGTATCTTTCACCATAACCACAACATAGTTGATTCTCACTTTCCATAACATGAAGTCAAACATCAAGTTACTTCTTTGCCAGTATCATGATTCCAGGTAATGGAATTATGAATTGTGTGTGTTTCCTGTCCAGTGAATATATGTGTTTTTTCTTTTTTTTTGGTGGATCACTGGAAATATAGATTATGGTAGAAAAATTCTGATTTCATTAAAGCAGTGTCAGCTGCTGAAATATGTCAAAATACAGGGTTTACAGTTTCCTTGCCCAGGCTGCCTCCCTTATTGAAAAGGGTTTCATCTACTCTTCCTTTGTTAAGAGACCTCCATTTATAATTCTCTTAATTTCTTACCTGGGGGATAGATGTGTATTAGGCAGTGAAAAAGCACCAAAATTGGAGTCTTTTTCTGGATGAAGAAGTCTGGTGACAAATCAGTCAGAGGAAGGAGGTAACCTGAAAACAAGCATTTGAGTGCTCATGTACTCCAACCCCCATGGCTACTGGACAGTCCCAGCACATCACTGTGAGAAAACTCTAGAAATTGCACTGTGGAGCAGCCTATTTTGAAGCCCAGACATAATTCACTGGCAGTGCCAATAACGCAGAATCAGAAGTTGGGTTCTGACAGATTACACTCAATGTGTGATTTTAAGCATAGTTGGATATGTTAGGGAATGCCAAACAATTTTTTCTATGTGCACTCTTGCTCTGTCTCTTCCCCACCCTTCTTGCAGGTATTTGGAAAGAAGAGACATGTTATTACATAAAACCTCTATCAAAATACCCAAGAGAACTTCACCCTCTTCCAGTTTCCAATATTTGCTTGTTCCAGTCTCCATCCATAGTAGTTCTTTCTTGTGTGAACCAGGCCTGTCCAAATTCAGATACACAAAGCAGCTGGTTCTGCACCTGCAGCAATGTAGTATTTACAGCAAATAGATCTATGCTCCTTGAGGAGTCACAGGAGCCTCCTGAAAACAAATGGTATTTAAAAGTTGGGCTCTCCTAAGAAAATGCTTTGCTTTATTCAGCTTGTAATTTTCAAATAATAGGACTAAAATTTGAACTCCTATGTACCCATCTCAGTGTGGCTGACCTAAATCAGGATGTTATTTTATTATTTTTTTAAGGCCTGTTACAGAGAAGATCACTGGTTTTCCAAAGCTAAACAATACTATGTTGTGGGACAGATTTCTATTAAACTCATTTATTGACTCCAAAGCAGAATTTGGCAGTTAAAACATTGTCTTATTTTTTTTCTCCTCATAGATGGATAATTTATGAACACAGTAATTACAGGGGACGTCAGATGTTGTTAACACCAAATGAAATTCCAGATTGGTATAAAGCCAGTGGCTTTTGTCAGATAGGTTCTCTGAGACCTTTACTGCAGGTGAGTGGGCTCTGACATGAGCTCATCAAGCACTAATTTATAACTTGTCATGGGGTTGGGGAGATATTATGCAGTTGAAAGCAGCGTTACAGCCTTGTCACAGGCATGTGACAAACTTCAGCACTGGCAATTGTGTAAAGAAATCACTCCAGGGTTTTGTGTGTAATAAAAGCTGTTCGAATATGCTACCTGATTTTGCAGTTACACTGCTTGGACTGTTCATTAAGCATCCTTTAAACCAAAGTACAGAAGACAGCATATAAGGATTAATTAAGGATTAATTAATAATGGCTATAACTATAATGGCTATATAGAAATTATTTTAAGTGGTTTCATAACTAGCACCCAGACTGGTTGCTGGCATACTGTCTGTACTATCTGCATTATTTATGGGACAACAAGAAAATTGGTAAAATATATATATATATACACTTCAGTTAGTAGTGATTTTATGTTGATTTAAGAGGCAAAGTCCCTCCCTGCTTATTACTTGGAAGAATAATTTGCAAATCTAATGCAAAAATTATTCTTGTCGTGCCCTCTATTTTGTTCTCTAAATATTAAAGACCATATGATCTTGTCCAGTGGTGCCGCAGTCCTGAGAGCTTTAACATCTGAGGTTCTTGCTGAGCCATATTTCATTGGAGAAACAGCTTTTTCTAATTCATAGGTTACTTGTACCTGTAACCAACTGCATTTGCTTGCTGTCATAGCTTTGTCTTTGTATAGCCTTAAGCAGAATTAGGAATAATGCATCTTGACTGCCCTGCTGAGAGCTTGTCTGAACAGAAGTGTTCATGTGTAATAGGCCACACAAGTGCACCCTTAATGAAAGCTAAGAGCATCTATAGAAGGCATTAGCAGAGAGAAGTTAGTTCTGCTCTGAATTAAAAATTTCTAGCTTTCCACTCTCTGCTGATTTCAGTGCATAGACAGCCTGAAACTCTCCATGCAGAGTGGCGAGTTCTTCTCCAGATGTTTATGGGTTTCTGCATTAAATTCTCAAATAAAAAAGTTAAGCTTTCAGAAAGAATGAGGGAGGTTTGGGGTTCAGCACTAACAGTAACTGCTTGGAAGTTAACTCAGAGCAGGATGTGTTCTCTGCTGAGATTGTGGTTAAAGAGTTATTTTGTTTTGTGCAGAAACGTGTGTACTTCAGGCTTCGAAACAAGGAAACAGGAAAATTCATGTCAGCTGATGGAAACCTAGATAACCTGAATCTTCTTAGAATACAGGTTGCAGAAGATACAGACTCAGATGACCAAATCTGGGTTTATCAGGATGGATTCATAAGGTGTCGGGTAAGGTTTGAGTTCAATGTGCATTTTCTCTTTTCCTCTCCAGCAGTAGGGCTTTATTAATTTAATTTCTACTGCAGCATCTTCATTTATTTTATAAGCTTAATCTGTTTTAACTATAATGTAATCTTTCTGTAGGGAGTTGGGTTTTGTGGGCTTAGTTTTGTTTTAATCAACTCTGGCTTTTTCAGGTGATACAAACTAGTTGTATGATACTTTTTTGATATAATTGAAATTTTGAGAGAAAGTATTGCAAAAGTATCAAAGCAGGGGAGACCTTTTAAGATACAGACCCTTCCTGATATTTTGAACTCTGCCTACCTTGCAGTAGGACAGTTAGTGTAATGTAGGTTGGTATTTGTATTGGTTTAGGGCAAATTTGGGAAGAAACAGACGATTAAAAATACTAACATCATAAAGTCACCCTAGGACAATATCCTCTTCTGCATTTAGGCAAACTAAAAGATAAAATCCCACTCTTTTGAGCTGTTTAGAGGTGGGGCTTTTTTGTTTTGTTTTGGGGTTTTTTGTTTGTTTTTAAGTTATCCCTGTATCTGTCAAATCCATTCTTTTTGCTTTCCTCTGTACAAGTCTCCAAATGAAGCCCTGCTTTTCTCACAGTCCATAAAACTAATCATGTGCAAATTGTCATTGAGGTGAGCAGAGGTATGCGCAGTTCATATAATGTTTAAGCATGAACAGTCCTAGGTAGGGATGCCAGCCAAGAGAAAATTAAGTTACTTTAATACTGTTAAATAGCTTGACTGCAAAGAACCATGTGAACTTTTTCTATAGGATTGTATAACTTCAAAGGAGCCATTTATAACTATGTCATCTATGCTGGAGGGAAGAATCTTACTGTTAATAAGCTAAGGCATTGTTCGGACATGTTTACAGGACACATGCAGTTGTAAAAGGGATTTATGCAGACAGCAAAATGATGCAAAGTAAGCTAAAAGCTTTAACATGACATACAAAAGACTTCTCTTTTGATGTGCTTCTCAAATGTCACTGAAAGTTTTCATATTGAGACAGTGTGGTATCATACGGCTTTGTTTAAATGATCCTGGTTTTTGTCCCTTTTTCTGTCTCTCATAAAGCTATTTTTTCTGTGCACAGAAAATACATGGCTTGTGCTGTATAGCAATCAGGTAGCTTAGTGCAGAGTGCAAGCGGGCAATATTGATCTTAAGTGACTGAACTCATACGGAACTCTGCCGTCTTTCTGGTGAATGGTAGTAAATCCATTTTGCATAAACCAAAAATTTGGTTTCATCACATATTGCAAAGAAAACTGAGCTCCTGGGTGGGTGGACCTGCACAGAGGCAGACACAGGTCACTGGAAGAACCTGCACCTTCCTGTAAGTTTGGGTCATCTCAGTGACTGAGTCATGAGATGTGACCTTGAGCTGTGCCTGGGGTTTTCAAGGAAGGGCTATTTTAAGTATGTGGGATAACTAGTAAGCAAGATATGAAAGTCATTCTGCTCTTTTTGCAGAAACAGATATGAATGCAGGTCTCCATACTCTTTACGAGTCTCATGGAGATGGGTGAAGTTCTGGTCTAGTGGACCTAATGGCTGAGCTCAGAGTTTTCCTAGTTGCACTAGAGAACGCTTCAGATACAAGAGAGAATTTCATTCTAGGTTATGATAGTCAGAAGTATGACTTTTTCAAGAAATAGAACTTTCAAAACTACTTGTAAAAATAATTTAGGGCCATTTCAGCAATGACAGATGAGTGTTCAATCTGCCACAGTAGTGCATTCAGTAGTTAAAAGGTGCAGTTTATGGTGATATACTGAAAATCACTATTTATCTAGAAAAATCAACTGTTACTTAGTAATACAGCCTTAATACTCTTTCAAAATAAGCTTGATTTTTGCCAGCTCTTTTTTTTATCCAAGAAGACATTTGCAGATGTTTGGAATCAAGCAGTACAAGTGACTAGGAAAAGAGTGTGGAACAAAGAAGCAAATATTACTGTGATACCGTGTGAAATTCATACACTTATGTCCTTTATATGAAAAGGTTACTGCAGAACTAGAAATTATTGGGGGGAGGAAAAAGGAATGTTCAGAGGAAATTGAGAGCTTCTATGAAAGGAAGAGACAAAATACCAAAGACATAGGATACAAAGGATACACTTTGAAGGATGATGTGCTTGAAGACTCTGCAAACATAGCATGGACAACACATCCTTTAAAATAATAAAGGGATGAGGAGAGCATCAAGTAAAACTAGTCACATATCAAGTTATCTTTCATTTGTATTTTTTTAAATAGTGGTAGTTAGCATTTGGAACTGCTTGGCACAGTATGGAGGGGTTACAATACACAAGGGTGTTCACATAAAAAGGTTACACCAATCTTGGTGGGTAGTGATTAATAAATTCACACATGGGACAGAAAAAGAGTATTAAAGATACTGGGATGCATGGAAAAGTCTCTGGGCTGGCAATTGCTATAGCCTGGAAGAGAAACAGGAACATACTGCATGCAAGAGTACAGTTAATATAATCTTCCATGGTATCAATGTAATCTTCAGTTATTAGCCACTGCTAGAGACAGATGCTAATTGCTCCTTTTGATCTGACACAGCTTAGTTATTCTAATGTTCCCATGTAGTGGAGAGTGTAGCAGAAACAGGAACAAAAGAAAGATGAGCCTTGAGTTTGGGGCAAAAATAGGTTCCTTGAGGGAAAGTCATTCCTAAATTCTGTTTTCACCTGATGATATCTCCCCTATTTGATTAAAAAAACTCAGTGGACAGTAGAAGTGAGGCCATTCTGAATAATTGCTGTTGCCTTTCTGATGACACAGATGGCAGAAGATTGCTGCTTGACAATTGTTGGAAATCTTATAACTCCTGGCTCTAAACTCGGTCTGTCATTTGAGCGGAATGAGGACAAACAATATTGGCATATTAGTCCCGATGGCAGAATTTATAGCAAGATGAAACCCAAGCTGGTTTTAGATATCAAAGGTAAGCAAATGTTATCTCATTACTTTGGGTCTTAATTACATGGTATTTGCAGTGGGATACACACTAAACGTGCCTATAAATTAAGGATGGTGCTTTAGTTGCTTTCATCTAGAAGCAAAAAAGACCCGATCAGCTAGTTTGACCTCCTGAATTATACAGGCCCTAAGACTTCATTTCATTTCTCCTACATACAATTTAGTAACTCACAGTACTTGCTTATCTTGTATTCTCAGCGTCCACTCATTGTAGATAGCCTCAGTTAATTTTTGGGCAATGCGAATATGATTATTTAAAATGGTGAAGCAAGAACAACCTAACTTCTCATTAACTTTAATTTCTAGAAGTGCAAATTTTCTTACATAGTAGTTGTAGATGTAATAGCCAAAGGATACCAGGAAAGCAAAGGCAGGCTTGTATACTGATGTGATTAGATGCAAAAAGGTGATGTTCTTTTATTTATTAATGGCTATGCCTATACAGCAAGCATGAGATTCTGCTGTAGCAGCCTGGCGTCTGTGAGCACTTGATATGTATTTTAGTGTCACTTTTGTTATTAATTTGATTTGTGTAGATACTGTTTCTGAACTTTGTTTTCAGAGCTTCACAGAAGGTCTAAAAAAGTACTGAATTGAATAATTAGCAGAATTAGCATAATCAGATGTTCTTACATAGTTACTTTTTTTGGGTGAAGAGAGTAAACATTTTCCAAATCTGATCTATTAATTTTGTTAGCTGTTTTAAAACTGATTTTTAATTGATGCTGTGATATTAATTATGTCAATTACAACCACCACCACCCTCCAAAAAAACCAAACCAACCAGAAAAATAGCATAGTCAATGGTCAGCACCTGAGAACTGAACAGGACTGAACACGTAGAATCATAGAATATCCTGAGCTGGAAGGGACCTATAAGGATCATCAAAGCCCAGTTTCAGGCCCTGCATGGGACACNAACCACCACCACCCTCCAAAAAAACCAAACCAACCAGAAAAATAGCATAGTCAATGGTCAGCACCTGAGAACTGAACAGGACTGAACACGTAGAATCATAGAATATCCTGAGCTGGAAGGGACCTATAAGGATCATCAAAGCCCAGTTCCAGGCCCTGCATGGGACACCCCAACAGTCACACTGTGTGCCTGAGAGCATTGTCCAAAACCTTCTTGAACTCTGTCAGGCTTGGTGCTGTGACCACTTTCCTGGGGAGCCTGTTCCAAGTGTTCAAACACCCTCTGTGGGAAGAACTTTTTCCTAATATCCAAACTAAAGCTTCCTGCTTCGTGCCATTCCCTCAGGTCACCAGGAAAAAGATCAGTGTCTGCCTTTTTTCCCCTCATGAGGAAGTTGTAACTGCAGTGAGGTCTCCCCTCAGTCCCCCCCCCAGGCTGAACAGACCCAAGGGACCTCAGACACTCCTCATGGTGCTTCCCCTCAAGGTCCTTCACCATCTGTGTGGCCTTCCTCTGGATGCTCTCTAATAGCTTTATATCTTTCTTAGATTGTGGTGCCCAAAAATGCCCACAGAACTCAAGGTTCAGCTGCTCAATGAAGGGGAGCACAGAGCAGACAGGGTGGGACAATCACCCACCTGAGTTGGGTAGGACTATCAGCACTGTGTGATCAGGGTCTGACCATATTACAACAGTGGCACAGATAGTCACAAATGCTCTTTACTGCCATAAAAAGCTAGTGATGATTAATTGCAAACTTAGCAAAAACACTCCAGTTCAAGGAGAATCTTTAGTCACAATGACTGCAAACCTTTTTCTGAAGTGCATTCTAAGTTGCACCAAACAAGCAGAAACACTACTGCAATGCATTTCTTTAGTTAATCATGTTGAAAGCAATTATGTATTCTGCATTTAGAATTGAAGAGCTTTACAATGGATAAATCTGGTGGTGGAAGTATAGATGCACTCTTAGCTTGAAAACAAAGTAAATCTGTACAGTAAATACAAAACAGTAGGTACATTTAGCTTTTATTTGAGAAAGCCTAGTAGGAACATAGCCTGTTTCTGCCAACTCTGCTGATCCATTCTAGACCACAACTTAGCGTTAAAGAATTCCTCAGCAAATGAATGCATTTGTGTAACTGCGCAGTTGCCAATGCCACCTTGTGGATAAACTGGCATAGCACAAAGTCTTGTCCAGAGCACCATGCTATCAAAGTAAGTAGTCTCTCTATCCACTGGCAAATAATCCCATCTTTGCCCATTTTAATATGTTTACATTCTATCAGACACCACTTAAAAACAATTTTTTCACTCACTATAATAACTGAGCTACAAAAAATGAGGTTAGCTACATACCTCAGATTGTTACACTCATCATAAGCTTTTAGCTGCCAGGCTTGTCTTTTTGCTCAGTCAGGAAGGGTGAGGCAATTGGGGTGCAGAATAAAAAGACAGTGTCCATGGGAGTGTCCTGGTGCTTTGTAGAAATGATTGGCACAGATGGCTGCTTCCAGTGGGAATACCACCTGCTTCACAGGTGTGTTGTACTACAGGAAATGCACACGTCCTACATTTCTGCAGTATGCACTAGATCTGACAGGAAAAAACATCAGTTCTGACTTTCAGCTCCAGTCAGACGTGTCTTTGCTTCCCAGTTTCTTAATTATTCTTAATTATTTTTATTATTCTTAAGAATATTAATGGTGCTATTCTATGAGAACATGTTTGGCATTGCATCGTGTAAGTAGATTGAGCTCTTCTAAGAAATGTTTCTATTTTGCATTCAGATATGTTCAGCTGCTCGTGGAAGCAGCTGAACATTGGGTGATAGATTGTGCATGATGACTTGTGAATCATCTGGTCAAAATAAAGGATTGTAATGCAAGGAGTAAACAAGTGCCAGACCCTGTCCCTGACATGGTCACGTGTGTATTGTCTGTTAGCAGCAGGACTTACTTCATCATCTAAACATCTTCATTTTAGAGCCAAGTGACAATTGACAACTGTTGCAGGAAATCGGAATAGTCAAGCATGGCTTTTGGGAAGTGACAGTCTTCAAGGAGCTGCACCTGACTGTACTGCAGTGTTTCTTTCCTTTTCCATCCAGGCTGAAAAAGCCGAGAAACTGAATTGCTAACGGGGTGGAGAGAATAAAGGCAGACTGATCCTGGTTAATTCAAAAACTCTTTCAAAAATAAATTCTGAAAGCAAGCAGTGATGAAAATACATTTTTCTTCCCAGAGCCACAGGTTGAAGAGAAGCTGTCTATACCAGCTCTTACTAGAGCTTTTCTGAAACCTAGAGTATTTGTCTCTTTTTTTGAAGATAACCTCCCCTCTTTGACATTTCTTTCTGCAGGAGGCACACAGTATGACTGCGATCATGTTGTTGTCAACACAGTCAACGAAGAAAAGTTAACACAGTGTTGGGAGCCGCTGGTTGTATAAACCCAGTGAAGCAAAGGTGGTGTTTGAATGGGCCACTGTTCTGGACACTGGAATTGGCACTGCCATCTCTGAAGGATACAGGATCAATGATGAGAGTTTTGTCTTTTCTTCACCGTTTTAAAAAGAACAAGAAACAGAATGATTTCACCTCCCTATCCAAGATTATTTTCCCCCTTTTTTTTTATGTTTGTTTTTCAATCCTTAAACTTCAGTCTTGGATAGAGAGTGGCAGTATGCCTCAGGCTAGAAGGGAACAGCTGAACGTTGTGAGAAGACACCCTATGAGTTACAATCATGTCAGTGAGTAGTTAACCCAGGATAGTCAGTAAGTGTAACTTATTTATAAAGGACAGGAGTGCAGCGTGTATGTGGGTACAGCAACTTGGACCTATGGGCTGTAGTATAGAGAAATATTCACTACAGGAAATTAATATGTTTGGTTCACTGGAACAAACTTGTGTTTACTGAAAATTTGAAGACTGCTAGTACAGCACATCCAAAGACTATTTAACATGTGGCTTCAAGTATAGTTAGTATGCTAATATAGTAAGTCCTAAATTAAGGAAAAAGTCTAGATTTTCTCATGTATAGAGGATGTAAAGTAGCAGTTAATTTGTTAGAAAAAGAAATGGCTGGCAAAAGGATGCATTGGAATGTGAAGAATTTGCCCATTTTCTAGGTTGCCTAATTTCTTGAGTTGTGGGTATTTTTCTTCTTTGCCAAGACACATTTGTACCTTTTAAAAGTTTCAGTAAGTAGAGTCTTACTGAACTCTGAAATCTTAGAGGAAACAAGAATTCTTAGGGAAAGTATTACTAAAGATGACTGCAACAGCCTGTAAGTGCTGTGGTTACTGAGTTTTCCAGCCACTGCCTGTGGGGCTTACCATGGAGAATGCCCAACTCCCCAGTATATCTGGAGGTGTTGGGGAGCAATGTTTGTGGTGGGCTCCTGGCTCCCTGTTGGGCAGAAGTGTCAGACTCCTCTAGGAAGGGGCACAGCCAAGCCTGGGTATGTGCCCAGCCACAAGGGTTGTGCCGATTCCCAGTAAGCATTACTGGTGTAGTAAAGAGCTTGTGACAAGTAGGATGTTCTGATGACTGCAGGAGGTGCTTCTGTTGTCTTGCTTTGAACCTGGCCATATTAGTTTTCCTTAATAATGTTGGCAAAAAGGTAAAAATACAAATTCTGGTACTATGCTGCTGTGTTTTGTTCTGGCTTAGACCAGTGTTACTACAAGCTGCTCCAAGGAGCATCCAGGCCTTTGTCTTGCTTAGTAAGTCTGTTTAAAATTAACATTTTCATTACTATTGTATTGCCTCAAAGGATACTGGTGCTTTTACTATTAGCACCCTAGAGGAAGTGCCTTACTAATTTTCTTCCTTTTGTAAAGACGCACTGAAGTTTTGTTGCTCTGAAATGTGCTGCTTTTAGTCCTTAACAGAAAATATGTTGTTATTGGTTCCAAACAGTGGTACTTTGTCATATTGATGTGCTCTTGCTATATATAATATAGCATTTTACAAATAAACTTAAATTAGGTAAGTTTTTACTGGAATTATTTTTAAAGGTAGAAAGGTGACGTTTTATGGTTAGTTTTGCTTTCATCTTGTGCCCATCTCTGTCCATAATAACTCTGTGACAGCTAGTCCCTGAGGAGTGAACACATGGTGTGGAATAGCTGCAGGCTGTCAGGAATGGGTGATTCTTCTATACAAGTACATGTTCAGTGCATTTGTGCACGGGGCCACCATTCACACAGCTGCCACTGCTGTCCCCTGGTGGAAGTGTTGTACATGGTTTGTGCACCACCACAGCTGCACTGCAGTAAGTGGACAGTTCTCACATAAGAGCTTGCCACTTTCCTTCAATCCACATGCATAATTGCTATTCCATAGCCCATCTCTGGCAAAATGGAAAGTTGAAAAACAGACACAAACACCCCCTCCAGTGCTTCACCAGCACTGATGAGAGACAGCAGGAACAGGGACACAAAATCATTGTTTACCCTACCTGCATAAGCACTCCAGTCAGCTGAATCCGGGCCAGGAGTTGGGCAATTAGAATAATTATAAGTTACAGATTGATTTTGTTCCATGCTTCTATTTAGATTAGCTATGTCATGAGAGAGTTGCCATAACAAGATCAAAGTATCAGTCCTGACAAAGTGATGTGACCATTTAGTTATGAGAATGAAATAGCTTGAGTAATAATCTACATTAGTGATGATAAACAGAAGTAGGAAAGCCAAGGAAAAGCAGCACAGCTTTGATACAGACAGGTAGGTAAGTGTGCCTCACAATTTCAGGATTTACTTCTGAAAATTAAAAGCTCCAAGATACACAAAAGAAAAATGCTGCTGACTGTTCCTCTCATGCTAAGAGTGAGGGGGGGTGTGTTCTGCAAAAGTCACAACTCCATTTAATGGCTTTCAGGTAGAAATGCCTAAGGAACAGTAGTATGGCTTGTCTGCTTATTAACAAGCAACATATGAAGGAATCTGAGGCTTTTCTAAAACAAGATTTTTAAGTTATGCATCCTGTATGAGCTTTTTAAAAAGAAACACTTGCTACATACCAATTCATGTTCAAGGACTGACTGCAGGCAGATTAATGACTAGAGATACTTTATTGTGTACTAACTACATTGATCACTGTTTTTCCACGTGCGTGTCCTCCTTCCAATTTCAGAAAGGCCTTTGGAACTTCAGAAAATGAGAAGACTTCATCAATAACTGGTTGAATCTACAGAATAAAGAAAAAATGTCACTATATTAGGAATAAAGTAACTTACCACCCATACTTCAAAACTGCATGAAGAAAGGGAGGAGGTTTCTTTAATGTATTTAGGACAGAACTTGCCCTGTAGCCACTAGCTTTTAAGATTTTTCAGGGATCTCTTTGCATCCAGAAGACTTTCTGCTGCTCTTTGTCCAAGTTTTGAAACACCTCTACTAGCACAGTTTAGAGCCATTACCTTGGACCTCTACCACTAACATCATCATGTAAGGCTCCAACTTCTACATCCTTTCAAAAACTGACACTGTGGTTTAACTTTTTGTTGCCCACAATGATACACTGACAGAAGGAACATTTTTTTCCCCCTCATATTTCTCTACTGGTTTTTTTTTGTTAAACTCAAGAATTCTCACAGTGTCAGACATTTTAAAGGTACTTACAAATTTGATGCCTGTCTGCATCAGTACACGGCTCAGTACCCTTAAAAGACCACAAATGAAGTACAAACAAAAAAATCCACCAATGTTTGTTGCTGAATCATTTAACTACACTTGAAAACGCAGCCACTGTGTATTCCAGGAGGCATAAATCATTATTAAGCCCAGCTATTTTGACATTAATTTTATAGAGTGGCCTTCTGGATTGTTTTAGACTCATTTCTAACAACAACAGTGAAACTACTTATTCACTCTCCCCCTTACTAAGGAGCCTGAAACCCCTATAAGCATCTTCTTTACATGTCATAGTGTACCAACAAAAGCAGAAGAAATTTCAGCTCTTCTGAAAAATATTTGTCACTGCTGGTCCAGGGAAGAGGTTATTTTCTACTGTCAAGTTCTGAGTCAGCATTCCAAATGCCAAAATAAGATTTGTCTCCCACACCTCCTGCCAAAAATCTGCCTACCCTGAGGTTGGTCCTTTACCTTGGATCCCGTAACACCAGCCCGCTGCATGTCCTTGCACTGATGCACTGATCCTCTTACCAGAGGAAAACATGAGCAGTAGATCAGTCTGCAGCTAGTGCTTGCAGTGGTGAAGATTTGAAATACCAAAGATCTAAACACACTATTTACAGTGCTAAAAGAAGATCCCTTTTCACCTGTGTCAGGGAAAAAGTATGTTCTACATTTTCCTTATAGCTGTGAGCATGCACCCTCTCTAATTGAATAAGCCAGAACTGGTAATTTCTCTGTGCTAGCAGGCCATGCCTCATGCTAGACAGAAAAGGAATACAGCAGCAGTAAGGACACAAACAATGTGCCAGCTTTGGAATGGTGCTGTCCTTTCAGAAAGTTGCCTTGCTTTTACCACGAGACACAGGGTTTTGCTTTCAGCTGTGCTGCTTAGAAGGTGAGTGTACAGCACTACCAAGGAAAGGTTTTCATGTGCACACACACAGTTTCCTGGCAGCAGTGCTGACCAGCCAGCACCCTCCCCAACAGCCCACAGATGCTCTCTGATAGCTGTCTGTGCTCAGGGAGGTCCTTTACTCAGATCTCCTAATTTCCTCTTCATTTATACATTATGCCTTACCTTGACATCCACACATTGCACTTTAATAACTACTGGCTTTGCTTGTATGGTAACAGTAATCCAAGACATCAGTACTCCAACTTGCACCATAGTATTGCCTAATAACACTAGATTTTCCTTTTTATTTTGTCATGGCAAGCTTAGCCATAGTGGAAAACTTTACATGGCAGAAAATCAGGAATCAATGAACCCCCTTCAAAGAATGCATCAGAATTTGCAGACAAATCAATTTGAGAGCAACTGTGCAAATAAATGTAGTCACCAAGTGCCTAAAAGTTGCCATGCAGCAAGCTACAAGTAATTTATTTCCCTTGTTCTGCCTGGACAATGTCTGTAAACCAACCCCTAGCAAAGTGAGTAGCAACACACAGCAGAGGAGCCACAGAGATACCCCATATGTGGAAGAAATGTTGGGTATAAATGATCAGGCTCAAGACAAACTCGTGTCTGGTCAGCATTTAGCACAGAATGGAAATGTTGTCTTGGACATCAGCGAAGTCAGGGACGTGGACTCGAGGCAGCAAAAACACTGAATTAAACAATGGTTTGGGGTAAACTGAGCATCTGAGTGCAGCTGCAGCTGCTGTGACCATCAGCAGGAGGAACGTGCTGCTCATCAGTACTGACTCTTTTGAGGAAGACCAACTCTTGCTTTCATAGCAGATGCTTGGGAAAACACAGTTCAGGAACCTTGTTGACCCAAGCACTTGTACAGTACTTATTGTTAGTGGCAGTTGTGTACAAAGCTGGGCTTCAATTAAGAGGGAAAAAAGAGATACAGAAACCCAGCCTGCTGGTGCATGGACCTTGTCAGATGACAAGGCACCAGGCTAGGAGGAGAGGAAAGCTACTCAGGGAAGATAGCAGAGCAGCAGCACAGGGGATGTGAAGTGCAGGGGATTCCGGGGAAAGGCAGAAGTTGATTTCAGACATATGCAGCAACTGAGAAAACATGAACAAGACACTTCACTGTTCTGCTAACCTGCAGTCCCTTACTGTAAGTTGCAGCTTATAACTCTGACAGAGTATGTGACATCCTCAGCCTGTTGGGTAGAGTTCAAAGCATTGCATTTGAAAAGTGGTGACACAGTGATTCAGAGGAGCCCTGAATTCAGCCTCACAGTTCAAAACAGTGTGTGTATTGCAGCCACCACAAGCCCAAAGCCCATCTGCTACATTGATGTAACCTTTAGCTTCATTTAAATGCTGGCTTTAGGCGCTGCTATAGAGAGACATGAATACTGAATTGATGATCCTGGCAATCTAGAGCATTAAACATTTTATCTGGCTGGCTGGACAGTCCCATTGTTTGAATAACCCTGAAAGGGCTGACCATGTTGCAGCACAGTGATTCACTCAGCCTTTACCATAATCCACTGACTAAGATAAAATTTCTTCCTGTGAACAGACAAACAAGTAGGGGAGCATCTGCTGTTTGGTGAATGTGTGATAATAAATGGAGATTAACTGGATAATAAAAACACTGCCTATTTACAGCCACGCATCAGTTCCTTGCCAGAGGACACCTATTTGTTCAGGGAAAAGGGATTAAACTAAAGTCTGTGAGAGAAAGGATTACACATACCCACAATGAAATGTTTATCTGAAAACAGATTGGGCCTGAAAGGTATTTCTTCCTCTTCATTCCCTCCAATGCAGGACATATTATAGAAATGAATCTCAGGTCTCTTGAAATGAACTCACGTGTTTGGAAAAATAAAAAGAATAATTGCTGATGCTGATTAAGGCTATCCTACACATAGCACAGAGGTGGTGTCCCAGCCACTCCAGCTCTGAATGCAGAAGGCAGTGAACAGCACTGGCAGGAGCTGACTGGTCAAGGAACACACTCCTGCTCATGGCAAATTCAGGGCCACCCTTGGAGGTCCCACTTTCTGCGGTAGCAAGGACACAGTTTGAGTTTATCAGAAGGGGACAAGTGAGAAAATATTAAAGGAATGGAGACGGCTATCACCCTCAGTAGCAACAAGTCACCCAGTAAGTGTGGAGCTTTTTCCTGCCACTGGAGGGAGAGCGAGAGCCTCGGAACTCGCAGGAGAGGGACGAACTGAGCGCAAGGCTAGTACAGAGCGCAGAAGGACAGAAGTGCCCTCACTCACAGGACAGTGACAGTGCACTGGCTCTCTTCCAGGTCTGCAAAGGATGGCCGTGTCAGAGCTGCCGAGCAGCTTTGCTTGGGAGAGTGCGTCCCTCCCAGGTGCTGCCTCCCAAGCACATCCCCTTCCTATGCCTTGGTGAGGCTGCTCAGGCTCTCTTACACCACCCTTCAGGAAAGGAAGAACAGAACAAAAGCTGGAATGTGCTCCACCAGACATCAAAATCCTCCTGAGGGCTTGCTGTCATGGAAAAGACCTGCCTGCTGTTTTGACTAGCTGGGTTAAAACATAAAGGCCATCTTCCTCCAGAAATTACCACCAGGCTTAAATGCAGCCCATGAGCACAAATGCAAAGCTTGATAGTCTCCTTTGGCCTTTAGTGAGTCTCTCATCAGTGTCAACAAGATTTGTGAAGAGAAATCATTAAAGAGAACAGTCCTTATCCTGGAACTAAACAATTGGTTATCCATTTGTTGCTTTATTGTCATCCCATGGGGGAAAAAAATGCTGTTTTGGGACACTCTTAATATAGTTGAGCATGTTCTCTGCTGTACTCCTGTTCCATGCTCCTTGGATCTTAATCTCACTCTTTATTCTTTCTTCCCTTAAAATGGCATGCAACAATGTATGCTGAGCCTCATATTCCTTGCCAACAGGAAGTTCTGGAGTCAGCCCTCACAGAAGACAAAGACTGAAGGTCTTACCTTCTGCAACAGCTGGCTCTGGTCACATCTTGAACAGATAGCTTTGCAACTGCACAGTACCAGCATAGAGTCATAGGATGGTTTGGGTTGCAAAGGACCTTTAAAGGCCATTCAGTCCAACTTCCCCTGCCATAGGCAGGGACACCTTCCACCAGACCTGATTGCTCAGAGCTCCATCTTTGAATGTTTTGTAAAAAAATTTCCTTGATGTGTTTTTTATTAACTTGTATTTCAGAGGATATGCACTTTCATCCATAAGCACATTAGAGGACATCAGGTACGTGATATTTCTGTCCCCAATACCTAACAGAAGTAAAACTGATCCAACAATACACCCATGACAAAAATGGTGCTACAGTGGTTAAGACATGGGAATGGAAGGCAAGTGTCCCAGGGTCTAATCCCATAGCCATCTTACCAACAACTGTATCATCAGGTCTTATTTGTTTGGTTATTAAGCCAAAGTACATTCTTTCATATCAAATCTCTAACAGCAGCCCACAGGAACTCATGAGTATCACGTACGATTATTAAAATGCTAGCAGACAAATCTCAGTTAAGCAGACTATCAGGGTACAGTTCAGAGTGCAGAAAAGGCTTCAAAATCTCTTGTTCGCTAATTAGCCCTGGCAGAACAACTTCTACAGAACACAATGAAGAGTAAGAAACTGGTACAAGCCCAGAACTGCAGTGTGTGCCAGCCTAGCTGAAGTTTAAATCAGTAGAAATAAGGAAGATCCTGAGTTTAGTTACATACTAGACCATGCTGCAAAACTTAACTAAAGTAAAGCACAAATAATCTTTTCTGGTAAAGCACATTCTTGGTAGTTGTCCTGATATTTATGCTGGTAATTAAAGCAGTCTGGGTCAATGTCACCATATACTTAAGACAGAACCAACTTTGGTACAGTTAAATATAAATACACATTTACATATGAAAGCATATAATATATAGAGATTAGAAGATTAGTCCTGCATGATCCACATCTTCTCAGACTAAACTCATAGCAGACAAGGGCTGCCTTTTCTGCACTTTACCTCTGCACTAGGCACAATTCCCTCCTACACCATGAGGCTAGAGCTCAGAACACCAGGACTGACTTTCCACACAATTTACAATTACATCAGGTTAAGGGAATACATCTGATTACAAGCCTGGTAGATGAATGAATTTTTTCCAGACCTCACTGTGGTATAAGTGAATTTACATACTAAAACCCTATTTTCCCACAGTATGCAAAATTTCCCTTAGTGCCCATCACAGTTAACCACACAGCAGTTTCACAAAGAACATAAGCAAGCTACCATGTTCTGGAGGAACAGGAGTAGGTATGTTTTAATAAAAATCACAGTGGCTTTTTTTTTTTTTTTTTTGTGGCTGTGACAAAATGCAGATAGAGGTTCTTTTTGGGAGAGAAAGGGCTGAACAGAGCTTTTGGCAACCCCTCCTTGGTCAACATCTCTGTGGTCTAGCCAACCAGCTTGGCAAGCAAATGCACTGCAATAGGAAAACACAAAATTAAAAACAAAAAAAAAATAAGATGCAAGCTTTGCAATTTAGCATGAAGAAAGATGGTCATCAGAACAAGTGTGAGTGACTAAAGAGAGTGGGAAGAAGGACTGATCTCTAGTTAATTGAGACATTTAAATGTAAAAACCCCTATACTTAGGCACCCTAGTGCCTTTCTTAAGAGAGACTAAAGCAGGCACCACACAAGGGTGAGTTCTCAGGCATCTTAGGAGACTAAGCTTAGCACAGTCATAAAGTCTGGAATTACTGTAGAGAAGGCCACATCTATAGATGCCATGTTTGGAGAACATTCAAGGACTCAGTGTTACATTCACTGCTTGATGTTCATACAGCTNAATTAAAAACAAAAAAAAAAAAATAAGATGCAAGCTTTGCAATTTAGCATGAAGAAAGATGGTCATCAGAACAAGTGTGAGTGACTAAAGAGAGTGGGAAGAAGGACTGATCTCTAGTTAATTGAGACATTTAAATGTAAAAACCCCTATACTTAGGCACCCTAGTGCCTTTCTTAAGAGAGACTAAAGCAGGCACCACACAAGGGTGAGTTCTCAGGCATCTTAGGAGACTAAGCTTAGCACAGTCATAAAGTCTGGAATTACTGTAGAGAAGGCCACATCTATAGATGCCATGTTTGGAGAACATTCAAGGACTCAGTGTTACATTCACTGCTTGATGTTCATACAGCTGAAAGAAATGCAACAATAGTGCAATAAGGGCCATGGGTAAAAAGTTATTTGCAGAACTGTAACAAAATGAATTAGAAGCAAATTAATACACACAGGTTAGGATACAGAGTCCAGAAGCTGTGATGACCTACATTAGCAGTAGGTGCAAGCCATCTTAAATCATGGCCATCTAAACAACTCTCAGAACCCATGGCATGTCAAAATGGATGACCATATCCATTTGTGTTACTTATTTCCTGAACAGGAAAGACCAGGAACAGAAAACAATTCAATTCCTCATTTTAACAAGGCATCTCAGAGCAAATCACCAAAGGTGAATAAAGGGCATTAGCCCTCACTAGCAGATCAAGAAATTATGGTAGCAAAGGGTTATGTGATTTCTTCAGCACTGCACAAGACAGCAGCAGGGCCAAAGAACAGTCAGCATCCTGCCCTCCAAACCATAACAGCAGGTCCTAAGTCCAAAGCATCTAGTGCCTTCAGCAACATGTATAATCAACACTACTCACAAATTACATTAATATAGGCATGCAGTTGTTCTTCCTATGGGTGCCTGTGCTGGAACATCTATCTAAAAAGCAATTATCAGAGAGAATGATCTATTCATTTCATGATTGGAGACTCTATTTACCCTTTAGCCTTCCCTCTGCAAAAACAACTTTCACCCATCAGCCCATCTGATGCAACAATGCTCTGAAGGAAAGAGTATTAATTCACCAGAAACACTGCACAAACACTTGAAGTGCATTCAAATAGCACTGAATTAAAATGAAAATGTCACATTTCTGTTGGGCTCATGTTAACCCATATCCTAACCAGGTCCTGCAGCAACACACAACACACACAGTGCTCCTGCCTACAACACTAAGGAGTCTTCTGAGCCTGCTTTCCTCCACCAGGCATTAAAAAAGGCAAAGTAACTGCTCAGTTACAAGTTATAGGCTTCTACCAACTTAAGTCCTTACATGAATTAGGCCTATTTCCTGCAAGGACTGTATGACATGTTCTTAGTAGGAAAATGCTGGACAAGCAGCAAAAACTGAAATTGTCCAAGTTAAATCCACAACACTGACCACAAATACACCAAATTAATTCCTAACGAGCCTTTCAGTGATGATACTTCACCAAACAGTATGCCAACAGATCTGCATCCTGAATTACAGGCTCTCTTGATTTCAGTTGTCTTTAGATGAGAATGGTAATTCACCAGGAACATTCTACCATGGAAAGACATTCAGCAGCTTCTGACATGGGCTTCATCAGCTCATTTGGTGGAGCCCACATTAAGGACTGGGTCATAATTAACTGCTGCAATTCAAACCACGAGAGGGATTCTCCAGCAGTTTAGAAAACAGCCAGTCTCTCTAAAACTTGTCAAGGAAATACTGGGTTTTCTCCATGCCCACAACTGTTGCAGCAGCCTCCCAGCCCCTCAGTCTTGCAATAGTCTCTTTGCAAGATGTTCAGCTGCAAGGCAAAGAAAACAGCTCATAAACTGAAAATGGTTTTACAATTCCCAGAACTGAGTGATGTGCAGCTAAATTACACAAAGAAAATTATTCTCTTTCCTTGTACTACCAACTCATCAAATCCTCTCTTGTGCTTCTCCAACAGAAAAAGGCTGTTAAAAGAACTCCTCCTCAGAGCTGACATTTTGCATATCTCTATTCCTTGCTGCAAAAATCATCCAGGTGAAAACCAAATAACTTCAACAAAATTGCTTATTCTTCATCCACTGAAGGATTGACAATCCTTTTGCTTTCACAAAGGAAGAGGATGAACTCATCAGAACTAAAAATCTCTGTTGGTACAGAAGGACTGTAAGGAGAAACACTGTCAAATCAAAATGATCTGTAAATGTTTCAGAGGTATGCTCTTCAATGCTTCACTTACTGTAACATCTCTTTAAATCATCACCTCTTTTTAATTTATTACATTTAATCCCTCTATATAATATATTCCTGAAAAAAGCCTCTAATTTTCAGAAGCTTTCTAATTGCTCTCTTGCTCACTTCTTACAATCTCAAAATTAAGATGTCTTTCACAGAAAACACTGAAATTTAAAAAAAAAAAAATTACTCAAAAATATTCACTCTAAGGTAACAAGTTCAACTACATAAGCTCAATTTGCTGACTTCCTCAAGCTTTTTGATACACTTCATTGCTTCAGTTTTTTTATTTCTCCTTTATTCTTTCCTATCCAAATACAAACATTGATTTTCACTTACTTATAGGAAATTGTGGTACAATTTCTCCAGTGATTCTCTCCTGCCTTTTTTCCCAAACACCTACTCTTCTGAATGGATGGTCTGTCCTTTTAAGAGAACTCTTGCATCTAAACAAGAAAGGTCATAGTCTTATTAATATCTGTCTAAATGGAACACAACTGGGTCTTATAAAATCCTGATGACAGCTCAGATGTTTACAACATTGCACAAAACAGAGTAAAATGCTGCTAGAAAACTCTGCAGACAAGCAGTCTGATGTTAGGACCTGGTTTTGCACATCTTTGTCCTCATGATTGTCTTACAACCAGAAGCACATCAGGACATTCATGTATGCATGACGTACATTTGAAGTGGCACTGCACTTCACCTGTCCAGGTTATTAAGCAAAGAACACTGATTAAGCCCTATCTCTATTGCATAAACAGCTGTTTCCCAAGAGGCTTTCATGAGTATATTCTGCATTTGTTTTGCATACAAGGTAGGAGCAGAACACAAAACAAATTGCAACTGGCTGAGAACAGGACAAATGGTAAGAACAAAGACAAGGGCATTTCTTTTTCTTAGACACTTATAATTTAGCAGTGTGACTGAATGCATTCACAGGATGAGGGCCTTCTAAAATCTTCTTTCTTGACCACGGGATTATGCTATAGTGCTATAGAGCAGTGCATATAATGCAAAGCTGAGAACTTTTCATTCTTAGCACTGAGGTGGCACAACAGAAGCAATCAAGTCTTCAGTACAACAGCAGTTTATTTACTCTTTTCCAAACTCTGCAACATATTGCATACCAAAAAAGGGGAATCAACACTCAGACTTTGACAGATCTAAATTTTACTAATATGCATAAATTTTGAGCACAAGATGGTAGTTCACATACTGGAATTACCAGCAGTCATGACAGACTCTGCTTACTCTTCTGCTTATCTACCACATAGAAAGATTAACAACAGTTGTCCATATTCTCTACTCTTGGATAATTTCATGTTGCCAAAATTCCCAAAGAGGACACTGGTTGGACCTATATCACCACACAATCCAAAACACTGGAAATCAACTGTTCACTCCCACAACATATTTTTGTAACAAACCCATAAACCCAAAAAGATCACAAAAGCAGACTGTAATCAATCTTGGCTTTTCCTCCTAAGTCCACTAAGATTCCCCAGAAGCTTATGAATGCTCACAATATTCCAAGTCCCAGTACTGAATTAGCACAAGCATCATATTCTGCAGCACTGAAATAATGAAACACAAGATTCTTGTCATCACCCTGCCAATGGAGATCATGTCCTACATGCAATAATGAGAATATTCTAGTTCTGTACACACTTTTGCATACACAGATACACATCTATGTTTATTCTGCCCAAATGAATCAAGTGAGACCTCTTAAAACATAATTTTCATATAGAGTTCATATTAAATTATTCCCACTGGCAAAAATAAATAGTCATTTTCAATTGACTTTCAATTATTGTCAATCAACAAACCAAATAAACAAGACATACTCCTTGTAACTTTGTAAGCTTTGTGTTTTTAAAATTTACACTCAAGAAGGAGAAGGCAGAACAGTCTTAAGCATTATGAACTCCTAAATTCCATGCAAAAGGCAGAAGTTAGAAACTGGAACAAGCTGATTTTTAAGTAGTTTTCCTTACGATGACTCTCATAACATTTTGTTTCCCAATAGTAAACAACACCAGTTTTGAGTCCAAGCATCATCTCTTTTAGCACAAATACCCAAGTAACCATTACTGACATACCTTTCCAGAATCAACCAGTTCTGCTATTTCATCCAAACTTGGGCCACTTGGCATGAAAAATGCCCACCGATAATGGACTCCTTTAAGGAGATGCTGCAAGAAAGATCACAAATCTATTAAAGTATATGAGAGCAGACTGAAATAGGAACTAAAATTAATGACAGAATCTCTGAAGAAGTAACTTAAGAAAAAGACATGGAAATTATGCTAGTGTCTGAAAAAAATGGCACCTAAGCATGTGGATTAAATGTACAGACCAGGATGTTGTGTTACCACAATAGGATCAGGGTGAATTTTGTGTCCAATTGCACAAGTCAGCAAGTAGAGAAAAACAATTACCTTGTCTCTGCAGCTAGAAACAGCATTATTTGTTACATAAGAGAGAAATGGTGGTATGTGCTCATGTACACTCACAAAGGGGGAGAAATAAACCCAGCAATGTGACATTTAGAACCTTCCACTTCAGTATCAGTGACTTCATTTTCCACCATAATACCTGCCAAAGTCATCACTGTCCAATGACAGATGGCAGCTCACGTGAAAAGAACTTTGGGAAGATCTCACATGCACAAGTCAAGAGCATCTCCTCTGAGTAAGTCATTACAGGAATGAAAGCCATCATATGCCAGAGAGAGATGATTCTTATATATGGCATAGAATCCTCTTCATCATGGAAACAGGCACACTGAGAAATAATATTACATTATTTCTTCCCGCCTTCTCATTTTGTCTTAGGGCTTTCTTGTGAAAGTACTGCTGCAGGACTTAAAATCCCATTCAGCCAAGCCTTTGCAGGAATACCATAGCAACTACTTGAAAAGCATTCATTTGGAGAGCAAGTATACAAGCATAGGGAAGAAAGAGAAAAGTTCTAAAAAGCCCCACTGATCTGGCCACTGGCAGAATGTTTTAAGATCCACTTACGAAAACTAGAAAAATCAGTATCACCATCTCGACACATGAACATGAAAGAGATGAAAGACTTCCTAGCTACCCCAAACACACTTATTACTCTCTGGTGCTGGAACAGGATGAAGAGAATCAGTCATGGAACAATGTTTTGAGAGAAAGCCTGACCAGCCTAAAGCAAGTAACAAAACTGCCCTCACTTCAGTGAGACAGGGATTTGCTGTGTTTACTATGAAACCCTGGCTGTCAGCAGGACTCACTAGGGAGGCCATTGGGAAAAGGCCACAATGGAAAGCACAATAAGGAATCGAACTTCAAAGCTCCCTAAACTACTACATACACCCAGCAGCACCACCCCAACACATTTCTATTCACTGCAAGAAAGAAAGAATAGTATACTTAATGACATATGAGGACAATGCAACAGCTGCCTCTCCGTGAGCTCTGTGACTGACATCCAAGCCACAGAAGTAGTCACTAAAGTACTACAAAATATGAAAGCACAAAAGATTTTGTCAAATACCTTTAAAGTTTTGGAACCAACAGTGACTCCTGTTTGCAACATGCCATCAGCCACTCCAAGTTTGTCCATATTGATCAGGAAAGGTGTCACTAAAGTAACATACGTTGCTCCTGACCATTTCTTCAAGAGATCTAGTGCCCACTTCTCAGTGGATCCACCAACATTATCTAGGATAAAATCAAACCTGCAGACATATAAAGAACAGGTTTAAAGTCTTGATATGGGGAAAAAAACTTCACTGTAATTAAGATAATTAATAGCAGAAATCAGGTACAGTTCACATTTTTACATGTCACTACAATGCAAAAATAATCAGCCTGCAAGACAGCAGCAAGAAAGTCCCAAGACTTCAGCAAAGTCCCAGCTTTGTACAATGGGATTTAAATTTACAGGTTATTGCCCATTCACTGTGCACCAGACTCAGCCTATTTAAAAAGTATACTTAAATTCCAAAAAGCAAACTTAGATGCACAACTACATTCTGTACTTGCTTAAAGCCTTCTAGAGCTCTATCTCTTCAGCCCTCCCACAGAGACTACTGGAACAGTCTTGAGGTCTAGCACTGAACAATATAGTATATACACGCAGAGACTAGTCTAGACTCGCCCTCCACTAGGAACAGCTCTTGTACATGCTGTACTCACACGAAAGTCAGTTCCAGTGGCTAAAATTACATAAACAAATTATTCCACTAATGCTTATTTCCTCACATCTTTTCTGTGACCTAGTTCTCAGCTTCACTTCTCTAAGTTTTGGTTTTTTTTGACCTCCTTGTTTATTTAGGGGCCATTTTACCTCTCCTGACAGCTCTTTTCTTCACATTTACCTATTTAACATTGAACCTAATAATGCAAAGAATCTAAAACCTTCCCCCCATGGAATGGGTATACGCAGCCTCTGGCAAAAAGCCACAGTTTCAGTGCTCCTTCTGATTACACCAGCATGTAAGCCTGTAAAGGCTGAATAGGGCAATAGGGAGCTATGCACCTGTTCTGTTAAATGTACAACTCATTCTCATTTTCATCTGTAAATTTCCAGCAATCTCCACATTGCAACAGATATGTATAAACACATATCTCTAATTTAAATAATCTACAAATATGAGGGCAAATACTTCATGCAAATAGAATAGAAAAGTCTTTATCTCTCTGGAATGACAGTTTTCCTGCCTGTCTTCCAAGGGTGTGATTTCACGTTTTCAGTTAATACAACAGTTTGCTGCCAGCAAGGGAAGATCATGAAAACTAATGCTCCTGGAAAGAGTAGCTGACTATGAGTTCTGAAGAGTCAGTACAGCTGACTGATCAGCCTAGTTGCATCATTAAACTGTACCCCAGGACACGGTTGTTTATATCTCTTAGAAAGGGTCACTTGCTAGAATGGGTGTTTAGCATTTAAAGTGTTGCACAAAGGCAAATTTAGCACCGACTGCAAAGTCCATCCTGCCATAGAGACATTGTCACTGCCCTCACAACTGCCCTCAGGCCTGCTGATAATCACACTGCAGTTAAAGGGCACATAGCTTCTTAGCGCAGTTACCAGTTAAATTCTCCCACAGATTGAGCAGCTTCTATTTTCCCCTCCCAGAAAGTTAGCTCTATCTAGCCAAAAAGAGCAGTGTAAATACCATATTCAAATACGAGTCACAGTAGACTACATTTAAACAGATGGAAAGATTACAAAAGCAAAAAATACTTCTGTTCTAGAGAAAAATCCCAGGCTAGTTTAAACATAGCTGCTGTGACAAGATAAATGTGATTGTTTTCCAGAGGCAGCTGTATCCAATGTTACAGAAGAGAAATTTACTCCCAGTTAAGTTGCACAGTGGCAAGTCACTGCTTCTTCATGCTATAGTTCTTTCCTCTACAAGATCAATTTATATTTACTAGCTTCGCTCAGGATTTCAGAGATTTATTTCAATTTATTCATGCATTATATATTCTCCAAGATACTTGGATGGAAGCTACAAAACTGTTCCTATCACAGTCATTGAAGAGAAGCACATGGAAGTGAGCTTGTCTCCCAATTAACTGGGAGTTACAATGTTACAATGGGAGTTACAGTGTTACAATGAAATCTGTGCTGGGCATACTTACTTGCAAACTGCATTCAAAAAGGTGAATCTGCTTTACAAAATAATGCTTTAGAAATAGGGGGAGAAACTTAGGGAGTTCTGATAGAGTCAAGCAATCGAAAGGCAGAAGGTCTGACTGCCAACTCCTTCATCTCAGTACTAAGCAACACAAACACTCACAAGGGTAATGTTTTAAGCTGCTCTTCCAGATTTCCAGATTTATAATCAATCACATCATCTGCTCCAAGCTTTTTCACCAGTGTGCTGGCATCATGAGAGCAAACTGCAGTCACATGAGCATTCCAGGCCTTCATTAGCTAAAAAACAAGTATTAAAAAAAAAAAAAAAAGGAAGTCCAAAGATTAAAATGTAGTGAAATGCTGAGAACACCTTAAAAAGCCAAAGTCTCATTATATTTATGCAACAAATGAGCACCTTTAATAGGGAATGACGAGACTGTTTCGACACAGGATAATTTGTCACAAATCCCACAGACAAAATAATGGCTAGAATTTATCAATATTTAAGGTGGTTGTGGGGAAGGAGGAGTTGATGTGAAGGAAGGAGTGTGTGGGTTTTTTAATGCCACTGAAAGATAACAGATCTCATGACAAATAAGGCTCTCAGTTTGCCATCTGAATCTGCCAGCTAAACATGCACCAAGAAGTACTGTCCAAGTTGCCAATCTACCAAACTGTTGCCAGATGTATCATTAAACATTATTAAATCTGCCCTTTAAGTATTTCATGTTGCTGCAAATAGGTTAAGTACCAGTAACAAGAAAAAGAAGGAAGTCATCTCTGATTTTCCACAGGGACAGTTTTAGGTTATCTTCTACTCCAGAAGCTATAGCAAAGTAAACGATTTTTGCTAGTCATTTATCTCTTTTTGCATCTCATTTTTCCATTCACAGTAACACTTTTTACCTTTATTCCAGGTTAATTAACATAGTTTATACAGGACTGATCAGTTACAAATTGTAACTAGTCAGTGGCTGGTCAGCTGTTCATACTGAAAGTCACCCACTTTATCATGGATCAGGCAAATAACACACCACAAAAAATTCTGCTGTAAACCTCTTTAAAACCACTGTGCTTTTGGCCTAGAAACATGGAAAGCAGTGATGCAATCACCCAACTTCTGTACTTTCTTATAATCCCGAGACAAAGATTTTTCAGCATGAGATGACAGTAATTAGAATCAAAAGTCCCAAATTAACTGAGAGCATGAAAAAGGATATTCCACAACTAATGAAGCAACAGAAGAGCGTGTTGACTTTTCAAAGTTTGAAGCTACTGGAACGGACAGACAAAAGGGCAGCAGGGCAAAGGCAGAGAGGGAAAGGGAATCTAAGCCTCTGTGCTTTGCAGCCACTGCACACAAAAGCCTGATGGCCACTCACATCATCGGACCAACTACAGTAGTTGTGGTAGGTGATGTTCTCCATCAGTTTTCCTACACACACACCAAGTTTGTTCAGATTTAGAGCACAGAGCTGAATGAAAGATAATCAGAACAGGCTACATATTTCATGTTACACCAATCAGAGATTTCCTGCATGCAAATTGTGAAATGTGATCTTACACATAACTCCTTTCTTTGAAAGTCCCAGCTTTCTACTTTAAAATAATAAAATATGATAAACTTTACTTTTGGAAATATCAATTATCTCGATCAGACAGACTGATCAGTAGCTTGCTATTTCTCTATTCCTTTTCTCAATTCCCTTCTGTTTTTTTTTTTTTTCACACTGAAACACTTGAAGATTCATCCTGGGCATGCTGGATAATATTACCTGTACAGCAAATGTACCAACTCCTCCTGAAGCTCCTAATATTAATATTCTGTAAGAGAAAATTAAAATATATTTAATAGTTCTTTAAATAAACTCTGGAGTAACTATGTATTCTAATGTTTCTTACATATCTCTGATGCTGAATTACTTTTAGCAAAAGATTGGTTTTGTTATTCAATGTTATTCAAGAATGGTTAACTGTTCAGATAGCCAAAAATGTGACTTAACATTGCTGATCATGTATCCTGTGCCAAAAGCACTGTCTCAGCACAGCCAAATAAACTTCCTCATATGTGCTTTCTACTAAAGGCAGGTAGTGCAGCTGTCAGGTAGTAGCATTATATCACTCAAAACCTCTGTTCCTGTCCTCACTTTCCCAAACATAATTGTTTAGTTTGGGACAAAATCAGTTAAGAGTCCTTTCCATCTCCCAGACTCCACTGTCATACCTCCTAAAGAAAAAAATCCAATTCGCCATTTTACACAAATCAGTCTTACCTAAGAGAAAAAGTAGTTTATTTAAGGAGACTGTGAACTGCAGAACATATGGAACATAATTTTCCCTTATTGCATAATGTTTATCTAAAAGAAAAAAATACAATTAAGTAGTACCCTCACCATTAACAAGTTTAATTAATCTTAATTAAATTAAGATAGGTGGCTTTTTCTTTAGGAAAAAAAGCAGTAGAATTTTTCTAGTTCTTTTCAACACATCTCAACAAGACCCTGTAAATGCCAGCTTGTGGAAACTGTCACATAAGCAAGATAATAAAAGAGCATATTGCCAAATTATTAGAAATTGAGAGTTCATTTTAAGTGATAACCTTAAATTTCAAAAACTTAATACAAGTTTACTTGTGTGAGGACCTTACTGCTAGAAGCCTAATCACTATTCAAAAATTTCATCCAAATATTTTATTAAATAACTAAACATCAGAAAATGAATTAGCAAGAAAACCTTGCAGCTCAAGTTGCACACAGTGCTTTGACTTAGGATCCATTTGCTAATTCTAGGACAAAAAAGAAGATCCAAGATGAAGTCCTGGCAGAGGATTGGGGAACATTATGTTTCTCAGAGCTTCTGTTTGCCAGAAAAATCTCAGAATCTTCAGAAGCTGGTGAAATTCCAGTTTTGAATCTCACAGTAAAAGATGTTGAAGGAAATTGTTTTTTACAGTACAAAACTGTACTATACAATCTGGAGTCTCAGTTTACAAAAGTTCTTTGAAGTAGCTTAAGAGACTTGGCTTTGCTCACACCATCCATTTTAAAATGCTCCTTTTGTAAGTGATCAGATTCTGTTCCCTCCCATTTCACTGATCCAAGCTGCAAAATTCAGATTAAGAATATGAAACCACAATACCACAAAGCCTGCAGCTTTTAAATCTGCCAAAATGTACTTATCCTCAGAACCAGGCTTCTAACGACAGATGCCCGGAGCAACATGCATATTTCAACTTCAGTATACTTGAAAAGGCTCTGGGATACTACACTCAAGATACTGGGTTAAACCCATCTTTATCCTTAAAAAGGATAGTCAAAATTAAATCCTTTCAAAAAAACCTTTCCAAACCGCCTTTACAATTTCACTCCTTAGTTAAAGAGCATTTCTTCTACTACATATCTGGGGGAAAGCTGTCATCTTAAAATGTACAATTTTTTAAATGCTCAAACTATTTAGGTTACATTTTCAGTTTGGGGAGCAGCTTGGCTAGGACTTTTTTATTTTCTTCCCCTTCAATAAAAGCCCTCAAGATTCCTTCAGGTAGAAATACTTTCCAGATTTGGTTTGCTCCTATGTTACATGGGCTATTTTCTACCATACCTTCCAATTATTAAAACTCTCTCCACACATTGGGACTTCAAGCTCTTCATTTCTGAGACAAGCTACATCTGCAGGGGAGATCCATGTGCAGCAGCTCCAACAGATAGCATTTTTACAGCACTGACAACAGCAACTTGTGTGTCACACAAGTAAGAGGGGGAGTGTTTGAAGGTGCAGGACCTGTTAGGACAGTACTGAATGACAGAGGGTGGCAAGTGCCAAAGCAGGAACAGTTTAGTTTGCACTGCCTCAGGAAAACACAGCCAGGAGAACACACATCGTAGAAACTACCTGTTTTCACTGCAAGGATGAACTCAGGAGTGAACTACTATACAAGTATGTGCACCAGGGAACAAACTAACAAATCTTCTGACCTGGACAGAGATCGAAGAGAATCAACTGTTTCAAAAGAACAAAAAGAACATTTGTACCCCAGGCTTTTCTCCCTTCTGACAGAGGCACAGCATTCACCAAGCCCCCCATGGGGCTCCAGCAGTTCAAATGATCATAGGGAGCAGATCTCTCCAGATGAGCACACCATGAGATTTGAAAGTTTAGCCCATCTCCCTGGGCCCTGCTTGGAACTATGGTGTGGTCAGAAATGAGCATCAGAGAGGCAGGACCTGTTTCAGCTGTGTGTGGCCCCCACCTGAACACACAGAGAGTGGGAAGTGGGTGTACAGATCAAGGATTAATATTTTCTCCAGATTATAAACAATTAAAAATTTTCAGTGACCACATGCAAGATAAAAATTGAATAAATGCATCAATTTTATATAGTTATAAAATTCATGTATCTATTGACAGAATATATAAACTTTATTTAGATGTACAATTATATTTTTATTTGATTATGGCAACAAAATATCCCCAAGAAATTTATTCCTGGACTAAGCAGTGTTTACCCTATCAAGTAGTTTTACGACCTACACTCAATTTGTACTTCTCAACAGATAAAATGATGAAATAACACACATTGAAAAAAATACTTTCTTGGGGTATTATACCATTCAAATTTTCACTGTAACCATATAAACCAGGATGTATGTTTGGTAGCTTACATTAATAAAATCCAGCATCTCTGCCCAGCATAGATGAAAGTCTGAGATATTGCCTCTGTAAGAGGCAAATAAAGACTTTTACTTAATAGCAATGGAGCACTTTGAATAACTTTTTAAACTGCCAGGTTTGTTTTTTGTCATGCATTTTGTGAATATAGAAAGCAAGATATTTAAGAGCCAGTCTTGAACAAACATATCCCCTTCCAACTGAAATAGGTCAGTGGCACATAGGAGAAGCTCCAGGTATCCACAGAGAACTTCAACACTAAAGAGTCATTTTGAGCATTTAGGACAGCAAGAACATTTAAGCTTCTACAAGAATGTTGACATTAATTAGAGTGGTGTAGAATAAAAACTGTGGAAAAATGACTGGAATTGCAGGAGGGTTCACAAACAATGAGAGCACACTTCAGGAAACTTGTAAAAACATAACCTGTGAAAATATGTGCAGATGGAGCAGATAATCTGTCAGATCAATGTACAGACAGACACCGGACTAACAGCAAATATTTCTGGTTAGCCCACGCTAACGCCTGAAAACAGGCAAAGAGAACAACACCAATAGAAAAATCTTGCTGCTTTTAAGATGACTTTACATTGCCCTAAAGCACCAGTAAAGTAGCTTTCATCAAGGAATACAGCTGCTCTGCCAAAATAAGACATTTTTATGTGCACAAACACCCTTCTACATACCTATTTACAAACAACTACAGGAGATAAAAAGACTGACATAAAATCACATATGTAGGCAACGTCTTACCAAATACATGATCTAAAGAAATTAAGAAACACTACATAAATTCTTGTATTTTTAAATTCTTGCCCTGAGAGTTCATGGGATACAATTTTGTACAGCTCCTTCAATGCATTTTAAACATTTTCCTACAAGTAATATTTCAAGGTAAAAAAGGTATCAAAGTCATTCACTGCTGGTTTTACATTCAAAATTTATAGATAGGAAATATAATATTTTTAAGTACATTCAAATGGGGTTTCTTTTCTGCTGACAGAGTAATTAAAAATTTATTTGGAACATGAAAGTAAATATTAAATGTAAAAACACATTACAAATGCAGTTTGAATTTCACTATTAACAATCTAAACACATACCTGAAGATTGGAAAGACAATTTAAATAAGCCTAGCCTATCAGTGTATCTTTAGGTTAATGCTACATGGGAAATATGTGAAAGTTAACATAATAAAAAGTCTAAATACTGAAAAAGTAAGGTGATCTTATCTGGAATTTTATTACATTTCAGTGATGTGTCTTTGAAACTCCTTTAAATTTTGCAGTTTCATTTTCTCGAATAAAAATTGTTTATCTTTAGAAAAAACAATTACTCAGTATTTTCATGATGAAGTTCACTGTGACACATGAATGACCACTCGTTTGATTGTCTTCTAGAGATGCGGGTGAAGAATTTCAGTAGACCTAATGTCCTCTGAAATGTGTGGCATTACAAAGTATCAGCCAAGATAAAAGAGGCCAGCCATCCAGACTTCTGCTGCCCAATAATTACTTTATGACCTACACCTGAGATGCAGCACAGTAATTTTTAACTACTGTTTTTCAACTCCCATAGTTTTACTTTTGCCCTTATTTCCATTCTGAAGATCTTGCTATCTATTTACTCAAACATCCAAAGGTCAAAATAACTGAGAATTTCCATTATCAGGAGAAAAATGGTATTTGCTCCAATCTTTCACTGCATTTTTCCTCATCTACCATTGTCAGATTAACAGACTGATAAACAGAGTCAATTTTTCTATTTGATTGGCTGCTTGTCTTGCACGTTCTCCTTTTCTTGTCTGCATTCCTGACCCCATCAAAGTTCTGGCCTGCAGGTCAAATAAGAGCCAGTCACCTGCTCATTTTTCTCCAAAAAGCTGGAAAACCAGTCTGCTCCAAATGGCCCACGCATGCAGGAAGTGAGTGAACCGCATGTCTGTCCTTGAGAGGACTTTTTGTGAGTTGCCAGTATAACTGAGAGGATATTACATCTGGCTAGCTGTCTTAAAAGGCAGAAAGGCAAAGTCCCTTTATAAATTCCTGGAGATAACATCCTCAAGTTCTCTACAACGGCCATACATTATATATACTGGATTATGATAAAATCATAGAATGGCCTGGGTTGGATGGCACCTCAAAGATCCTCTAGTTCTAAATGCCCTGCACTGGACAGGGACACCCTTCACTGGAGCAGGTAGCCCAGAGCTCCACTCAATCTGGCCTTAGATATTTCCACTTGTGGATGTGAGAGTATCCACAACTTCTCTGGACATTTTTTACCTCTATATAGGGACCTCGCCTGAGCCTTCCTCTGAAGAAGCCTCTCTCAGCAGCTGTGTACACAGAATCCATCATGCCCAGACAGCTGATCTTTATGAATGTCATGGTACAATAGTCTTTATCACTGCTGGATGTGTCTTAGAAGCAGCTCATCAATATAAAAATGAAGAACCTTAGTTTTACTTACCTTTTCCCACTGCAATTACTTTGGTTCAGTCCTCCCACTTGGTTAAGTGCAGACCATGCAGTGAGACCAACATATGGTAAGGCAGCAGCTTGTGTGTGACTGAGACACTTTGGCTTAAAAGATACCTGAAATAAAATCATATCTAAGTCACACAGCAGCTCCTATGTGACTCAAAAATATTTTAAAAAGCTTTACTGAATTGCAGATTGTGTATTGCACATTTTTAGCCATCTTCAAAACTAGCTGGAGAACAAATCAATCCAAGCACTAAGAAATAAAGTTACTTAGATACTGAAGAATAAAAATGCCAGGCTTTACAACTTTGAGGTTTTGTTAGCCACAGTTTTGAAAGTTTACCTCGTTTCCACTAGCTACGACGAACTCTGACAGAGTGCCTTGTTTCCATGGGGGAATTGCTGCCCACACCTAAAACCAAACAGAAAACAAGTAGCAATTTTTGTACCTTTGGACACAATTGTATGTACACAGAAGTTTCCTTCATTAAAGAAATCTATTTTCAAATTCACAGAATGTCTTCACTGTTTATCAGAAACCAGTGTTAGCTTATTTTACACAAAAAAAAAAAAATCACAAAACTGACTAAATGAAGGACTGGAGGGCTATGCAAACAAACTGTACCACTGCATTTTGCATAAGACATAATTTTTTAAATCCCCAACTACTCCCATACCAAGAAAGCCCAGATTAGAAGGGTGAGGATGGTGCAGAATCAGGATTTACTATGCTAAAACTCGTGAAATGTGAAAGCAACTCGTGAAGGTGAAAGAAAACAATATCAGTATTTGTGTGGCCACCCATGAAGTGCTTCTTGGGTTAAGCCAAAGTTCCTACTCCAAGTTACTCAAGAAAAATAAAAACAAATCTCTTCTTGTTAGAATTCTACCTTCAATTAAAAATAAAGCAGCACTTTGAGTGTGCACTTACAAACAAATTCCACTCTTGCTATGGCTGAAATGGACTAAACTTAAAACACAGAAAGGAAATTAACTTGCAGAAGCAAGTCTCTGAAAGACCATGTTTTTCAAAGAAACCATGAAGGGAAGAAAGTATTCTAGGAATTTACTGCCAGATAGGCTTTATTAAGAGTGCAACAGCACTAAAAAAAAAAAAAAATTAAGAGAATGACTGCTGAACATCTCCTAGTATATTTTAACTGTACATTTTGAAATATAAAATAAGAGATTGGTGGTATCACCTCATCTCCAGGTTTGAAATAAGACACGCCCAGTCCACATTCCATAATAACACCAGAGACATCTCGACCAAGTGTTAGAGGAAATTCAGTCTCGCCAGTTTTGAGTTTCAGGGGATCCCGCTTCATATTTAACGCGGTCGCACCATAACCACCTGCAAAACATGGAATCAACCACAACACACCACACTGAGTGCTCATTTATTAATTGTGCAATTCCAATCAGAAAGCATTGTCTATACATAATGTGCCTTATTTCTGTTATAACTGAAGCATGCAAAAAATCTGCAATATTTCATACTTTTACAGATTTTAGAAATAAAGAGCAAGTGTAAGAAATAATAAGGCATACCTCCTAAGATGAGTAACCTAGACTTCTATTGAGTAAGCAACACACAAATGCTCTGAAGTCAGAATTACCCATCTAATAACAGCGCTCAGCCTAAAAATACCCTGCATTTGGGCATGTATGCCCATTCAAGTGTTTGGACAAGTCTGTCTAGGTGCTCTATCATGCTAGAAAGTGTCTTAACAGGAATCCTCAGATAGGAAATTCCCATCATGAAACCCCCAACTATATTCAAAAATTTTTAAAAATTCTTTTCTTAGAGACCCAAAACACAGATTACAGCTCTGTCAGCAGGCTTCCTGCAGATGTATTTGCTTGTTCTACTGAATCTGATTCAGTATGAAAGCACTTCTACAAAGGAAATAGAAGGTATTCTACTACCATAACTTCCTTCTTGTGTTTGAAACAGAGAAACTAGGCTTAAATTAGATTAAATGTGTCAAATACAAAGAGCCAGAGGCAGTGAAAGAGACAGATTTGCTACGCGGGACGACAGCACGTCCCCACATGTCAATTCAGAATGGACATGGCAATGAACAACGCGGTTTGCCTTAGGTCGCACATGTCAACTTGGACCCTGGACCTCCCAGCCCATACACCTCAAGGAGATAGGAAAATCACTTAGGAGGAATGCTGCTCCTTGGCGGGGCGTCTGTCGGTCAAGAGAGTAGCACCACAGTCACTCAAAAGTTCATCCTCGCAACACACACACCCACTCACACTTGTCAGTGGCTTTTTGTATCGTTCTCAGGGCCCAAGAATGTGAAAAAAAAACTTTTTGTATCGTTCTTCCCTGAAAAAAGTTAAGTTTCCGAGAGGAGGCGGTTTCCCATAGGGCTCGGGGAAACACGTGTGTTGAGGCAGCCCTGGCCACTGCCGAGGCAGGTGCCTGCCGGGGCAGAACGGTGCCCTGGCACCACTCGGGGCAGCGGAGCCGCTGGAGCCGCAGCCCCGGCACAGCCCCTGCCCTCCCGGCAGCGCGGCCGCGGCTGCTCGGGCTCGGCACTTACTTCTCATGCTGAGGTCGATGGGGTTCAGGCTCGCAGCGTGAACCTTAATGATGACCTCGTTCGGGAAGTGTATGATGGGGAACATCATGTCCCTGGTGAAGCGCAGCACCTCGTTGCTGCCGTACCGGTCTATGACCCAGCTGGGCATGGCGGTGCCCGNGGGATCGGGATCGGGATCGGGATAAGGATCGCAATCGGGCTGGGTGGCTCCGGCGCGCCTCGGCGCTCAGCCCCGGCGGCCCCCGCAGCCAATGGGCGGGCGCCTTCTTGGCCGCCCTGCCAATGGTGCCGCGGGGTGTTGCGGCAAAATGGCGGCGCGCGGCAGCCGCGTCCGGGGAAGGGTTGGGGTCGCTCGGCGGGCGTGAGGGGGCGGCGGTGGCCGCCAGGGAGAACCATGCTGCGCGCCTCTCTCCGACAGGTGAGTGCAGTCTGTCCGCCTGCCGGGGATGCCGAGGAGCGGGGCGGGTTCGCAAGGTGACCGGGGTCCCCTCGCGTGCCCCCTGCCCGGGGCGGCCCGGGAGAGCGCTTCTCGCGGGCTCCTTCCTCAGCGGGGATGGCCCTTGCTTGCCGTACCGCCCCGGCGCGGCCTCGGTCACCCGGCTACCCTGAAAGAGGCTGCACTCTCAGGTGTCGGTGGCGTTGAAGGAAGGACGAGTCACTCCCACGGAGCTCTGCCAGCGATGCCTGGCCCTCATCAAAAGCACCAAGTTTCTGAATGCGTACATTACCGTAGCGGAAGAGACCGCTTTGAAGCAGGCTGAAGAATCAGAGGGAAGATATAAAAGAGGTATGTTGGTTTGTAAGTAATGGCAGTCCTTAAAAAGCTGCTGTGGAGGAGCTATGTGTGTTAGACGAAGCACTTTTGCTTTTTGTCTTGGCTTCTTTGACTGCTGGGGGATGAAGCTCACGCTTGAGGTTTCCGTGGGTGCTCGTGGATGTACACTTGGCACTCAGGGGAGTATTTAGTCCAAAAATCAGAGGGAGAACCTGGGCCAAACAAGGCACTGCAGGTTAAATAGGCTCTGTGCCTCTTGGACAGCACTGCTGCTTGGTGTTTGCTGCTTCTTTCCCTCAGCAGTTCATTTGGAATGTGTAGCCAACAGGTACCACAACAAGGCAAATGCAGTAGTTGTTCACAGGCCTCCAGACTGGGTTAGGCAAACAACTGGCACAACCTGTCGAGTGTTTAATTAAGAAAGCGAAATAAAATAAATCAGTTTCATTAAATGCAGTTAGTATTTGGAGAACAGAACAGTCCTGATATCTGCAGCATTTAGAAGATAGCCATCGTCATTTCTCTTCATGTATCAAGAAAGGCAGGAAAGGCAAGTTTTCACCTAATAGAGTACATGTTTTCCCTTCTGGGTGACACTTGCTGTCTTCTGGCAGCTTAATGAAGTTGTCAGCCAGATTTAGTTTTCGGGTTGGCATTTTTTTTGTGGTGTTGTTTCTTGGTTTGGGGTTTTTTTTTGGTGGTGAGCAGTTGATTACTTGGGAGAGATTTTCTCTGCTTCATATCTACTGTGTATAATAGGCAGTGTTTATGGCTGCCAGCCTAGAGATGGAGTGGATTTAGCACTACCTGTGGCTGAAACAAGCACTGTGTGGTGACATTGGAAGAGGTATGAACTCCTTTGGGATAGCCAGCCTGGATGAAAGCAGCTGCCTGTTTGGAGGGCTTAGACACGTTCACAGAGCTCTGCTCTCTGAGGCCAGGTCTGGTTTGGGCAGAGTGCTCAGTGCTTGAGCTGGAATGGAAGATGGTTCTTGAAAATTGAAAAGACAACCATCAAATGCCAAGTGGAAAGTAATCTTGCTTATGAAAAGCACCCAAAGGGACATGTAAAATAAACTGTAATTGATCAGAACATTGTATATATATAGCACATTTTGCTTTAATCTCTATTGTTTTACAATCATTCCTAATGCAGGTCAGCCACTGGGCATTCTAGATGGAATTCCTGTTGCTGTAAAAGACAACTTTAATACAGCTGGCATTGAGACAACATGTGCATCAAATATGCTAAAAGGTACAGTAAAGTTTTTAAAGTAAAATCAGATATTTTGCTCTTTAGAGGGTTTATGGACTGGAGTCTTCCAGAAATCCAAGAATTTTCAAAAAATTAGATGGCATCATTTGAGGAAATACATTTATCCAATTTCAGTAGCCAACTTCATCTGGTGTTACAGATGGATCTTTTGCATCCTCTAAGCACATTATCTCTTTATTTATATTTTATGCATTTAACAACAGTTATAATAAAAACCTATATACTACAATAAAATGGTTCCAAAATTCACATTTTCCTTCATGTTGCTTTTAGGTCTGGAGGAGAGCAGTTAGTACTGTTCTGCCTAATGAAATCCAAAGACAGTCCTATTTTGTTCTTGTTCTGTTTATAATTGGTGACTCAAATAGTCTTTTCATATAGCTGTAGGAAAAGTAGATCCCAGCATACAATCACTTTCTATAATGCTTTGAAGGCATTTTTTTTTCAATTTCTTAAACTCATTGTTTCTATCAACAAGTCAGGAATGTTTTCAAGGCATCACAATGTTTTTATAGTAAAAGCAAAAGTAGGAAACATTTTTTATATCCGTTTTATCGTGCACAAAGTAAAACTTTATATTAGTCCTTGTGGAAGATAGCAGAATTAAATTAACAGACCTTTAATTTGATTGTGTTTTTTTAATAGCAGAAGAAACAAAGTATGACTTCAGTGTTGTAAAAATTCTTATATTACCTGAGATGCTTTTCCTTAAAGCACATTCTCAGACCTGTTGTGATTGATTGCAATGAGTGTTAGGGGTGATGTCCTTGTTCCTGATAAAAGTGAAAGTGGCGAAGCCCTTGTCATAATTCACAAAGTGAATTGGTCTCATGTCACTATTATAATTCTCATCCTAGGTTATGTAAGGTCTGAGTGGTAATGACAACTTCAAAACGTTCAGAATAGGTCCTTGTAAAAATAATTTGTATCTCACCAGTTGCTCTTAATTGTTCTGATTTTTTTCAGGTTATATTTCTCCTTACAATGCTACAGTAGTTCAGAAATTACTGGACCAGGGAGCTGTGCTTTTAGGTAAAACAAACCTAGACGAATTTGCAATGGGGTGAGTGATGTTTATTATTTTTAATGTGTGATTTTACATAAAACAGCATACACACCATCTGTTCCAATCTACCTGTAATCCTTAACTCCTGTTTCTGTGAGGCGAGACAATAATGAATACTTACTGGAAGAGTACACAGAGCTGCATGAACTTCTCCCTGAGCATTTAGAGTGTTGTGTAAATGATACAGACGCCGAGTTTTGTGAACACAGCCTTCAAATGTAGCTGTGCTGACAGGTAGGAAGTGGTCCAGCTTTTGCAGAAGGCTGAGGACAAGTGGCCTTCTTGTAGATTCAGTAGTGTGTTAATAGAATTGGTTACAACACAGTTAATTGCTGCCTTTTCCTCTCTCGTTTTTGGTGGCTTTTTCTCCTTAGATAATTGTTATCGTGCCCCTAGTGGCAGTCACTGCCTCTGCCAGTCGGGTACTCCCTGACTTGCTGCACACACGGTAATCGAGAGCAAGGCTTTTGTGTTGCCTAAGATCATGTTGGTGACTTCTTGTCAGGAGCACATTGAAAAATGCTCCTGCAAATTGATTCTTCTGCAAATCAGTGAAGGCAGCCAAGCAGAGAACAGCATTGGAGTGTTAGAGATGGGAATTACTGCTAGGTTTAGAAGGGAATCCCTGGGACTTTACTTACCTGTGAAAAACAGTAAATGCTGTATTTTGGCTTTATTATACTTAAACTAAAGTCCAAGATTTGATTGGAAATTCACATGGATGGGATGGAAATACTTTGACAGTATTGTTTTGAGTGAAGTAATTTTAGTGTAAAAAAGCTATTCCTCAGAGGAAGAGTGGGCAAAAAAGCTTGGGAAAAACCTGATAATGCAGTATTACAACTGGTCTAAGTTCATTAAAGTACAGGATTCTCATAAAAAGCTTATCCCAATACTGGCTTCTCATTCTGTTCTGTGTGCATGATCTCTTGATCAGGGAGCACATCCAGCTCTAAAGTAATGATATCTCAATAAGGTTGGTTTTCAGCTGCTGTCAGCTGCCTGTTCTGTCTGATGATTTAGCAGGTAACACTGGCACCTTGCAGCCAGGGGGAGCATGGGGTAGAGGGCCTGAGGAAGGAGGAAAGTACGCCCTGCCCCTCCTTCTCCTGGCAGCTCACACTTAGATGACACAAGCTGACTGAAACCAGTTTCTGAGAAGCCAGCCTGGTACTCTGAACCAGTGAACTGTGGCCTCTGCAGAAGGTTACAGGGTGAATAATAGTGTGGCACTTCAGAGAAATGCATGTTCCCAGTATTGTTGAGCTTTTTCTCCACCTCTAGCACAGCATGTTTTTCCTCACAGCTGTGATCTTGCATCAAAGGCAGGGCTGGAAAAACAGACTACCTTGGTTGTGAAAGAGATGTGATCCTGTACTTTTACATAGCTTAAATCAGTTTTATTTCTTTGTGACTCTGTTCATTTCGGTGGCATTAGCAGAGTTTAGAAAGAGGTACCAGTTCAGGTTATGTGTCAGAAACTGATGAACAGCTATAAATTTTAGAGGTGTATGTAGTGTTGTAGAAGTTGACTGCATAAGGATGTACATATACCAGTCTTCTTGTGTCGAAATTGAATTTGCACAGTTGATGAGGAATTGGATTAAAAAAAATAAATTGGTGAATATGTCATTTGTCACTTCTGTCTGTATTTTTCCTGTCTGACTATCTTAGATCTGGGAGTACAGATGGAGTATTTGGACCAGTCAGAAATCCCTGGAGTTATACAAAACAGTACAAGGAAAAGTCTGTCCCAAAATTCCATTCTGAAGACCAAGAGTCTAACTGGGTAATAACAGGAGGGAGCTCAGGAGGCAGCGCAGCTGCTGTGTCATCTTTCACGTGTTTTGCGTAAGAGGCTTTTAAAATTCTTTCCCTAATTGTCTCAAAAATATGTTGGAGTGTTTTAATTTTATCATTTTCTCAAAATGATACAAAATAGGAGGGTTATTGGTACTGGCATGCAAAAATTTATTTCAGCATCCCTAGGTTATTCGTGTCATATCATGAAGCCAGAATTAATCCATGCAGGCAAATTTAGATTTATTCATTTCAGGCATTATTCAGTTGTATGACCACTTTACACTGCATGAAATAAAATTATGATGGCAGTAAAGGAATGACAGTTTTATTCTTATTCCCATGTAATCTCTTAAAAAGTCTTGTGGGGTTTGTGACGCATCCTCTTCCTCACTAATTGCATTACACAAATACACACTGAAAATGTAATTCAGCAAATTAAGAGATTCCTTAATTTGTAACAGTATAATAATATTTTCTCTGCTCCTTTTTTTTTTTAATAGCATAGTTATGTACTAGTACATGAGATTTGGGACCTAAAAGCTTTCAAATCCCTTATTTAACAAAAGAGTACAGGGTACTTACTACATAGATACTTGGTTTTATTATACTTAAACCAAAGTTCGATGGATAGGGTGGAACAGACTTCCCTGTTTTTAAGTAAAAAGACAGTGTGGGGGTTGGTTTTTTTTTAGGCAAATGTGCGTTTATGGTTCTTTGGAGGTTTTTTTCCTAAAGTAATTTAAACAATCTGGGTGGGGATTTTTAATATTAATTATTAACTGTATGGAATACCAACACACTATTTAGCGAATCAGTTGTCTATACTGTCTTCGCCATCTGACTGTTAAAACTGATCACAAAGCTTTACATCTTGCATTTTATGTAATTTTTAGAGCTACATGTTGGAGCATGTTTTATAGAAGATTATTTCAGTTGTGCTCTTAATTGGAAAGTATTTAAAAAGGCTCTTCCTTTTCTTTATCTTTATCTTTATCTTTGTTTACCCATACATTACAGGCATCTGCTTTGTTGTTAAAATATTCTTGCTAATGTTGATGACAACTTCTTAAATTACTTTTTAAAATTATTTATCTCTTCATGTCGTTATCCTTTTCTGGGATGTAACCTACTCAACATATTAATACTGTTGAAATTGAACTCTGTGCAGCCATTCCCAAGGACTGCCGGTCCTCAGCCTGAGCCAGAATGGGCTGATTCTGAGAGGGTCTGGCACCTTTTCCTTGTTGCTGGGCTCCCATTTTGCTCTGCTCAGCACATTGGCAGGTCAGGGAGATTTTTTTGTGCAGGTATTTTATTGCATATAACCTATCGTATATCTATCCTATTAGTGTCTTTCAAACACCAGGAATGCTGCCAGTCTTTACATTTTCACTTTGAGATTTGGATGTTCTGAAATGCTATAAAATTGAGGATGTTTTACATCAACACAAAGGCTTTGGAAAAAAATTCTACTTCAGGAAAGTCAATTGGATTGGTTCAGCCATGTGAGAAACAAATGGCTATGGGAAAAGTCAAATACTCACTTCAATAAAAATTATACCTGTTTCTTAAGTTTAAATTTGTTTTGGCAGAGATTCATATGAAAACTGCTTTATCTTTTTAATGCTGTTTGAGTTAAATGTATTAGAAACAAGAGAACAGCGTGTTTCATTTCAATACAATTTTTGAAATAAAAATTTCAATTTAGAAAGAAAAAGGTTTCACCTGTGGATAAAAAAAGAGTTCAACATAATAATAGTGATAATATACTGTGTTTTAAGTGTACCTAAGCTATTGTAAACTGCGAGTTCTGATCCTGTATAGATTAGGGAACAATAAAAGCATCTTTCCAAAGTATGCCCTCTTGTTAGGGGCAAGAAGTGTCATTACTCATTTTTATCCTGGAAAATGCTGATTCATGATGCATTGGCTACCCAATAAGTAAGATATCAGTGTTGAAAATTGCCCCTAAATCACATGAGATGTATGAGTTGGAGTCCACAATATTGGAACAGAGAAGGCAGAAGAAGATATTTGGGACCATTTTCAGATGGTCTGAATTCTACCTGTCTGCCTCTGCTTTGTGAAGAGAACTGGCCTCTTCTAATGATAAATTCAGAGACCCTAAGAAAAATCAGAGAACAAATGGAAAATAGACAGGGAGAGCAGACTGGAATTTAGGCTGTGTGATTATGACTTCTGATCTGGAAGAATTCACAAAGTTTTAAATCCATGCATCTTAAAGCCACACATTCTTATGATCTGGAAATGTTCTGAATTATCTTACTAACAATGATCCTTTTGAAACCATAGAGCCTTAGGGTCAGACACAGGAGGATCTACTCGAAACCCTGCTGCTCACTGTGGTGTTGTAGGTTTAAAGCCAACATATGGACTGATCTCTCGCCATGGTCTCATTCCTCTAGTGAACTCCATGGATGTGCCAGGAATCCTAACCAGATGTGTGGATGATGCAGCAGTTTTGTTAGGTATTACTATGTTATAGACCTTTGTTTACAACATTTCCTCAAAACAAACTGAGTTCTGACTAACTCATGTACGTTTTCCTGATCTTCACATGTCATGTCATATTTCAGGTGCGCTTGCTGGACATGATCCTAAGGACTCTACCACAATTCAGGATGACTTTAAGCCATTTGAACTACCTGATTTGACTGATGTCAGCAAGCTTTCAATAGGAATTCCAAAGGTAACATTTAAATCCTGTTAACAGTTATGGACAGGAAGAACAAATAAAAGACACGTAACAAAAAAATGCTTGTGTCTTGCCCACCACCTCCCAGTCTCCCATGATTTGAAACAGTGGAAACAATAAAAGCAGCTCCTGGAAAAGAACAGTTATGTGTGTGCTCTGTCCAGGCAATTCAGAGTAAGCATACACTAATGCATCATCTAAAACATGTCATTGTGGTGGGAAGCACTGTCAGGAACTTCAGGGAAAATGGGGAACTTCAGCTCTTGGTTCTCTCTATTGCTCTTTCATTAGTCCACTCTGTAACCTCAAACAAGTTGCTCTTGGTGACTTCCCACGCAGTGAGTTTGGTACTGGTTTGTGCAGAACTTTGAGATACTTGCCTAAATGGCACTGTGTCAATAGAGAGCAGAATTTTAAAGGCAATTGAATGTCACAATGAGCTGTGATTTGCTGAGTTCTAATAAGAACTGAAAGACATCTGTAATTTGGCACCTGATGTATGCAATTAAATCATGTTTGTAACTATAAGAGTACTTGAAATTTAGGAACAAAGTTTGGGACTTCAGCCTGTTTTCAATTTAATAAAGGCTATGCTTTCAAAAAGGCAATGTGAATAACATTTATTAATTGGATTCTTGGTATTGGAACCTAAGCTGGAACAGGCATCCCAACATTTTTATTTGGTAAGCAGAGATGTCCACTGACCAGTAATTCACAGTCTGTGAAATGGAAAAATTACATGCCTAGAAAATTGATCATCTGCATACTGTTAAATCTTGATAAATCTAAAATGGTTATATTGGTTAATTTTCCCTATCATTTGGACAGTTTTTTCTACTGCTACAGGTTATTCTAAATAGATACATTAAACATCGGTTATACCTACTCAGAAATCAGACAGTATTATGACGCTTGATATTACGGATTAGAACTAAAGCAAGAATCTTCAAAAATAGTGAATTTTAATAGAATATCTATAATTTGACCTGTGAAATACGAATTTATCTAATATAAGTCTTCTCCCAACCCCTTGTTTGCAGTTCTTCTTTGGTGGGTGGTTTGTTTTGCCAAGGTGTGCCAGTTGCCACTGATAACACTGTGGCCATTTCTTTTTATCTTTCCTGCTTGCAGCAGCCCTAGTTTTAGGATTTAGACCTGAAGAATTTCTACCTGTGGCTGCAGAACAGTGGAGTACAGTCTTGATAGATAAATAAGGGGATAACTGGGCAATTACTCCTTCAGAAGAAACTGCTGAAATTCCATGATCTGTGATACATATGTTGGTGCTACTGAGATGAACATAATACTCTTAAGGAGACTGAATCCTGTTAATTTAATACTCAGTTGTATAGGATTTAGTAGATGCAAAAGCTTGAAATAGTAGTGAGATAACGGTTTCAGTGTATTTTAGCAAGGAGTATGTGTGCTTTGGTTGCTACTAGAAATAAACCAGTGTGTAAAATAACTCCTCTTCTTATTTTTCCCCTAAGGAATATCATGCACCAGGGCTGTCTAGTGAAATTCTGGCTCTTTGGTCAAAGGCTGCTGACCTGTTTAAGAATGCAGGTGCTAAAGTGGTTGAAGTGAGCCTACCACACACTCGTTACTCAATTGTCTGCTATCATGTACTGTGCACAGCAGAAGTGGCATCAAATATGGCCAGGTTTGATGGACTGGAATATGGTAAGGCCTTTGAAGAAACTTTCTTCTCAGACAGCAGAAACATTGCTGGATGCCATGGAAAAGTGTTGGTTTCCATAGATTTTCTTTTCATGGTTGGATGCTTGATGTTATTTCCTCAAAATGGAATATAGTAAAAAATCTTGTGCAGATAAAAATGTGCAAATAAATACATAACATATTTCACTACTAGGCATATCATGCCTGAGCTCAAAATCTAGTTTAGTGTTTCCATCATAAAACAGGAATATGTTTTGTTGTTTTTCCAGAACAGTAGCATGTCAGACTGCAGCAAATTGACCTATTGTACTACTATGGTGTTATTAAATCTTAAAGATTACAAGAAGTATTAATACTCAAAATGCCTTTTCAGGACATCGTTCTGACGTGAAGGATTCCACCGAGAGTATGTATGCTGCAACACGGCGAGAGGGCTTCAATGATGTCGTAAGAGGAAGGATTCTATCAGGAAACTACTTCTTGTTGAAACAGTAAGCAGAACATCCTGAAATTCAGCTTTCCCAGGTTAACAAATTTTTGAGTAAATGGTGGTTTTGTTCATCATGACATGAAAAAGAAATTGCCCTTACACTAGTAGCTATTTGTATTTTTATTACTGCTTTAGCTCTATAATACCTAGTGAACTGTTAATAATTAATATAAATATTTTCCCTGATTCTTACCAGTGAGGCTCCTGAATTAAATAAGTAAAACAACTTAATAGTACTTTTTTCCCCTACTAGATCATTATTGGCATCCGTTAGTTAAATTAGGCAAAAAATCTACCCTATGGTATGACATTGAAATCCTACTTTTATCATTACTGTCCTAGTGTTAGAAGTTCTGTTAATCTCATTAAAACTGCATAGAAAAACTGATGGTACATTGTAGCGAGGTCTTCTAGAGAGAGCCAGAGACCCAGCAATTAAATCAACTGCAGCTCTCTGCCTCAGTGTACGGGGAAAGAGAGGCATTGGCAGAAGTACTGAGGTCCTTACAGGAGTCAGGGTTTTATCCAGCTCACGTAGAGAATCTGGTGCTTCAATTTTATGGGTTTTTTTGTAAAATTTTTAGTTTTCAGTCCTTATCCAGCAGTCCTAATTTATGTTAGTAAAAGTGCTGTTTTCTCTGTCTGAATTTGTTCAGATACTAATAAAAACATTAGTAGTGTAATCAGTCTCTGTAGTGCACTTGCTTTGAAAGAGCTCTGTCAGCAAGAGTATTCATCAGATGTGACTTCTAATTGCTCTCAGAGACAGGAATGTTGTCAGTCAGTCTGTAGCAACCAGCTTTTATGGAATGCCGATATTCCTGCCAAGTGTGCTCCCTCTGCTTGCAACTGTCCAGATCAGCTTTCCTAAGGCTGCTTTAAAATTCACGTAGTTAACTCTTTTGTGAAGGAATACACAATTGGCTTCCACTGAGGTGGAACAGGAGAGTTGTGTTCCTGTTGCACAGTAAATTCCTCTTGAACAGAGTGCAGGGTTCAGAAGGCATTCTTAGAATAAATAGTAGAGAAAACCCATCTGTGTCTCCTGCAAATGTTGCCTTTTACAGCTTATTTTTATCTTGCTTTTCAAAGTTTTAAAATAACTAGGTGATTGTTCAGGAAGTTCTGTTTAACATCTTTAGAGACGACATGGACAAGGGGATCGAGTCCTGCCTCAGCGAGTTTGCAGACAACTCCAGTGTGAGTGGTAGTGTTCTGTCTGCAGGAGGGCAGGAAGGCTCTGGCTGAGGCCAATTGTGTGAGGTTCTACAGGCCTGGGTCCTGCCCTTGGGTCACAGCAACCCCAGGCAGCTGCACAGGCTGGGGCAGAGTGGCTGTGAAGCTGCCCAGGGGAAAAGGCCCTGGGGGTGCTGGTCAACAGAACATGAGCCAGCTGTGCCCAGGTGGCCAAGAATCCCAATGGAATCTTGACCTGGATCAGCAACCCTGTGGCCAGCAGCACCAGGGCAGGGATTGTCCCCCAGTTCTCAGCATTGGTGAGGCCAGGCCTCAAATCCTGTGTTCAGTTTTGGGCCCCTCACAACAAGAAGGACATTGAGGTGCCAGAGTGTGTCCAGGGTAGGACAACAGAGCTAGTGAAGGGTCTGGAGCACAAATCCTATGAAAAGTGGCTGAGGGAGGTGGGGATGTTTAGCCTGGAGAAAAGGAAAGACCTTATCACTCTGGCTACAGCTAGCTGAAAAGAGGTTGTGGTCAGGTGGGAGTTAGTGTCTTCTCCCAGGTAACAGGTGATAGGAGGAGAGGAAACAGCCTTATGTTGCACCCCATGAGGTTTACATTGGATATTAGGAAAAATGTCGTCACTGTAAGGGTTGTCAAATGTTGGAACAGGCTGTCAAGGGAAGTGGTGAACTCTCATCCCTGGAGATGATAGTTAAAAGACTTGTAGATGTGGCACTTAGGGACTTTCTGAAGTTAACAGCTAGGTTGATTTCTGAAGTGATTGTAGGAAAAGGTCCAATTCCCATTATATAACTTATTAACTTGAATCCACTATTTATTCATTATAACCATTTTCATTGCTGTTTCTCAGAATCTTCAATCTTCAGATTACTCTAACAAAGTGGGTTTTAGGCAGTTGTAGTTTTATCTGTAAAGACTTTGGCATGCAGCAGTTGGTAATACACCACTCCATTTTTCTTTCACATTACTTTTTCTTTCTTTCCCAAGTAGCTGAGGGTTTAGATGACAGTTGAAACTGAACTTCTCTGAATTTAAAATTGCTTATTTACCAGTTCTGCATAAAAAGTTAAAAGTAATAGTACATGTAAAATTGACTAATATGTTTCTGCTTCAGAGCTGTGTAAAGACAAATTCATAGACCATATATTTACATGAGGGGAAGAAAAAAGATAAGATCTTTATAAAATACTCTACAAAGAAGTATACTACAACCACATATATGGTTTTAAATCCATTTGGAGTTATCCTCGGATGATGGGACTTTCTCATATGCTTCAACTATCTTGCCGATTGAATCCTAAATGGTTAATTCCTATTTTTCAGACCTGTGTAGTTCTGTATTTTCTAGACTTTGCTGTGCTGCTCTACAGTGAAATGAGATTAGATGCCAACTTTTCACCCAGAGGGTAGTTGAGCACTGGAACAGACTTCCCAGGGAAGTGGTGTCAGCACCAAGCCAGTCCGCGTTGTGCTCTCAGGCACATTGTGTGGTTCTTGGGGTGTCCAGCACAGGGCCAGGGTTTGGACTCCATTATCTTGATGGGTCCCTTCCAACTCAGCATTTTCCATGGTTCTGTGAAATTCAATACACAGTTTAGTTTCCAAATGGTCACAAAAGTGTTGTTTTGATTTTTAGTTAATTATTGTAAAATAGGGTGTTGTTTTCCCTTCACCTTTCTTAAGCTGTATGCCCTCATCTCTTCCTTCTCTGACAGCTCCTCTGCTATGATAGCATAAACACATGTATGGTGACTAAACTTCCAGTGTGAGTCCAAATTTTACCCAAAAGGATTACTGGGCTTGTCTTTTCCACAGTAACTAAGAAATAACATTCTGTATTTTGGGAATTAAAGTGTCAGGCCTCTATGTCCCTATTTCTTCCTAGGAACTATGAGAAGTACTTTGTCAAGGCCCAGAAAGTGAGACGCCTCATTGCCAATGACTTCGTGAAGGTTTTCAGGAGCGGTGTGGATATTTTACTCACTCCCACCACTCTGAGTGATGCAGCACCGTACACAGAATTCATCCAAGAGGACAACAGGACCCGCAGTGCTCAAGATGACATCCTGACACAGGCTGCAAACATGGCTGGTGAGTAGGGACAAGAACTCAGCTGTTTTCCCCTGCCTAGTAATTTTAAATGTCTGGTCCCTTTAGGTATTTAACCTTCTCTTTAGAATCAAGATATTTCACCCCCATGTCGTGAGTCTTACAGTGGTAACTGTGTCTAAGGACAGTTTATTAAATGCTTGAAAATGTAAGACTAGATTTTAAAGTAGAGCACCTTGGAGCTGAGTGTGGGCTGCAGGTAAGATGAATCTGTTCCAGAGACAGAAATCTCTTTCTAAGGAGAGCTAATTATCTTTTTCAGGGGATGCTGACCTCTTAAATCTCTCTAATTAATTTCTTGTGATCATCTAGTATTCAGTTCATTGAATCAAATTATTTTAGCTAGTCTTTTTTCTCTACATAATTTTTTTAAGGTCTTTGCATGTGTATTTTTTTTCTTTCAGGACTGCCAGCCATAACTGTTCCCACAGCTCTTTCAGAGAGAGGCTTGCCAGTTGGGCTTCAGTTCATTGGACGTTCATTCCAGGAGAAGCAGCTTCTCACTGTAGCCAAATGGTTTGAAAAACAAGTACAATTCCCAGTGATTCAACTAGAAGAAGTAAAGAGGCATGACAGTGCTGTCTTTCAGCATCAGAAATCTGCTTCTTTTTCATAGCCTGGGACTTGCTAGTCAGCTAGAGCAAGAAAGCTGTGGGGATGGTCAAGAAATTAATTTCTGCAGTTAATTGTCTTTTGCAGAAGTAATAATTTTAAGACGACATTAAGCAGCAATGCACAACGGAATCACGGCAGCTTGTTATTACGGTGTAATTAAGGCAAAGTGGATCATTAAGTAAACAATGCTATGTTATGAAGAACCATTTCTTACTGATATTAGAAACACCAAGTTGAAATTATGCCTGTGGAGCTGATTTTTTAATCCCCAGAGAGTGTGTAAGGATTCCAGACAATTAAAGAACTAAACTGAACTTTTGTGTGAAAACTTCATGGTTGCTAAAAGGCTTGGTTTCCTTCTGGAGTGTAGTTTATAATGACAACAACCAGACAAGCCCTGTTGGAACAAAGGTATCAAGGATCCTTAATTACACCAAGAGTTAAATACAAAAGGAAACAAGGGAATAACATAGAACCATAGAATCCTTTAGATTAAAGAAGACTTTTAAGATCATCAAGTCCAACCCAGCACTACAAAGTTCACTACTTGGTCACATCCCTAGTGGCACATCTACACATCTGTTATGGGATGCTTATTAAGGTCATTGGGAGAAAGCTAAATCACACCTGCATTTAGATCCTTGTTTTATCAAAATTCAAGATGTGGAAATGTTAGTTCATTTTAAAAAACAAAAATATTCCCTACTTCTAGCTAACTTGTGCAGGAGGTAAAGATAACAGCTGGGTTTACAAATCATGCTGATTATTCTGGTTATATCGATGTAAGAATGATGAATTCCAGATATCTTCTGTATAGTAGTAGTACCTGAGTAATTATTTTCTTCTTCCTTCGTCACTGTTCTTTATAATCAACACTTCAATACTAACTAAGAAAGAGATCTTACTCTCTGTAGGAATAATGCCTTCATGGGCAGTCATTCAACAAAATAGTAATTCAAACTGAATTTCCAAACCATCAGCTTGTAGACTGAAAGACTTACAACTATTAACCTGTTTAAAATGTTGCTGTTTCCATTTCTTGATAGTTAAAAACATGAAGGATGATGTTTGTAGATGTTCTGCATCAGATTCACTTTCAGTCATAGTCTACAGCATGCAGCGATGTAAAAGGTAAACAGGGAGGAATGACTGAGGTAGAATCTCCTATGGAAACAGAAAGAATCTTCCTGAATTACATCTTGTCATATATCATATTGTTACCCATATAAAAAAGAAAAACCTTATTTCTAAAAATTGCAGATAAATTGGTGAATTTTCCATATGCCTAAGTAAGCTTTTTCAATACCTTTTCCATACAATTAAAATGGTACACAACTAAAAACCCCACACTATAAAAGCTAAATTATATTTTTAAATACTAAAAATCAAGGTACTGCCTAGTTGCAGCATCACTTCTAGTGCAGTATCTAACTTTTTCCATAGAACAGTCTTTAGGGGACTTGCTTTTTCTAGTAGTGGGTGATGATGAATTGAGAATATTAATAAAAATATTTTTATTAACATCTTGTTCAGTAATTTAGGTGTGCTGTAATCATGCAGATGTGTCTTACAGCAGCTTGCTGACCAGAGCTCTCAGTGAGTTTATCCAAGATTCTATACTTGGATATATACTTGCAAGAGCTGCTCTTTGATGTGCACATCCCAAACCCAGACCTACCATTTGCTGTTTCTGAAAGTAAAGGTCAGTGTCTTTGGCCCAGAGTTTGAGATAAAATCCTGGCTGTGGAGAATATTCCTGGAGAGACATGAAGCACCTTGGAGTGTTGCAGAAGAGAACAAGCTGAGGACTGTGCTTTTCCCTGGAAATTAATTCTGGACTGACTGCTGACCTACTGGAAGATCACTGCTTACACTTGGCAATCTTTCTCTTAAAACTTCCTCTGATGTAAAGAGATAGCTGATGGGAAAACTGGATCAAGGCATAGATTCCCTGCTCCATGTTTCCCAAGCAATTAGAGGAGGGATAGCTGGAGGGTCCCTGTATCTGCACTGCCTGTTTTTGAAGTGGGGATCCAATTCCAGTCTGCAGAAGCCTCTAAAAGAGCATTCAGAAGATCACAGTGATGACCTGATCTGACACAGGTCCTTCAGAGTTTCTGCTGCTTTAGATTTCTGAGCATAGAATGACTGTGTGGGGAAATACACAAGTGGGGGAGGTACCAACCAACCAGACACCCATTCTGCCTGGCATTTATTATTTTATTGTATGTTAGCAGTTGAATTAACAACTGTGGAGACTTAAAAAACAAACTCCTGGGTAGATACCTAAATTTTTGGGCTTTCAGATTCACAGCAGCCCCAACAAGGTTTCTGTCCTCCTCCCATTCCGAGCTGGTTAGCATTTTGGGGGACAATATGGCAATATGTTCTTTCAGCCCTCCTCTTTCTAGAGCTGGAATTTCATCAAACCAGAGGTAAGAACTTAGGAACCAGTTTAGTCAAGCTGCTGGAGGATGTAAGCAAGAGTTATTTACACTGCAGGAGAATAGCTAAGAGATTTCTGCTGTTTTCATATTAGAAAAAACTGGTGGTTGAGTCTGCAGCCCCCAGCAGTTCCCAAAGGAGCTTAACACCCCAGCCTTCCTACAGGTATTGTGGTTATGAGCAGAGCTTTGTGCAGTTACTCCCAGTGGCAAGAAATGGCTCCAGAGTTATGAACAGAAAAATTGTTATGCCAGATAGTTAGATTCTCAAAACCCCTTGTTACAGAAGAAAAGGAATTCCAAGGAGCAGGAAGGTCTGGATGTCAAAAAAAGAAGTATATAAGGAAAAACCCAAAACCCTGCCTGTGCAAACATTTTGTACAGCTGTCTTGAAAAACAATTCACTGAAATAATAGAGTTGGAAGTTTCATGGCATTGCAGCACGGTCACAGTGGGAGGTAGGTGTAACCTTAGCACACTTTGAGCCGAGATAATTCCTGTTTCCTGAAAGAAACAAAAGCTAGAGCTTTAGCAAACAAGCAATCTGGGTTTTGGTGCAAATAGATTTTTCTTCAATGAGAACCTGTAATGACATTGTATAGCGGGAAAGCTTTTTTGAGATGAAAATTGTTAAGAGCTTTTGCTTAAGATGTTTTTAAATACAATTGCCATCTGATATTGCACTTTATGCAGTTTCCACATACAAGTTTTCACCTCACCCTTTTTAAGAGCACTCATAAAAAGGAGAAATGCAAAGCAAAATTTAACCTGAGTGCTGCTCCCTTTTTGTTCCTGCATTTCTAATTTTCAGGTATCATGCGCTTATTAGTAACTATGAATTCATTATAACTTCCAAAGTGCTAGTCATTTCTCCATGAGTTTTATGATTCACCCAGGAACTAATCTGTGGAAAGCTGCAATGGGGAATGGGCTTTGTGCCCTACCTGGGGAATCCCACAGGCCTCCCCCTCAGCTCTGCCCCCCAGAATACTGAGAGTAGTACCACTGGACTCGAATACAGATGGGCAGCTGAAAAGGGAGAAAGAGGTGTGCAGAGCATGCCTAAAAATCTCAGCTGGAGTTACATGGCAGTCATACTTCATGTTACATTGATGCCCACAATGCCACCAGAGAGAGCACAGAAATAAGCAAAAAAGCCAGAGCAGCAAGAAAAAGGTTTATCCAAGTTTGTTATTTTTCCATCTGTCTCTCAAGTAGAAAAGAAGGTATCCAGTTACAGGAACGTTAGAGAGAGGCAACAAATGAAAAGCACAATCTTCTTAATTAGCTCACCACACCTTCAACTGACTGATGTCCAGATGCAATTAAGCGATTCCAAGCTAATCTTTCTTTGTAAGCAGAAGAACGTTTTTTTTTTTTCCCACCCAGCACAGGCATCCTCATGCACTTGCTGTTGAGCAGCAGTAAAAGGTGTCTTTAGCTCAGAGGTGCAGGGCAGTCAGGAAAAGCAGCAGGAATGCAGCCAGGGCACTTTGCCATGTCCTGTGCCATTTTACAGCCCAGGCTATGGTCTGATACCCACACAGTAAGGGTGAAAGTGCTGTAGAAGGTCATGAGCCAACTCTGCAGCACAATATGTGATGAAATGGACTTCAAAGAGCTGGAAATTTAATCTTTTTCAGCTGAAGAGACTGTTCTTGTACGTCACTGTGTGTGACAGCCGGTGGTGAAAGAATTTGTGTGTCCTGCCTTGCTGCACGTATAGTGACCCGTGGTGCACAGGGTACTGTCATGTGTATCAGTTCAGGCACCTGAGGCACAACAGAGACTCCTCAGCTACAGGCCCCTTTCAGGATGCCCAGGTGCATTATGGTGGAGAGGAAAGGGCAGAGGACAGACTGTCTGAAAGGCTGCTGCAGGAGGCTGTGAGATAAGGGAGCAGAAGCAGAGGCAGCAGGTGGTCACTTGGTCACTACTGGCTGGCAGCAACCAGGCACCTGCCTGCACTGTACCATGACCTGAGACAACTGCTGGGCTGCAGCTGCTGTCTGGTAGCACCACTGCCAAAGGGGAGACAAGCTCCTGCACTCAGTATATGGAGGAAAAGCAGTAGGCACTTCGCTGTGCCACCCAGGAGGGGATGTTTCAGCTTGGGAAGTGACACAGAAGCACAGAAACGTTGTCTAGGCAAGCTGAGAAACATCAGGAGGTAGAGAGCACACAAAAGAGGGAAAGGATTAGGTGTCATAAAAGTTGATAACTCATTCAAGTAGCCAGACTTGGGAGAAGACTGAAGAGATAAAAGTCATGGGGATAAGGAAGCACACATAATATTCGCAGAATATTCTGAGTTGGAAAGAACCCACCAAGCTTATCAGAAGTATTCTGGGGAAGGAGGGCCCCTGACTTTTCCTACGTTCCTAAGCTGAAATCTTCGAAGGTGGGTACATTTTATAAATTGTACCTCTCTGAACAGAGAGGCAGCTTGATTTAATCCAAGACCAGAGTGTTTGAGACTTGCATTCACCAACTTTTAGTGCCAAGGTAAGTGCTACTCAGGCACATATAATGTCTGACAGACACCCAAATACAAAGATCAAAACATGTTATTAACAATGTACTTCAAGAAGCCTAGGAACACACTACAAAAGGGACCATGTGGGCTTGATTTCTCTACATAGATAATGAGTTCATACAGTCATCTCTATTATTAAAATCTAACAAGTATTTTTGGTTTCTTTCTCCTATTCATATTCAAGAACCTTTTGTTTAGAAACTTAAATCACAGCCAAGTCACACACACCTATTTACTCAAGGCAATATTGGTTTTTTTTGTTTAAATATGCCTCCACACTTGATGTGTTTAATTCATTCTTGTATTCATAGAGAAGTTACATTCTTCCTTAGCCTTTATTCTGCTAGAAGAGTTTACTCCTGTATATTAGAGGGCCCTGTGCTAATTCCTGCAGCCATTCACTGCACCTGCTCCAGCTGAATTCATGTCTTCCAACAGAGGTGACAAGTATTGTAAAGGCAATTCCAGGTGCAGGCTTATGAGCACAACAGCATTAATATTTCCCTGCCACTCCTGAAAAATTCTTCTCCAGAGCACTCTGGAATCACACTTGTCTTTTACTCAGCCACATTACACCATACTGTAGCTCAGAGCCAATTTATGATTAACCAATGCACTCAGGGCTTGCTCTGCCTCTGTTGCATTCAGTGGATAACCATTTCCCTTATGAGCTGGGAGCTCATTATTAAGCCCCTAGGTTCATGACCTTGCACTCCTTCCCATCACTGCTATTTGGATTATTGGAGTTTTCCAATTTTTCCTGTAAGAGTCCAACGCTCCACTGTTTTGACAGTAATTCCCAGCTTCATGTCATCAGAAACAAAGAATGTGTCCTTCAAGTAACTTTCCTTATCAGCATAACTCTACCCTCATTGCAATCATTTTCCAAGCCACTGCTGTCCATGGACTTAGAGGACAATAAAATCCAGCTTCTCCTGTGTGGCCTCTGTGAGTCTCACCTGTGCCCTGATGAAACATGTAGATGCAATCACCTATTGACAAAGCTAGATACAGGCTGAGGAGCTGCAGCCTTTCTTAACAAAAACTTAGGTTTACAGCCCTCACTCTATTCCATGACTGGCTTGCTTTGAAGGCTAAAATCACATAGACTCCCATTGCAATAAACACTGTGCATGGGTATCAAGAAAAGAACTTGCCCCTGAAAAGAGCTTGCATCTATTATGCATCTATCCAAAACCGTCATAAAACCCCCAACAAAAAAGCCACCCCAGGATAATGAGCTATTGTATCCAGAGCACTGGAAACATAAGAGCCTGAATGATCTACTCTCAGTTGTGGACAATGGAAACACGCTGAATCACTAAAACTGAACCTTCAATAGGCAAAATGCAGCCTTGTCACTAAGACAAACTGCTAATAGCAACAATGAGGCTTGGAACAGCTTGTATGGAGCCAAAGGGGCTCTCATACTTCAGCTGAAGTTCATCCAAAGTTGAATGGGGAGGTCTCCAGATGGTCACTGCAACTGGGATTGGAAGGAGGGACCATTACATTACTTTCTTGTTAATACACGAAGTGTAGAATTTTGTTTAGTGGTGAAAATTAATACTTACCCCCAGAGGAGTGGAGAGGATAAGCTACGAAGAGAAATGGAATCACTTACACAGGGAAGATGATACTACTTTAAAAAGATATTGTAGTCATATAACTATGGCAGGAAAGCCAGGGGAAAAGCACAATTATATCACAAAGCTGTGCTTTTTTCATGCAGCATGTAAAACAATGTCATTTCTTTTAAAGAAATAAACATCTAACTTCACAGTATTTAAACAGACAAGCAACAAAGTCCTCAATTGCAGCCCCAGTCAGAAATGTGACAGGCAGAGGGATGTCCATATTGCTGAACTGAGCTGTAAACTACACTTCATCCCAGGTCTTCCATTTAGGGTTGAATTTGTGTCTGTCCCTTGTGCTTCACAACCACATTGATGACGTGGACTTTGCCAATACAGCCTGGCTCAGGGAGAGTTCGAAATACCTCAAAAAGCCCTTCAGAAAGAAGCATCATCTCTGAGCTAATCTGCCCGCTCCCACAGACACCAGCTTGAAGACAAGTGGAGGTGAGAAACTGCTGGACTCCACCTGCTTGGTTACACAAGTCAGACGACATATTTAGGAGGAAAAGCTGTCCCTGAGAGGACTTCCCAGTATACTGGGCAAAGTCTGTCTTTGGGGATATTTGATATTGATGTTTCTCCAGAACTGTTGGCTTCCAAGGGAGAAATTTCAGGGAGAAATTTGTCTCTTCATTTCCCATCCCACTCTTGAATCTTTAATCAATCAAAAGGTTCTCAGAGCACTATAGCAGCATGCACATGGAGAATGTGAGGAACTTATAAAAGCCCCAAGGGTGAAACACTGGCTGTGCAATCAGAGAGATAACCTATCCCAAGGCCTGCCATGGAGAACATGCCTAAACATTATCAGGGTGGAACAAAAACCCAGCTCTGCTCATGGCTCTTTGATTTGGGACTTAAAGCATCTATCTGACAGAATCACTTACAAAGCCAAGAAACCATTCACTCTGTGTTGAAGCCAACAGTGATGCACATCTTTGCCACAAGGCCATCTCACCTGAGGGCAGCCCAGCAGGACCACAGCACATCCTGGCAGGAGAGACGCCCTCACAGAACAAGCAAAGAGGCTGTCCTGATCTTCAGCCAAAGGAAGAGGAGATTACACCTCCTAGAACCTCTCTTGGGGGAGAAGCTTGGGTAAACACACTACTCTTAAGTGAAACTACACCTGTTTTCCCCCAGAATATATACTGAGACATTGCAGGTGCCAAGTGTATTTCTCCCACAGAGCTTGTTTTTTTTCTCTAAAATAGAATTTGCCTCTTCAAGGAGGGAAGAATGGTGGTGAGGGATTTGTAGCATGCCTTAAAAGATGATGGGAGACAAATGGAATACCAAAGGAGGAAACAGTTTTTGCAAGCAAGTTAGCGAAATATTCTAGTGCATTTGCCCTTCAAGCACACTTACATTTACAAACAACCTGATGAAGGGGAAGTATGTTGCTCCCATTCCATTGCCTCAGCAAGAGCAAATTGGAGCAAGGATTAGAATGAGATCTAACATTGAATCTGGTGAAAAACAGACTTCAGATGAACCTGCACTGAACTAGCAACATAACTGAAAATAAAGAAGATAATTATTTTCCTTTCTTTTTTAGAAGTGAGACCCTAAGACAAACTATGGCATAGAGGAACTTTAGGTAACTATTGCTTTTCTCTGTGCAACCTTAGCACTTTTCATGTAGAGCATTTCTGACTCCTGCTCTTCATTGACACTTCATTTGTTCCATTCAAACCCAAGATTTCCCAATGAATTTGGCCAACAAATATGGAATTCATTGATAGACCTGAGGTGGTGGAGAAAACCTTTCAGAACTCATTCTGCTTGCTGTAAATGGACTGGTTATCAAGAAGAGACATCAGCGAATGTAGTAATGGGTACTCTTCCCTATAGACTTGTCCTAAATTTCCTTCTCCTGGTATTCTTAACTCTGAAAGCACAGACATTTCCTAAATCACTGGCTCTGCTCTATGAGCAAATTCACTAAACAAACATCACATTTCCATGCAGTCTAGTATTACCAGAGTGAGTGCTATTGAATAACACCTTAAAACCATTTCAGAGCATTCTTCAATCTTATTAAACACATGAAAATTTAGCTTATCTCAAGCTCCACTTCTTACAGACAGAAATTGCTGTCATTGCCTGAAGTATCAGCACAATTCATGGATGGGGGACAAGAAGACTAAATACCACTTAATTCTTCTATTGGTCTATTCAATTTTTAAGTCTTTTTTTCTAGGATCTGCTGCAAGCACTAACCTTTTTCTATAATTACCACTAAAGAACATTGGCAAGAAACAGTTCTGAAAAATTATAAACTCTCCTAAGATGAAATCTGAAAATGAGTTTCATGTTTCATTAATAGCCTTTGGAGATATTTAACTGCTTCTATAAGGCTAACATCGTCAAGTCCCTACCCATATGCCACTTTTAAAACATCTGATATATTCTTCTATTTTTAATATACTAGTCTTTACTGATAGCTGGGAAGGTCTGGTTTTCTCTGCTTAACGGAGGAAGACCAGCTGCACAGGGACGCTGAAAACATAATTTTCAAACTGATCTTTTTCAGAATGACTTAGCTCTCTACTCATGTCACTACTTCAGAAAGCTTGGTCAGGCCTCAGGGTGGTGGCTGCCTTTCAGGAGCTTGATGAAACATTACAAGGAAAAGGCCAGTACTCAGAGACTGCATTTGAAGTAAATAATCTTTTTTTATTACTATCCTGCTGGAGGAGGATTTACTTATGTCAGTGTGCTACACTGCTTTTGTATCACTCTAAATTTCTACACCAGTGTCAATTACCATCCAAGAAAAAAAATAAATCACTCTGTAACTCTAAATATGTAGCGGCAATATTATAATACATATCAGCCACCTCTTATAACAACATTACAAACCTCACAAATTTGATAGGAAAATGCTTTCCATCAATCCCTTGACACTCTTTATATTGTTTTCAAATTATCAGTCCAGTCCCCCTATCACGGTTTCTGCTATTTTTCCTGTGACTGAGATCCAACAGACTCGTGGTTGGGAGTGCCCACTGAAATCCTAAAAGCTCTGAGATGTTGCTTCCTCCCCTCCTTCCTCAGGGCTTCCCTGGTGGCCACAACAACAACACTCATCCCAACAGCCTCTCAGCCCCCTATGTTTCCTGGAGGGAAGTTATTTTCAAATGTTTAGCTGCAATTTAGCACCCTCACAATTTATTACTAGAGGGGAAGATACCTAGTCATATGAAATAGTCATGATGTCTCTAGTTTGTATCTATAAATATCTCTAGGTCCTTTCTCTGGTGTTAGTGACAAAGATTGTGTTTTGCCAACAGCACAAGTAAGTGACCAGGAGCACAGCTGGGCTGAGAAGGGAAGGTGGATTTTTATTCTTAGGAAAGCCTAGGGTTTAGGTGTTTCATATTTTACCTTATTCCATGTAATTAGTATCTTATCCTATGGAAAGAGGTGTATCAGCTTTTCCAGCTAGAAATTTATGTCCTGTATTTGTTACTCTCAGCTTCCCCATTCTTGTTTCATATTCACAGAGAGGAGGGTATTTTTTTTAACAGTTCCCTTTAAGCTAGGATGTAGGATGGTGTTGTTTTTCCTGAAAGAAATGTACCCTTATTTTTTTCTCAGTTATGGCTTATTAGGCAGCCTGGAAAATATTCTTAGACACTTTACATTTACAATATACATTTTTTTACCCCAAATGACTTAGTCCAGAATTGTTTTCCACTTTGTGAAATTGTATCAGCTAAAACTACTAATTTGCATTTTGTTTTCCTTGAACAAACACAATCGAGTTATATGAACATTTTTATTTATTGTATCACTAATTTTTACTACTGTGTTTCCTCTCCTCTGCTAAGGAAAAATCTGAAGTTTTCTTGATATCTGGAGCAATCTTGTTAAATTAAGAATGCTATTTACTGATTCTGAAGATGTTTTAGTGCTGGCAGCATGAGGTTGCCAGAATATGGCATTTGGAATTAATGTCTCCCACAAAACCCACAATTTTCCTTTTCCTTCTATAAATTATAGATAGTAATTGAAAGAGCCAGCCAGTCACCTGTTCCTCATAAAAAGTAGGGTTTTTTCTCTCACAGAGAGCAAGTCCTACTCCCTTTTACACATTTCACAATGGGAAATCAGTCCATGAGATAATATTTTGTTATTTGTCGCTGGTAAAATATTCATGTCCTTTTGTTAGTTTTGGTCATAGTGTGCCATTTCTTATCCCCCCCTCTGTCCACTAAACCTTTCTTAAGATATTTTTACCTGTGATTTAAAGATCTCAATCACCAGAAAATTTCCATCAAGTTCCAGAAATGCCATCTCTATTGAATTTACATTCATAAATGAGCAATTCCAGTGTCTCTGTTTATGATCTAGGACCCTCACATTGGCTCAAACAGCTAAATTATTTCCACTCACGTCCTTGGGCAGGTAAGTTGTTTTTATTCAGCATGGCATGGCTTGGAGTGTTCATTTGTTTCCAGGCAGTGCCTTTCTCACAGAGGTAGAAGCTGCAGAGTTTTCCCAGCCTACTTAGAGGCTGCCTGCTGACCAGAAACCCTCCAAGAAGAGGAACCTCCCTTCGGCCCTGCAGCCAAAGGCAGGAGACATTAAACAAATTTATGCCTGCCACCTTTCTTCAGCGTGGATAAGTGGTTTCTGACATTACTCTGGTTAATATTTGACCATGTGCTGCTTTGCCTACCCCTCCCCCCTTTAAAAAACCCCAAAATCTTGCTCCATGAGTAGTTTTTGCACTTAAGCGGAAGGTAAAGAGAAATAAACCTTTAAGGCAAAAATTATTTTTGTGTCTATCCATATCCTTACTCTTAACTTTCATTCTTTTATAAGAAACATTACATGTAAAATATTAAAGGGCAGTTAAAGGTTGAAGTTGTTTTATTCCACATAAACTCAGGCATTAATGATGCAGTCCTGTCTTTGATTTCTAGTATGATCCCTAATTTCAGCAGGATGTTATTCTGCATAAATATCAAAACCACAGAAACTCATTCTTGAAATCTGTGCTGTGTCTTACCAGAGATGTATTGCACACCAAACGAGAATGGATTTAGCACTCTTCTATCAATGCCTTGTAACATCTCCTTTTAAAGGAAGTGCTTTAAAAAGGACCAATTATCCTTACAGATTGCAATACAAATCGTAGTGTAATTAGTCCTTAACAGCAATAATGAAGGAAAGTGAGAAAAATAGTGAAACAAAAAGAGGCAAAACTCAATTCATTTAAAGTAATTGCATTTCCACCTATTTATTTAAAATCTGCCACTTACAAATCTTGTCATCTTGCCAATGCAGTAGCACAATGCTCTGCTGCTAGCCCTTTATATATAATCTTTGTAGAATAAAAATCTCAGCTGCAGTATTCCCTTATTCTCAGAACAGAAATGATTCCTTCCTAATCCAAATCTCCTAATGGCTCAACTTTTTTTGCTGAGATCTTCCATCTTATTGTGAGATCAAATAAGCAACATTTCAGCTGACTATCCTAAAATACTATTGTCTAAACAGCCACTTTAAAAGCCAAGACCTTTTTCCTCACACATTTGAAGCATTCTCTTGCTTAGGAGATGTTTTTTTGCATTCTCTGTAACCACTTATTAAACAGTTTGCTTAGCCCAATACAAACCTCAGAGTTAATGACCTCCTTGTAATATCAAATGCATGGAGAAACTAGATTCAATTCAAAGTCAATACCACTGCAAGGCTATTGTAGTTCTGAAATATTTCCTTGCCAGTCTGTTGGAAGAAAGTAAAAGAAATAAATTTTTTTAAAAGTCTAGAAAATAGCCCCCAAGAACAAAGGTACAGTCTGCCTTAACAAGCATGGCTGAATGGTATCCAGCATTTTAGTCTTTCATCATTGCTCTGCAGAGTTCAGTATTCTCCCAGTCATCCCAAATTCAAGGGCTTTTTTTTGATTTTGGATCTACATCCCCAGATCTACGGCTATGAAAACATGAACCATGCACAAATCGCTACAGCATTCATTCCCAAATTTGGCAGCCAGACTAAATCAATGGTGTTTGCAAAGTACAAATCACCTTGCGCATTTCAATGGGCTCCTTGATCACCAAGCTGCAGACAATCAGTTGGATAATGAGGTTTTTTAGCTGTTTCACAAAAAACAATTGTGTTACTAAAACATATATTCCTCTCTGAATGCCAGTAACATTCTAGCCAGTGGTAAAAATCTTCCAGGTTCATACTTTTGAATTCCTATCCATGAACTAGCAGTGTGGACATTCTAGGTAGCATGAAACCAAGACACTGCTTTAAACACTGAATATACAAGGAGCATCAGAAAAAAAAATGTATGAACATATTATTCACAACTGTGTGAAACTCATCCATTTTCAGAGTGACTGCTTGGACTTTCCAGCCTGCCATGACCTCATGCCATTGCAGCCAGGAGCACTGACAGAACCTCCAGATCCCAGTCATCAGAAAGCATGCAGGCGTACATGCCTTGTGTAACTTGATCAGTCAGCAAAAGGAATTATCAGCTTTACAGTGCACTGGAAAATCTGACGCTTTTTTCTGCTCTCCAGAAGTGGACGTAGAAAACTTGGGCTTATTTGCAAAGTTGTGTTTTGGTAATATGTGGCAGAATAAACTTTGCTCTAAATCTCATTTAAAGCTGAACTGGGAAGAGTTCAGGTGGTTTAGTTAAAGTGGTTTACTTGGGGGTTTTTGGCTTGTAGGATTTTTTCAATTGTTTGGGTGTTTTGTTTTTTTTTTTTAAATACAATCACCCATGGCAGGGCTTGTTACCTGTGTATTTCCTTTTCCACCTGGGAACAGCTGTGTTACTACAGCATACCTACAGTGTTGTAGTAACCATGTCTGTACCTGTGATTTTGTAAGGAACAGACGATCTGGGAAAAGGCCCAAGTACCTGAAACCTATTTATTTTCCAGTACACTGGTTGCTGTAACAAGGGCTACTACTCTTCTTTACAAACCTTGCTTTCTTTATACTGTACCCACTTTAATGAGCTTGTACCACTTTATCTACCTGACAGGTCATAGCAGAATGAGCTGTGCTCTGTAGGCACGTCCTAAGGAGCGTGAAAGGTGAAACTAGAACAGGTTCCTGCATTTTGGACCTGCATTTTAAGCAACAGTTACTCCCTGCCTCCTCCACAGCCAGCTCAAAGACAGGGTAGTTTTTTTCCTAAAGCTTTCAATGATTCCCAAAGAGCTCCTCTGACCAACCTGCCTTGCCCACATCCTTTACCACAATTCCCAGGGACTGCTCATGTGAGGAAACCTGTTGGCACAAGTAGTGAGTGTGCAGCCAGTTCCCAGCAGCCACCATGGATGCTGTTCCTGAACTGGAATCAGAATTGCTGGGAATTAATTAAAGAGCTTAATTAATTAAAGACTTAGCAAGCACCATGCCTACTGTAAGGAAGTATTTTCCCCAAATCTGACTCTGAATCCCCTGGGCCCACTCAGCTCCATGGCCAGAGGTCAGACCTGCCTGAGAGCTGCAGCTCTGCCCTCTTCTTCTAGCACCACTGGTACCCCTGGCAGCAGCACTGTGCCACAGCTCCTCCCTGCCCCCTTGTAGCATCCTCATGTCCTTTGCCAGGGGAGCAGACACACCAGCCTGGGCCCCCTCATCTCATCCTCCCACAAGTGACCAGTTCTGCAAGCGTTTTGCCCTTCCAGATCAAATAACCTGACTCAAGGTGTCTCACATGATGGTACACAGGGAAATTGAGAAGTCTGAATTGCTGTGGTTTCACCTTTCTGAAGTGAAGCACCTGAACCAACAACATTTTTATGTTTTTGAAGCATAGGGACTGCATTTCTTGACATCCCTCTGTAAAAAAAATGCAGTAGAATTCCTCTCAGAAACAAATGGATAACCAAAGAGACTGACACCAAACCTGAAATACTAGTATTGAGAGTATACATGTATGATTTGGCTGAAGGAGCAGAAGGAGAAGGTCTAACAGCAAATACCATGCAGATACCTCCTGATTAGCTCCAGACTACAGTCCCAAAGCCACACTGATGTGTAAAAGATTCCATCTCACCAGCAGATGAAAAAGCATCCCTAAATGCCCATGGCATGCTGCAAGCTAAGCAAAACTGAGCTGCTGACTTTGTGAGCGAGTGCTCAACGTGACGTAATTATCATATCATTTTGCAGTGCTCCATCAAGAATTTGAGCAGGAAGAGCTTTTTCTTCTCTGCTCTGTGACTTAAAAACCTGCAAAGTACATTGTTCACCTTCTCGAAGCAGCAGTGCCACTGTGAGTGTTAAAGTGACAGTGACTAAAGGAATCAATGCTTACTTATTTTTAAATCAATGCTTCACGTTTACTTGGATTCATGGAAGAAATAAAACTTTTAATCTTCCAGCAGTTCACCCAACTGAAAAATATAAATATACTTGAAACATTTTTGAGAGTATAAAACTGAAATATGCTTCCTTGCCACCTCTAATTCTTTTCTCTGCTATAAACTAGAGAATCAGAATATCATTACTGTGATCATGGTGTTTTCATCCAGGGCGGGAGGTAAAGTCCTTTGTTCTCATCGACCTGCTCTACTGCTGACATTCTTGATACTTGAGCAGGTGTGATGAGGTGACCATTTTAGAACAGCAGCTAGCTGTTCATACCTCTTGAACATACACTTTCTGAGAAAAAATTATATATCTTCTGAAAGTCCAGAATGGTAAATTAAGTCAAGTTTGTTCAGAATGTCTTTCAAAGAAGATATTCTGCAGTTTCCAGTATTGCCTTCTCATCCCAGTCTCAAGGATAAAAGATGTAATGAGAAGTGGCTGCTCTTCGGGAGCACCAGCAGCTACTTTACTTACTGGCCCCCGACAGCCAGAGAGGCCACAAGCTCCCGCAGAGAGCCCGTCTCTCCCAGGAGCTGCAGCGCTGCCAATGTCACCTTACCCCTTGTTTTTTTTCCAGATCATTAACTGTTAAACAGGGAGAGAAGGCAGAAGTGAGTCCTGCTACCCTGAGAACAGCATATCGTCAAGAAGGGAAGGCTACATTTCATCAATCCTCTGCTAAAGCAAGCGCAGCGTATACCTTTGCCAAAAATAAGCAAGAAGAAGGGTGGAAGTAAAAATAAACATCCCTAAAGCTCTTTGCCTTTCTTCTGCCAGAGTGTGCCTGTGTAAAACAGGCTTTGGCAGCAAGTCCCCAGTGCCTGACTGGGCCCTGCTGTGACCAGGAGCTGTGTGCCGGCGGCTGCCCAGGGGCAGCAGGCACAGGCGGTGGGGCTGGGATGATGGACGGCATAGGGCTGCTGCCAGGGAAAGCCTGGAGCCAGGCATGGACAGCACAGCAGGGTGGCTTGGGCAGCAGCTGGCTCCAGCTCCAGATCTCTGATGGACTGCACTGAAGTTTCCAGGCACCTTTGCCATTTCACCTTCATCTCAAAAAATGACTTTCCACCTTCTTGAAACCCTCTCAAGAACATGGGGGTTTTCCTGCTGTAGCGGGTAGCTGTCTCTCTCCACACCTCCACTATTTTCAGTGCAAAACAGTTTCTAATTTTATGTCCCGAGTGGGAATTTCCAGCTGTAACCTGGCTGCACTTTTCACTTTGCAGTCAGCCTGCAAGCAAGCAGGCTGACTCGCAGCCACGTGATTTGTTCTTGACATTGAACTGTTTGTTCTTTTCACACCCTGGCCACTTCTACTGTGCCTAAGCATCAGCCATAAAACGTAAGAGCTAGGAAACGTTACCTACAAAAAGCTGCGGGGCTGCATGGCTAGGACTCCTCAACAAATCAAGAGCCTTTTCCACACTGCTAGTCTTTGTTTCTGAGGGTCTGCGTATCCCAAACACACCGAGCTGTTGTATTCTGGTCACAGAGCCCATTGAGATGTGTAAGCCTGCGCTGTAGTGCATCCACTTCCTTTCCTCCAGGTACCAGCAGCCTCTGATGCAGTTGTATTGAACCAAAAAAAGATTAAACCAGTAGCATTCCCAGCTACAAGCTGAAAGAAGTCCAATTAGGATTTGAGAAAGTTATAGGCAGACTTTTCCTCAGTTCCCTTTGATTTTAAGAATATCAAAGAATGTAGGTGGAGGTGCAGAGGAGCAGAGCAGGAGAAGCTGGACTTTGCCATCTGTTTTAGTAATGCCTTATTCCCTCCCTCGAAGGCCAGCCACACCTGGCTTAATGCTGAGGGTGACAGTGCCACCTCAGCTCCACCTCTCCCCTGAACCATCAGGATGGTGTGTCCTCCTGGAGGCACCGGGAGGAAGCAGCCTCCGTACTCTCCTTTGCGAAGACTGCAATCACAAGGAGGTATCCAGACATTGCAAATAAATTTTTTGGAAGTTTTATTTCCTTCTGGACTGGGCAAGTGTCAGAAATTGCTTCCTGAAATGACTGAGATACAACTCTTCTGGCACTATTCCAGGCTTAAATAAAGATGAGTTGTAACACCAAGCTTTGCAAAAAGCATCAAGAAAAATGCTGATCAGGAAGTTTTGTGTAACTTCTTGGCAAAACTTGAGAAGGGAAGGATAGTTTAATCTTCATGGATTTATGTTTGCCTATAAGAAGGGGAAAGGCTTGACGTGGCTGTGGTTCAAATAACTAATTTTTAGTGAATTGTTTCTGCAACCTATATTTTTTCTGATTGATCCCTATATGTCCATCTTGAGTTCTTCAGACAGTTTGTCCTCTCAGACAGTGCCAGATTCCAATATGCATGTCCAGAAGGGAGAGAAAATACAATATAAATTCAAATCAAATTGAATTTTTGCTTCAGTGTAGATTCCCATTAAGACCATACCAGTGGCATTTGTGGAAGTCCACAAGTTATCTGCACTGGAGCCTCCTGCCAGTCAGAAGGCAAGAACAACCTCTTCCTTCTCCTCTTTAAGCACTTCCTAGCCAGCATTAAAAGTCCTACATATGTAATGTTGTGCAACATGCTTATTTTATTATTACTTTTGAGCCACTGGTTAAAAGAATCAGACTGGTTATCAACAAATTCCTAAACATTTGTAAAATACTTTTTTAACTTTTCTATTAACATGCACATATTCTTATTAGAAAATTAGTGTCTACGTTCAGTTAAGAGATTAAATAAGTAATTATACATCAAATTTTTTTTCCGTTTGTAAATCAAAGAGTAAACTTCTGTTCATTCTCACTTATCCTGATTTTTTTCAAAGAGATTGTTCTTTTTCTGACTTTGCAGACTAGCTATTATTTTAAGTAGTGTTACTGGGAATTAACTTACATTGTAAAGGAACAAAGACAATCTTGAAGGCACCACTGATTAAATGCAACATAAATTGCACCAAGCACTGAAACAAAGTCTAAAGAATATCAAGACACCATTGTTTAAAACAGTACAAAGCAATCTCAAGACCTTTAGCACACACACAGAAAGCAAGTGTGTTACCTGACTGCCAAAGAAAGCTACTAGGTATGACATGAGAGGATTACGGGCCACTCAGCCTAATTTCAAGATCTGAAGTGCCCAGCAAATGACAACATGACTATAATCTGACAGAACACTCTCAGTAAAGCCAGATACCACCTGGTGAAATGTAGGTGAAGCACCTCGTACTAATGAATAACATAAAAATGCTTTGGAATGTATTTTACAATGTATATGCTTGCCCTGGTTACCTCCTCTTTTTGTCATGCTCTTTCAAAGAGAGAAAGAAATGGGTCAAAACCTGACCTTGAGGCAGAAAGCCATGACTTTAAGAATGACATCTTCCCAAAGACGTCATTGATATTGTCGGATATTGTCTGTCAGCCATGAGCACTTCTCTCTTTGAAATGAAAACCACGTGAGGACAAGTTCCTTTAAGAAGGGTATTTCACACTCCAGGTAACTCAGCAGCACACACATCTCTGTGGGTAGTTAAGTACTAGTTGAATTCATCTTGGTTAGCCCATCCTATCTCAAATCCAGATGGCCTTTAAAGGTTGGTTTCTGAATCTCCTTTCCCTGGGAATAAGCCAGTAGTTACTGTCTGCTTTGCCTCGAGGGGGTTCCTCTCAAGTGGCTTTGACTCCACAAATGGGCTGGGGAGGAAAGCCCACATTCTGGGGGAGAAAAGTCCACATCTGGGGATTTCCATGCTCGGTAGGACGAGAGGAAAGCATGTCCAGGAACAAAGTCCTAGACAAGAACCAACCCCATGAGGTGCTTAACACCTGATTTAATAGATGACTCATGACTTGTGACACAGAAAGCTCAGGGCTATAACCAATGTGGCACAGATTTTTCAGGGATGTCTAGAAAAGCTCACTCCTTTTTTGAGAAGGACTAATGACCAGCTCCTCGGTGGAGGATAGGGGGAGCAGAGTGGGTGGTGAGGTGATGGAAAAGAATGAAAAACAGAAAGCAAAGCTAAAAGGATCCCAGGAAATAATTTACCTGCTCTTCTCCAGAGTTCAACTCAGTACAAGCATTTAATTATTGATACTTGTCGAATCTGCTGAAAGTCTAGAAACTTTGATGGAAAGCTTTTGTTGTTGCCTAAACTTACTGTGAAGTGAGATGTCCTTTTTGTTATATCCACTCCAGACAAAATAAACTATTCATTCCCCTACAAAAATCTGTTTCATTGACCAAGTTTAATTTAAGAGGGGTTTTAGGAAAATGTTTCTCAAGAGGTCAGGTAATTTTCTGGCAAATGAAAGTTTTATGCTCTCAAATACAATTATCTATTACTCAAATTAACATTTACCCATTTTAGATTTTTTTTTAAATCCACTCCTTGGACATGCAATATAAATTATTTTAAAGTTATAAATTATCATTGTACTGATTCTAAGTTTTCCACAGATTGTCCAAGTCAGTTTACCCAAAGGAAGTAGTCTTTCAGCTATTACAGCGGTAGATATGAATGTAGTACTTAATAAGGTTTTACAGATCAGAAAGTCACACCCTTTCTGAAACCAATACCCTCAGAGCATGAAAACACATTCTCCTTGGTCTGTCAATACAGACCGCTGCTCAGACAAACAGAGTGTCCAACCTCCATAGAATCTGTAAGCTCTAGTAAACAGTAGAATTTCCTGAAATCTGCACTGTTTTCTCAGGGAAAGTGGTTAAATTAACCCAAAGTGTTGGTTCTCTGAAATCAGAATGAAGTCAGATATTCCAGAGGTAGTACAGGCATGGGCAATTATGTGTTTGTGCATAGGTACACTTACAACCAAAATATTAATCATCAGTTCTTTAATGGTATAACCTATTTATAGAAGCTCTCCCAACATATCACAGTCAGGATGGGACTATTTTAAGACTATCAGAAAACTGAAAGAGTCTCTTCTTCACCCTTCATAAACAAAGTTTAATTACTGAACCCTTACCTAATGGACAGAAATAACTTACAGGAGCTGTAAAATATTTCCTGATCCCATTCACTCTAAGTTAAACATCTTTCTTACTAAGGCGTACCTGAACATTTCCATTCTTTGAGAGCTGACACAATGATTTCCAAACCTTTTTTTTTTCAGATCTGCACAAAAACAAGCAAAAGGTTTTGCCAAATCTACTTCAGAAATACGTTTATCCCCTGATTTAAAATGCCTGTGATCTAGAAGAGCAGCTAAAAGCAAGTCTTGCTTCTTATTGTCTACAAATTCACAGGAAAATTGTGTTTTGTAAGCAGCAGCATTAGCTGTAGCAACTGCAAGAAGTAGGTCAGCTTAAGCCCCAGTCACTTGTTTGCAGTGTACTGGTTCCATTTTTGTATATTCATAATGCTGTTTAAATGAGGTCTTAAAAATATTCTTGTAGAGACCATATTACTCTTTTCTACCTACCCAGCAATAAATGCTGGAAATACTTGGGTATTTCCAAGTTTTGAGGCACCAGTGGCCACTATCTTTAATTGTTTTCTAAACTGAAGCAGGATCATGTTTTTCACGGTATCAGTTATTCAGAGTTCTCAATCTAAAATCTTAAGCTGCTTCAGAAATTAGTAGAAAATTACATTGAATTTGTCATCACAGTAAAGAGATTTATGTGAATGGCTGCAGAGAGTGATTCCTGTTTGCCACTTTTACAACACTAATTTTCATTGTTCTCTGCAAAAACCTATTGCGGTTTTTTTGTGCAAGTTATATCGCAATTATTTTTTCTTATCTGTTCTGCTTTGTCTGCTCTTCTACATCTGACATTACCCCATCAGTCAAAGAAATATTTTCTGCATGTGTTGACATGGTTTATGTCCAAGCACCTAAACTGATCTGTGCAAAGTCATTCCTCCTCTCAGGAAAGTGAGAAAGAGCATTTCTTCCAACACAGGCAGAAGCAGATATATTAGGGGAAACGCTACCTTTGTACTCACAGTCTTGATCCATGGACACCAGTCAAACCAATAACACATCGCTAGTATTTCAAACCGACGTTGTTTCAAAACCAGCCCCGGATGTACTGTATTTAGTTAGTATTTAAGTAATGAAAAATAGAGTTAAAGTCACTCCCAAATCGCACAAGTTGGAGCAGCTAAACATAATCACAGGTTCTAGTGTTCTACACAGGCCATAGGAATTTTAGAAATGAAAGTAAATGTAAATTGTATTTCAATGTGGAACTAAAGATGTTAAGATCCTTTCCAATGTAAACTCTTGTTTGATCAAATTCAAAAGACTTGGTGTCTCAACAAGTAGTGGGCACCCAACCTTCTGGCATTGTCTGTGACAGGAATCCAGAGAACCTTTCTGGAGGAGTAAAATCTCCCTCTGTTGTTCTCTCAGCTGGACCCTCCAGCTGTCAAGAAAAAGCCTTCAGATGACACCCACGGAGCCTCCACTCTTGGTCTTCTGAAGGCATTCTACTCCCCATGTCTTTTCTGAGTTGTCACTCAGTTCTTCTCCTGAGTTCTGAAAGCAATGTTTTTCTCTTTCCAGTTCCACAACCAAGTAATGAAATCCCCATTTTATGACTTCCCTGCCTTCCCAGAAAGTGCCAGCAACCTAGTAACCCTTTACGGGGCTGGTGGTCTCACCAATTTATAGGCTGAGAAATGAACATTTCCAGAGGGCCTTGTTATGACTTCTGCACAGAAATTTCCATGCCATGCCCAAGTGAAACAGCATTCCATCACTCCCTAGCACAACACGCTTTGTGAAATTCTGAACTGACTTTGCCAATAAAGCACATTGTATTTACATAGTCACTAACATTAAGTTTTCAGAAGTTCTCCTCCTCTTTACCTGGGGTAGAAGTACAGCATTTAATGCATAGTGCTATACAGTGATTTCATGGGTAAAGTCTGTCATCCTCAGGTGGCTTAACACCTTTTTCTCTAGGAGACTGATTTTCTTGTTCTTATCCAAAGTCTGGGGCTCCCCACACTGAAGACAAGTGCCTACAGAGAAAAGAGATCCTACTGAAGATAGATCCTTAAACTGCAACTACGACACATGCACCACATTGCTCAGCAGCACTGTTTCTGTGAGCAAAGAAGGAACGGTGCTACACAAAGAAAGAAAAAGACAGGAGAAGAAAAGACAGAAAAAGAAACATTAATCCATTTTTCAGAAGTTTTGAGAAAGTGAGACTCTAGATTTTCAAAACTTAAAAATTTTTTAATTATTTCTGAAAAACACAGCTGAACTCTTCTAAAAGAGTCATGCAGGTTCTAAAGAACGTATTTGATTGCCTTAATTCAATGAAGTGTTAATCTAAGAGTTAATTTATCAGGGTATTAGGGACACTTGAAAGTAGAAGAATCTGGATTTTAAGACCTGCTATTTGGAACATTAAACCAATGTACATCAGACCCTATGAGTCAATGTCAGTAACATTTACCACAAGTAATTATTCACAATACTTTTTTAATAGATTTTAAGTCCCAAAGCAACCCTTATATGAATTCCAGCCTTTCCTAAACAGCAGATATTTTACTAAATTAAAGGATTTTTATAACCACACACGCTTGTGTAAGCATTTTCAATGACCTTATGCATTTTATTTCTGGTATAACTCTTCTAGTTTCTGCACTAAACTTTCTTATGACCACCTTCTAAGATGAAGAACTGTAATATAGCAACTCATGTCTCCACAAGGCAATGGAAGTTTCTGGACAGCAGAAACTTGTTTAAACCAGCATGCCAGGCGCAATGCCACCAATGGCGTGGCCAGTAATAATGAATTACTGGGTTTTGACCAACTTTAATAACATTATATTCTAGTTTCATTAAATTTTTGTTTCACTGCCCCCATTCTCCAAGAATGATGGTTCTCCTATTACACTGTGGAATCTGTGACTATTCCTGCCTTTTAGAAAGGAGGGACTGAATATATATATATATAAAAAATATATAAAAATATAAATATATAAAGAAAGCACCACAGGTGAGTAGAATGGTCTAATAATTGCAAAGCAATCCCCAAAATATTTGTGCATGAGGCAGATAACAGGGTTAAAAGTGTATCACACCAATGTACCCTGAAGGCATGAAAAGATCCAGCTTTGTAAGAAAGTCCTCAGTAACTGAGGACACATATAAAAAGTTAATACAGGTTTGGTATTACTTAGTCATCTCCTTTTCTAGCTTAAAATAAGATTCATACCACTGAACAAACATTTTTCTGACATCTTGGCACATAAGACAAACTATTCTAAGAGAAAAATACATTATGAACAAAGTGAAAAAATACAGATACAATCAATCATAGTCAGTTGTAATTTAATTCTCTAGCACTCAGTCTTCTTCTTTCCCTCTCATCCAATGTTGGTATGATTACAAAAATCTCCAGCACATTTTAAAATCACCAGGAGATACTCTGGGTTGTATCTGACCAATTCAGGGTGAGGGAACAAATCCAATGCACAGAATATTGTTGTTGAACTTCTCACTACAAATTCTAACTACCCCTGCTTTCTCAGTCAATGCTGGATCTCTAATAGAAAATCCAGCAGATGGATTTCTTGCCCATCAAAATTCCCTTAATTTTCCTGTGATTCCCTACTTTCTCCTGGCCGACTGATTGAAATCAACAAATTTTGTTTCAGAGAGTATATAAAACTCTACTTAATAGGGAAGTAAATCAAGAATTGGAAAAAGGAATTAATGAAAGCAAAAAATTAGGTAAGACCACATTTTACTGAAAATATAAAATTAGGAGACTAATATATTTTCTTAGGTTACATCATGTAATGGATTTAAACACAGATTGAAAGCATAGTTCTTCCTGCAATTCTTTACAAGTTTCCACTAATTTTATCCCAAAACTCATAAATTTTCCAGATTTCAAAATCTGAATATCTAATCTTTTGAATTACCGCCACCAATGAGAGACTTGAGGATAAAATAATCTTCTGCTGGCTTTATTTGTGATACACTACTTCCTTCATAGAGAAGCCATATGCTCCCATATAACCACAGTGTGGGAGACCCACTGCCCTACTGGCACAACACAGGAAGGCTCTGAATTTCAAATACTCTTCAGTAACAAAGAAACTGAGAGGTGTCATAACTGTATTTCCAGCCATTTCATGGCAAACTGGTTTTCTATTGCTTCCATTCAATGCTTTGCTCCTAAGTGCATTCTTCACCAAGGTTTTGAGAAGATTACTGCATACTGAACCATTCGCTTTCTACTTCAGAGAGATAACAAGGGAAGAATAGGGATGACAGATGGTATCAGAAAAGTCCATAAGATTTTCCAAAGCTTGTTGAAATTATTTTTCCCTGAAGAGAGTTTCCAAACTCATTTTACCACCCTTCCAGTTTCCTACAACACTACGTTAGCTAAGTAGAATTGCCGATTTTGCACAGGAATCACCTTTATGTCTCAGTTTCCAGCACTTTTTGAGCCTGCCTTTTCGTACACTTTCAGTCAAAATACCGTTTTCAGTTCAAAACAGTCAGAGACATCTTGGGAGATCAGACTCCTCTGTGCAGAAGACTTCAGCCTTTTGAAACAGTTTGGTCTCCAGCACAATTCAAAAATCTATCTGTATAAAAATTATTTAGCATCTCCACCAAATACCACCAAAGAACCTCTTCTTGGCCAAGTGCCCCCGAGACCTGGGGCTTGGAAACTCCCAAGGTGTAACACTGGCCACCTGACAGAGGAACCAGTGAAACAAATTGTCTGTAGCCAAAATAAAGACAAAAGCAAACCCAGTTCACGGACACCTAAGTGTCACAGGCACTCAGGCTTTTGGGTGCTCTCCCCAAGTCCTGCCCTACAGGGGCAAGAGGATCCTGTTTCCCAGGATTTTCGTACCTGAGCATTCCCTCATTCCTTTAAACAGTCAAGCTCACTATTTCCCGTCCCTTAGATTTGCCAGGACTGATTTTGCAGGATGGGCCTCAGGGAGCACTCGACCAGGAGCTCTGCTGGGGTAGCAGCCTCTGGCAGAGGAGCTGCATCAACCCCTTCCATCAAGTACAGTGGTCCCAGGAGAAGATATCTATTTGTGGCTACCACTGAACCAGAACCATCTCTGCATAACATTTTAGTTTTGACTAAAAATCAATAAATTCTGCTGAGTAGGTGTTGTATTGATTATTTTTTTCCCTAACCATCTGTACAATTGCTAAGAACCTGATGCACTATCAGACATTTCTGTGACTAAGTAACGAATAATTGGCATTTAATTCAAGCAACTGTCACACTAGACAGTCTCTGAAAGCCTGTTCACAGTAAATACTGGGTTTGAGTGGGAAGTTGCAGCTACAAATATTCCCAGTGTGAGTTTCTTGATTCTTTCTGCTTCAGCTACTACTTTCAAAAAGTTCACCTCTCCTTTACCTATATTGCAGCATTTTATTACTATGACATTTAAATCCTGTGAGATTTTCAGCCTAAAATTTTAAATGCCACCTGCAGAGGTCTTTATAACAATGCTCAAATGTTTGATTGTGCCTAAAGAAACATCTAGTAATCATATGATAAATGACTACCTGTCAACTCTCCTCAGGCAGAAGTCCATATGCTATAGCCACTGATTTTTTCCCACAGCTAGTGCCCACAGCCAAATTTGTGGTATCATTTGAAACTTCCAAAGAAGAGCAAAGAGACACAGAATTAGAGTTTTGGCTCTCTGAAGCCTTCAAATTCACTTTCCCACGAATATATTGATTTTAATATTCCTTTCCCCAAGTGTGCCAGAAAAACTGTTTCATGACCAAAAAAAAAAAAAATAGTTTTGTATTGGAATAGGAGTTGGAGTCCAAATAATTATGTGAATTATCTCTCCAGTTATGCCTTGCATGAAAGAAAATATGGAATGATAAAGAAAAAAAACCAAACCAAAACAAAACCCCACCAAAACCACCTATACATCTCTTGGTTGGAATGTTCAATAGTTCATATTAATGTAAAATATTTAGAATGAAATAGTCCTTGCATGCAATGGAGCAAACTTGGTAAGGAAAAAGACTCTCCAAGTTTCTTAACCTGAAACAGCCGTCTGCCACATAAATCCAATGCATCTTATAGCATAAAATTTGCCTTCTGCAGTTTCTCTAAGAATGAGCAAACCTCACTGCTTAAAGCGAGACACTGGTCTCACTCCATGCACACCTCCTCATCTCCACTGTTTTTACTGCCAGTGTTTGCAGCAGTTCATTGTAGAAAAAGCTATTAAGGAACAACTGCTCATTTCCTTTGAGCTTGTAAGGTAATTAGACTGGCAAAGCAGTTACAGCGTTAATTTATCCCTGGCAGATAAATTAACTGGTTCTTTGCAGACACTGGAGGAATGACTCACATCATGAATGCAAGTTTATTAGCCAGAGTCTTTCCCTCTTTCCTACCTCCCACCTTCTCCTGTGGGCATAAAAATGAGACTGGAAGGTCAGTTTCACCGTGTTTCACCGCGTTTTCACAGATTGTCCCTGTTTTCTATCCCCAGTCCCAGAGTTCAGCTTCACCAACATTTGGGAGTGACGTCTGCTCCCAGTGCAATTGGATCAGCTCCACTGAGAGCCTTAATCTGCTCATCGTTTTCCGCAGTCATAGCCATCAGCAATACCTTCTACACCACAGCAGCAAGTCTGCCAGGAATGTTATTAGGATCTGATTTTTAGGTGTTTTTACACAAAACACAGCTAGGAAAGTTCCCTACAGACTGAAATTAGAGGGCTGGATCCTTCAAGCAGTCATTCACACAAGCAGCCGTTACCTGCAAGCTTCATCAATGGCACTATTCACATGAGATTTTATGGTTTAGAGGATTAGACACTGTATGTAATGTCTCAGGTTGAGACACAGCCCCATACCCACATAAGGCTGAAAACAGGCCACACAGCACAGTTCTTCTACCTGCTCTCCATTAGCAGCTGAGAGATTCAGAAATACAAATACATTTTTGAAAGTTGCCCTTTAAATCCTCAATTTCATCATCACTCAGAAAAATCCAACTGCTTGGGATATGTATGCAGACTCCCTTTTAGCCCACCGCAATGAATTCAGCTTTCAAACAGGCCTGTGTTGTAAATTGTGGTAAGTGAATTGCTGCTAGCCCAATATAACTAATGAATTCATTTTCTAGGCTTGCCAATATGACCTGTTTCAACAAGACTTACATTCAGTTCTTACAGGTATCATGTTAAAATGTTTGCATAATTTTTTTCTTATACGATTCCCAGCATATTTAAGGACCTCCATCATTGCAAATTGCCTCTTTATCTTTGTCACGGGATCCCTCTTTATCTGTAGGCCCTTTGGCTCAGCAGAAGTAACCTCTTGCCACACCAAGAAAACGTCAGGTTCTGTTGTTTTTTAGGTTAAACAAGACGCTATGGCAACTCCAAGTAGAACCTGTTGTGCTGGCTCAGGTCTGCTGGCAAGGTATGCAAGTTTCAGGTGCTCACTTAAATTAACAGGGATGATGAAGGAGGCACTTGTACCTTAACTCTCTCGAATCCTTGTGGGAATAAATCTCTTAGAGAGCCTGCATTTTGCCGGTACTGCATTTTGCCGATACTACCATGGAATAAATATGAATTCTCAGGAAGTTAAAATCTTGATTACCATGTCTGTTGAATGATGTCTGCACCTCATCTGCTCTTGGACAAGCTTCTGTAATAAAGACACTGCAGTGGGATTTTCTCAGTCCATATACTGCTCACTGACACCAGTGCCATGCCAGATGCAGCAGATGTCTGACCAAAATTAGGCCAAGGGAAGGAAATACAAAATCCCCTTCATTATTCACAGAAGAGCACTGGGTGCTGGTGTGGGCGGTATCCTTGCCCAGAGAGCCCTTTCAGGTCAGCTGTGTGGGCTCTCTGGGGTGCAGCAGCAAAGCAGTCTCTGCAAATCAAAACTTCCTAATACTCTCATCACTGCCCACAGACGCTGGTACAACCAGTGTTAAAGACAAAGCTTTCTGACACCTAATTCCACCCCCAAAGTCTAGTTCTGTTGACCTTAAATGCTAAAACAACCCCCACATTTAGTCCCTGTTGCTGGCATAACCCGACTGCTAGCTCAGCCTACATGTGCTTTTTATTTGCTCATTAGCATCAACAAGAGAATTGGCAACAAATGAGAAAAGAAATGACACTGACTATAATGACCTACAGTTCAATTAAGAAAAAAACCCCAAACCATTAAGCAACAGGCTCCAAAAAGTCATTTGGCATACCAGATCATGCTGGGGTAACAGGATTACTGCTTACACTGGGTAAGATTTATTATTTAGGAAAGCAGAGAGTGAAGAGTTTGATTTGTACTAAAGAGAAGGTCATACAAATAGGGCACGGGGTGGAAGGTTTTACTTTGGCTTTTAGGTTGAGAGGGATTTAAGGTTACTACTGCCAGTGCGGGTGGTTCTGAAAATTGCAAGGACTAGTGTAAGACCTGTGTGTGAGGACTAAAGCTTAACTCAGGTGTAAGAAGGTCTCATTTGCCTATGTGCTGGCAGTAGGTAACAGGGGCAGCAGGGACATAGGATGAGAAGCAAGAGAAAACTGTTACTGTTCCCAGGAGGGATAAGAGAGCTCCCCACTGGCTGATGAATTGGCAAAGGTTTAAAACCTAGTGTAGAAGATGGGTGAGGTGGTGTATTGCCTGCTGCTCTAAAGTAGCAGCATCACCAGGTCAGAGAATTGTGGATTTTTGTGTTGGTCCAAGTGAGGCTTACTGGAGTAGTTCTAAGGATATTACTGTGTAACTCTACAACCTCTCCTTAAATGAGAGTTACAACATGCTTTTTAAGTTAATTCACTAATCATTCCCACATACCACACAATGAGCTGTACTGTAGGCAGCTGTGGTGCATGCAAACATACTCCTTTCAAAACAGACCTGGAAGGGCCCCTCCAAGTGTACTCCCACCCTTAAAGGGGCTTTTGGGTCTGTAAATTTGTTTTGATAGTGTCCCAAGGTCTGCAGGACAGTCTGTTCTTGGAGACTCCTAAGCAGGTTTTAGCAGCTGGCTGCCAGCTGCAATGGGAGGCATTGTTATTCACGTGGTAGTGTGGGTCCCAAAACAACCTGGCTAGATAAACTGCTATGCAAGGACCTGAGAAAAAGCTGACCTTGTAGGAGAAAGGTCTTACTTGTATTTAATCTAGCTCAGTACATAAACTGGATAGAGGCAGTTCAGACACTGTAGCAAGCTAAAAGAAAAATCAAATCAGAGTAAAATATCCGCAGCAGATGCAATTAAACCTCTGACTGGGAGTAAAAAACCGTTTTGAATGGTAAAAGGAACTTGCAAAGAGAAATTTATGAGAAAAGATGAGTGGAGAAGAAAACTGAAGAGAGATTATCAGCATCCAACTTCATGGAGCCTTGCCAGAGCCTTAGAAACAGCACGAGAATCTGGGATACTCTGAGATGACACAAAACATCTGATCAGCCCCCGTTTATCTGCGGTTTTTCTGGTTTCTAACAGATACAAAGTTAATCTAACATGTCCCCTAGTTGTCGGTAATAAAGTTACCCCCTAGGTGCCGGGTGGCTGTGTGACATTGTATTTCCACTTTGAAGTGCGAGGTTTCTGCAACAGCTCTTCCTCCCCCTAGGGATTCTCTTGCCCCCTCTCCAAAGAATTGGCAGCTCTTGGCTCATCTCCCTGGCCCAGCTGGTGAGCCACAGAGGCTGCAGCATACACGGACGCTGATGTAGCTCTGATTGCCCCCAGCCAGGCACCAATTGGACTGGATCCCACAAAAAGCCATGAAAATCCCATGAAAAACCATTATTTTCCAAGAACTCAGGGAAAGCAAATACCTGGATAATTTCTTACTCATTTTTCACTCTCATTACCCGGAACTAGAGAGCTTGAACAATATCTTCAGAGATCTTTAACACAAAGACTACCAGGAAGTCATTGTCCTTGTCTTCTTCCTGAAACAAAAGGATCTCCAGGAGGTTTGTAAGCAGTTAATCTTGTTGCTGTGTTTAAAGGATTTAGCCCACCATTCTCTCACACATCTTTGGCCAAAGAAAAACTCAGAGGTAGGGAAGGAACCATGGTGTCACTTGTAGGGCAGGAAAAGAATGAGCTAAAACAGAGATAAGGCATGAACATATGCAGCAGTGGAGACAAGGCTCATTTCTGCATGGTCCACTGACATGGAAAACAAATGTGATCAAGCAAGGAACAGAATAACTTACATTTTTTTTCCTTGTCCAGGCAGATATTTCTGCATTATTGTTAGGTTTACAGCTGGAACTGGTGCTGCAGAGAAGATTGCAAAGGGCAGGCACTGAAAGGTGAAAGGAAACAGGAAGGCACTCTGAATTGGAATAAGGGTGAATACTGAAATTAGATTGCTGTTGCTGTAGCAGGAATCTCTCTGGCCCTAAGCAAGTCTAAGTTCAAGACAGGTTTAGATGTGGAGTTCTGAACTGGAAGGATCAAATTGCTAGGATATTTTCTGGGTCCTGCTTAGTTTTTCCTTTATTTTCTAATTTCTAGAACATTTGTGAAAAAAAGTTAGGCTACTTCATATGGTTGCATTTACAGAGAGCAGGAGTTTTGTCATATCATGTGCAGAGGAGTGGGATAGAATTCACATTGGAAAGGAACTGGCTTAAGGTTAGTCAGAAGTTCATCTCTGTAGCTAAAATGATCTTTATAGCTCTTGAAAAATTATTTACACCTAAGATTAAGACTGGAGAGGGGATGAGAGTTATGGAAAAGGGGCTGAAGATCTCAAGTTAGTGATGCAAGGGCTACTGCTGGAGATGAGGCGTGGGGCCATGCGCGGTTTCTTTGTTACTCCAAGTTCAAGGGAGAACTGCAGAGCAGAAACACCTCTGGGCTGTATAATTAAGACAAGATTCAACTGAAGAGATAGTTTGGATTCACAGATACTGAAATGCCTGTGGACTGGACTGCTACCAATAGGAAAGTATGACCTTTCTTCTTGTTTGGAAAAGTTGTTTATTATTACTAAGCCTGTGGCTATGGTTTGTGGTTAAGGTTCATTTACAGAGTCCTCATTTTCTGGAGGACTAGGATCTTGTCAGGCCTAGTAGATTAGGATGGGGACTGATACCAAAAGGAAGCAAACTCCTTATACTCTTTGTCCATCTGCTACTGGAATGTGTCTCTTGGTACAACTGCTGTCAGGCGAGTGGTGGGAAATGATTGCTCTTCACTGTAAAAGACTCCCTGAGAAGACTTTGGCTTAGACTAGGCCTGCATACTAAGTGTATATAATTTGACATACCAAAATTTTTTACTTTATTTCCAACCCATAAAGTCAGGCTTTAGTCTTAACACAGAGAGGCCTGGCTGGAAACAAACAAACCCAAAGTAAGATATTCCTCCCTTCTAGCAGTGGCTCTTGCTGTAAGAGATTAAGCCTTGAAAACTGTAGCCAAAAAACCTGAAATCTTCAGGACCTGCTGTTAATAACTGTACCAGTCCTAACACAAGGTAGATTATTAATGCTTCACAGAAACAGAGAAGACCAATTAATAAAATATACACACACATGCATCGCTTATGTATGTGTGTATGGCCTTCTGAAGAGGTCAAAGTAATATGAAGACAATTCAAAAACACCAAGATCTTGCACAGCCCTTTGTCCTAGACAGAGCCTTCGTGTTCTCGGATTAAGCCAAACTTGTAAGGTTTGCCTAGTAGCCAGAAATCCAGTTGGAATAGTCATAGACCGGATTATGAGGCTATGAAGCTGATATCTGCATGATTCCTACACACAGCACCTCTAAGGAGTCAAATAGTCAAACTAGTATTTCAAGATCTGCCGTTTCCAACCGTAAAATTGATCATATCTTTGAAGCCCTTCTACAGACTGTAGAGAAGCATAAAATATTCTTGCCTCCTGGCACAAGCCCCTATCTTAGTCCACAGTGCCTTCTGTATTGCACCTTTAAACACTGGTCTTCTGGCCCTGCCATCTATTTCCCTAACATGACACCTGGCCACAGTTAAGAGTTAGGTTCTTATCATAGCTTGAAAAAAGAATGAGCTTTTACCCTCTGGCTACCGGTCCCAACCCTAAACTGCCGCAAAAATATCTAGTTTCCATCAGGCCCTGCTAGCCATAACCTCTGCCTTAGCTGAAGGCTACAAAAAGACAAAAAATAGGCTTCTCTTTTGCAACCAGCCAATAAGCAAGGCCAGAGCGACATTCCTTCTGCAGATTAAAGCCTGGTTGTCCAACCCAGCTGTCCATTGCCTTACGGGAAGGCTAAACTTCACTATAACCCCTGAAACTGCTATTGCAGCCCCACATCAGTCTCCCTTCAAAAGTAATTTTTGACACCCGGAAATACCTAACATTTGTATCTCTGACAGATCTGAACAGTGGACAAAGCCAAAGCAAAGCCTCAACTACACCCCAAGTGAACACTACCCCACAGACACTTTACATCATTGATCTGTCTGTTTCATGCACCATTCCTTAGTTCCCAACATGAGCACTTGGCCAGACCTAGTGATAAAATAATGTCTTCAGCACTCATCTTCCAATCCCACACCCTGGTCTCAGTTCCAACGCTGGGACCAAACAAAGCTCAGTGACTGCCAACATCTTCACAAGGGCTTTTTGTATCTGCTGCCTCCTAGAACCAGCCTTGAATTCATCGCTGTAAGCCTTGTAAAGTCTAACAATGGAAACAAACTGCTCTGCCTCATACATCCAAAGCCATAGACTGTCAGTATTTTTAGATTATGAAGATGCTATAAACTATATTACGAAAGCCAATGGATTCTAGCTTGCACCAAAACCAAGTGTAAATCTGTGATTCTCTCAGCATCACCTTCAACAATAGTTCAGTGAGTTTTGCAGGGTAAGCAATAAAGCTGAGCATTTGGTACCTTATAGTTAAAAACCTCAAACCCAATACTTACATTAATGTAGTCAGAGACCCCTCATAACAGATATGCTCCAAATAAGGCCTCCTGGAATATAAGGTTTCTTGTGTGGGATGATGACAAAACAGATGTCCAAGCAAAGAAAAGTCAACACAGTTGCCTACTGGAGGGGTTCTTTGCACTTACATTGACTTGGCGTATGAGGGAGAAGGGGTTTTGCGGGGTTTCACAAACTGGCTTTGCTTCTCTTGGGTTTGCAGTGCAAATACAGGCAGTATCACGAGGCATCTCAGCACTATCACAGTTTAGGTTGTTTTGGTATTTGAGCCCAGAGCAATTCCCAAACATTCTCGTTATTGTGGTTGCAGGCAAAAAATTGAAGTTACAGTGGTGATGAGGCACAATTCACTTTGAGTCAGATCTAGATATTTATACTGCAGATGTCTCAACACTCTGGAACTCTTTTGTGTCTGATAGAGGGCAACAGGTAGTCAGAAGGAGAAATTCCTCTTGAGCTAAATTTAAAAATCTACTCCGAGATGGCATGAATCATATTTACCATGAACCTATTACATTTTCAACCGTATCTCTGTGGAGACAGCTAAAGGTGAGTAATTACTAAGTAGACATCTGCATTTAGTCAGATAAATATTTTAAACTTTCTTACTAATCTGGAAGATCAGGATCTTGAATATACAGCAAATCTCCATACATGCTGCCTTTATGGCATTATGATTTATTGCTTCATGAAGAGGACTTTAAAGGGTATAGCATGACATGGGATTTCTTGTATCCGTTCTAAGGAATTTTTTTATTATTACTATCTTCACTTCAGAGTTAAATCTACCTGTGAACTGAAAGAGAATTCTGTCTATTTAAATGTTTGCAATAGTTAAAAAATTTGTTTAAGTCCCCTGGTCAGGTGGCAAAGATTGGCCTAGCAAGGCTAAAACCCAGCAGAAGAGTGAAAATTTATAGTGTATGAGCATCTGGCCTGGATCTGTTTCCTCTCACCTCTCAAGAACCAGAGGTAGGAAACTAGGAGATCACCACTACCAGGAGTGGTTATGTTTCTTAAAGTCACCTTTGGGGAATGCTCCAGCATCTGGGAATTGTAAAATTGTTCCTCTACTCTTCACTAGGGTTTAGTCAACTGCTGTATGTAATACACACTTCTTAAACATTACACTTAATTACTCAGCTGAAAAGAGCCATCTGCAACACCAGGATCAGGGCTTCTCTGCTGATTACAGAAAGCAATTTCTTTATGCTCATCCTTTCCCAGACATGGTTGATTAGATGATGAGATTCAATATAGTGTATGGGGGGAGCACTGACTGCTCCTCCTTGCAGAGTGTCTGATTACAGGATATGCAGCTGTAGGAGTGAGCAGTTTCTGAATATAAACTTGGTGCCTGTTCATTTGCCATGGACTGTTCAAGAGGCTGATTCACAGAAATAAATACAAGTAACACAGCAATATTTCAATTCCATTATTCTACCAATGGCATGCAATTTCACTGCCAGTGGCAATTAAACTAGCCAACTGTATTTTTATTTAGGCTTTAGTACCCCAGCACAACTTTTTGCTTACTTTGCCACCAATTTAAAGTCCACATTGTCTCCAAAGACTATATTAATATCGTCGCACACAATACTGCAAGCCTTACTATCTTACTGAATGTTCCAGGGGGAGGGTGTTCCTGTGAGCGATTGCCTGTCACTGAAGCCAAGAGTCACACTCCATTTAATATTCAAGACGCAGAATTAGCTCCCAATGAATATTCAAAACACTACCCATAAAACAAATGCTATGACCATGTGAGTTGCTCAAGTGCAGGTGGAGTAGATGAGCCTATGCTGTATGCTGGCTGGATCAGGCAGGTGCCACATGTAAAACCCCTGAAAGTGATACTGAGGACAGCACAGGTTGCAAAACCTTCTTAGACCAGGGATAAATAACTTTACTTCAATTCCATGCTGCCTCACTTATGTTATCAGCTATGCACAATTAGCTACCCTGAAGCTGAATTTATTTTATTTCTGCCTTCCCATCCCAACCTTCTCTTTCTTTTTTTTTTTTTCCAAGTTTAAATGGATTAAATGAAGAAAATGTGAACTGACATAATTGAACCATTGCACTGTTAAATCAGGGCCAATGGTCATTGAGGAACTGATGTCCTCTATTCTGAACACCCATGGTTTTCCCTTCAGAGGAGAAATCAATCTGTTAAGGAGAAATTTAAAGTTCCCTTGGAGATAAGGTGAGCTTCTCCATGTTTGCTACAGAGGAGAGAACTTTTCTGGCTGACAATGATAAGCAGGAAACATTTCCTCTTCCCAAACCCTTATTAACCAATTTCAAACTACTCTCCAAAGGTAGTAGAGACAGAGCCTCTATGAGATAACCCGTGGAGTACAGTAAGGAGCTTGTGGGTGTAAAAATGGCTGAAAAACAGCCATTATCTTATTTTTTTAAGATTGCCAGAAGGACTTTAAGTAACAATTGCTTTAAAATCACTCTAAGGAAAGCAAGGTGAAAATAAAAGCAAACAAAATCAAATAAAATCATCTGTTTACAAAATACAAACAAACAGTACAGGTTGAAAGAGAAAGTACAATGGAAGAAAATAATGTAAATATCCACCCAGTGTTTGGATGATGCTAAAGGATGCCATGCCCTTCTGGAGCTGTATGACAGCAATCAATGATGGGTGAGGAGAGGAGCCAGGACACTTTTTCTGTGGGCCAGAGGATGGAATGTAAACAAAGAAAGGGAAAAGACTAGAACACAAGCAGCTGGCAAAGGAGGCCTGGGCTGCAGAGGGAAATCCTGCTTGCCTTCTATAAATGGATACTGAAGGATATCAGAGTACTGAGCACTCCTCAGATGGAGCTGCTGTGCAGCAACCTCCAGATTTTCTGTCGTGTTACGGAGACTGAGAGACCTTTAGAGTTAGGTCTAAATACACTGAGATGTTACACTAGTTGTTTAGACTGGGATTTCTCTCTGTGTTCAAGACCCATTAGCAAACTACTTCTCTGTCTTGTTCTGTGCATAATGGAAATTAAATTACCATAATCGGGTTATGGTAACAAACATTTTGGTTTAGAGCAAGTGCTGAGGTAGCAGGTTATTACCTTCTCCAAGACAGAGCTCCACAAACATTTATTTACAATATATTGGTTATAATTTTTCAAGGAAGCGCAGATTACAGGTTCAGCAGGTTCTCTTTATTTAAAGTTGTGCTCTGAAGAGATACCTCCTATTAAAACTCCATTCAAGCAGCTTTCAAACAGTCTGCCAACATCTTTAGTGAATACATCCCATTTCAATTTCCCTGCTTTGGGCAAAAGCACAGAATTGCCAGGGCCCTTGTGTGATTCAGAGATTATCATTATAACCATGAATTAACTTGAAGTTAACTAATATCACAAAATCACTCTTAGCACAAGCCGGGATAAATACTTTCATTTTCTTTTATGGTCATTTGCAGAAGCCAAAAGCAATAAGGCAGTTCAAACGTTTTTTAAAGTCAGAAATTAAACTTCATTAATGTCTGTATATTTATCAGACGAGATGTACTTGAGTATTTGTCATTTTCTTTTGTCCCTCAGGATATGAGCTCAAGAGGGAGTCTCAGGTTCTTGAGCCTATTATTTCTTTTCCTTTCAATTTCCAGGCCCCTTCTTGACGTTCCCCTGAAATTCTGTTTGCAAATCTCTCCCTTGCCCTGGAATGATACTATTCTGCACTTCATTCAAGAGGCAACTTTGGCAATGTGTCTCCCAAACCCTCACCTTGATGACAATCGGAGAAACAGCTATTTACAGCCTGATTCAAGACATATTTTTGCCGTCATATGAGGGGACACCATTACTGGATGGTCGTGTAACCGCTTATCCTGCAATGTCTCCATTGCCAGTTATTTGGATAAGCACAGCAGTCAGGACCATTTCTGCTGGGCCATGCTTCAGGTCCCTTAGTCATATTTTTCTTTGGCCTATGCAGCCATGGTGGGATCTTCTTTGATGTAAAAATACTTCCCTCACTTTACTATAAGCTTTATCGTAGCTATTCATCTATGGCTTTTTTACATAGCACTTTAATAAAAAAAAAAAACCCAACTTAGTAAGTAGTATAATTTTAAAATTCAAGAAGGGTGTTAATAGAGAAAAAGCAGCGCTTAAAGATGAAGTGGCAAACTACCATTAAAAGCTAGAATTTGCAGTTACTTTCTAGAGAATATTACTTTTTAACTACACATTTTTAGATCCTACTTTAAAATCCCTTCAAAATGCATTGGTTTTTAAATTCTCTCTATGCTTCATTGTCTTACTGAAGTATAAAAACTGAAAGTATTTGAATTTGTGGAAACACTAACAAAGTTAATTTGCTTTTTTTCCCCCTCTGCACTACTACATTCACATTTAAATATGAGCTTTAAACAAAAACGCATTGGAAGTGAAACACAGCTGAGCATTCACCCTTGAAAACTAAACAGAACTGCCTATAGATAATTTAAAAGTGCATGCATATTATGTTTGGCTTCCTCAGGAGTTATCAGAGAGATGCCAGCTCGTTTGCCAACTATTTCAAAGTAATTTAATACATAATGCATTCTAAATGTATGACACAACGTGTGGGAAAATTGGCATTTCGGTAGTAAGTTACTGTCTAAAGGAAGAGAAAAAAGAAATTATGACAACTGCTTGTCAAGACATTTATTCCAGTGGCATCTGCCAATGTGGAAATGAAAAAAGAGCAGCATCAATGGAGTGTTCTTAAGATTTAGAGTGTGGGAAGTGATGACAAGTAGTAGAAGATATTTGCTGCCATTAATATTCCTAATAATTTTTTTTAAGACCCATGATGCACTGACTTTTACTTTAAGCTTGAATATGTTTCATTGAATAAAGCCTTCTGCAGGCTCCTGATGAGATTTTCAGTCACGGACACTGACCACCAAACCATCTCTCTGACCAGCTGCCCTGAGTTACTCCACACAGATTGCTTGAGAGGAATTTTCCAGCACGGGGCAAAAAATACCACAAATGTTTCTGCGCCATTAAGGAAAAAGACACGGTCCCACGATATCTCCTGCCTTGTCTCTGCTGGTCCTGATGATGGCGATGGCAGTGAAGGGCACTCTACCTGAAGAGGTGTCCAGGAAGTGACTGGAATAATTTGTCAAAACCTCAAATATTCAACTGTGAAGGTAAAGAGCAAATGGAATATATCAGCCTTTGCTTGGCAAATACAAGAACTGACCTCTAGGAAATGATAGGTGAGAGCTTTGGATACCTGCTTTGACTGGCAGGTATGAAGACTGCAGCAGTCCATGATAAGTCTTGATTCACAGAGCCAAATCTGGCATTAGCTGTGCTGTTTATTGTATGAGAGTGAATGCAAGTCAGCAGATAAAATGCCAAGGTAGAGGAAAATGAGAAAAACTGGACCTGTTCCTATTTCTTACTCTGTGCAAGTTCATCAACCTTTGCACCACAATTTCTTTTTACATCAAAATGAGGGGTAAGAAGAAAAAAACAAAAAAGAAGAAAATCTTCCCTTATGTTTCTTTATAAACCAATGAGATCTATATAGGATCTTACCAATCATCTCAGGGTAAGAATCATCCCATATAAAACATTGAAAAAGAAGAAAGAAAGGCAGGGGAAAAGGAAAAAATACAGGACAAATGGATCTGTAACAAGATGACAAGATGTTTTTCCAGCACAGCCTGTGACTATCATTTACAGATGACAGCTCAGTATCAAGATTCAAAATCCCCACTCTCAGTTGTTTTCTGCAATCTTCCTAGGTTGCTAGAAATTATGAAAACATTTGTAGTGAAAACCCTTTTTGCTTCTGCAAGGAAAACTGCACTTAACACCTAAATCAGTCTCCTCTCTTTTGTTACTCCAACAGGAAAATGAGCCAGACCTCCAGTCCTGCTGTACTCTACCAAGAATCCTCCTTTTGACTCTGCACCAATGGTCTGATCCATCTGCCATAGCCACTGAAAATTGTGGCCCGGATCATGAGCCAGGATTTTAAACCCAGGTTGCTATTCCTGCAGCAAAGCTTGGCAGTGCATGAGGACGCTAAAGGGGAAAGCCTGTAGTGTTCCCCAGGATATGGCTTTCATTTACATTTATGGGGTGCTCTTTTCAGGTTGGTTTTTCAGCCTATGTTTCAGGCTCCCAAGAAACAAATGCCCAAGGAAGTAACATGGATGTAGAGTTCAGTTTGGTGTAGCTTGTGTGTACAGGGAGTCATTACTGTGAACTTCATGCTGCTGCCCTCAGAGAGTGTCTGCTGAGAAGGAAATGCACATTTAGGAACTTGGAAACAGCTACCACAGATGTAGAAGCTCCTCCACAAGAAGAACTCTCACATGTAGTATGGTGGCATGTCAGTTTTAAGTCCAGCTTGAGTATTGGTTGCTGTAGATCAAAACTGGTTTAATGTAAAACACAGGTCTGAGGTTAAGTTTTTAAAGAACTGCTGAATTTTTCATTATTCCACACCTGAAAGTATAAGAAGGCAGATCACCACAGATTTGTGGGGGTAAGGATAAGGTAAGGAGGAAGAGAGGGGAAAAAAAGCTCTATAACTTTTCTTTATTGATAATCAGCTTCACATCTTACCTTCCTGTACTTCTTGTACACTTTCCCACAAGCCACTTATCAGTTAATTTGTATGCTGTGAGCTTTTAGCTCTTAGCAGGAAGAAAAACAAAAGCTCTGGGCTTTCTCTGGTTCAGCCTGTGAAAACTGGTGGACATTTAAGCTTAATATAGTAAAATTTCAGTTCCAGAGGCATGTTGCACAGCACTTCTCAAATAGAATGCCAAGATAGTCACAGGGAAATTATCTTTTTGACAGCACACTGTATAATATCTGCTGGAGTGACTCCAGTTCCAGCAAGTCATAACTACAGGTCACAGGGTCTGGATGCACTCTTGTGTCTGTTTTCCACCAGGTCTAATCCTCAATGAGAAACAAAGGCAAAACACACTAGTTGTTTTGGCACTTTTCGTTATCTGAAGACTGGAAGAATGTTAATATGAGAGCAGCAAAACAGTCACACTTGGGGAGCTCACAGGTTCATATTTTCTGTTGTTCTGTCTCTGCCAGTGGCCCACGCTGATGTCCGAGAGCATCTGTGTTTGCACTGAGCTTCCTTGGTGCATATCCCAGTCCACCATGCAAGGGTCTCCGGGGTCAAACCTGGAACCTTTGAATCCTTTTGTCTCAAGAATTTATCCAGTTGTATTTTGAAGACTTATAAACCTCAGACTGTTAAAAGTCCCTGTGTCAGAAATTCCCGTTTATTTGCATGTTTCCCAAAAGTTATCTGTTTTGTTTGTTTCGGAATGCACTGAGTACAAGTTTTGACTGAGGACTCCTAGCTATAGTGCTGCAAGGTACAATAAGCATTTTTCCCTAGACTTGTTTTTTATACCCACTAGCAATATCTGCCAGACTTAGTCACCTGGCTCCCAGGTTGAAAAGTGGCTATTTAGTCATTCCTTGTTTGCTTTCAGCCCTTTGCTCCCTCTTCTGTGCCTTTGCTGGTTCTAGTGCACCTTTTCTGGGAGCTGGAAAGGGGTTGGTGGAGTACAACAGGAGTATGCAGAAAGATGATGGCAAAAAAAAACCCCTAATCTGTTTAGTTCCCCCTTCCTAAATTTCCTGGCAGTGTCTACAATAACCCCAATGTCTCTTTTCAAAAAGGGCAGCTCAGATTCCAACTCTGTGAAATTAGAAATGGGTTTTGCCTGCCTTGATATTTATCTATGTTGAATTTTACCTGCTATTTTATCACAGAGAAGTTGGAGATCCTTCACATTTAGCCCTCACCTTTGCTATCCTGGATGTCATACTGCTCATTTGATCACTTTGTTCAGACCTCTCTCTCCTAACATAAGGCTGTATTAATCTCTGCTGGCTGGAATTCAGTGTGAAAACTCTCCAAGACTCCTGACTTCTCTTTCCTCTTCATCTAGCTAGTTGTATATCTCAAAGATGGAAGTCCACAGCAGCCTGGTTTAAAACCTTGTTGCATGCCTTTTGTTGGCTGAGCAGCTGGATCTCCTGTATCAATATCCCTGCTGAACTCTTCAGGAAAGCAGCTCTGATATGTTTCAGTGGAAAAAGCTTTGGCAGTGTTTGCTCATCCCCTCTATGACGTATTTACCCACGTGTACTCTTTTCTTTGGAGCAGGTCCTAATGATTTGCCTGCTATGGAGGTAGCAGATGTATTTATCTATTTATCCATAGTATCCCAGATCTCTTCTGAAGCACCTTCAAAAATTGGTGTCATAGCTGAAACCTTCATCTCTCCAAATACATAACAAGAGTTCGTGGATTGCAGTTAATTCAGTTCTAAGCCCCTTTAGAAAACACAGTGTGTTATTAATAAACCTAAGCTCCCAAATTACTGAGACTTCTTGGAACGTTTCAAAGGAATTTTAAGGAATTTCTGCTTTGTGCCTTACCAAACACCATTTTTATCACTGTAGATGCCTTTCATTAGGTGTTCTTCACTCGCTGCCACTTTCACATTGGACTACTTCAAGCCCCTATTTGACCAGCGTATTTTTTCTAAGAAATTCACCTGCATTAGGGGAAACTGAATACTGGTACCTCAGTCTTGTGCTGCCTCACACTTTTAGTTTCTTTTCCACTTTCCTCTTTTTTTTGGCCAAACCTCAGTTAAAACATTAAAAAATACTTAGTGCTTTTGAAAACTGCCTGGCTAAGAACACTCACAATATTTATCCACCAACAAAGGCTCCATGGGCAGCACCAGTAAATCACAACTTGACCTGAAGGAACCTGGAGTGGAAAGTGAAATCAATCAAGACTTTTAAAGCCAGCATTGTAAGTATCAAGTCAAACTCCTAGCATAACTGATGTCAGCTGGGGTTCTGATTCACTCAATCTTTTAATCTGAGTTTCTGCATTTAAATGACATTTTGCAGCACCAGGATGATGCCAATCAATCTGCCCTTCCTGTTCTTGCTCTGATTCAACAGTCAGTTACAAGTGGGACTCTGTATTTCCCCGTGTAAAGGACAGATATTGCAACATGTTTTTTTAAAGAACCTTTTCTCAGTCCTATTTCTCATTTCCTAACCCTGGGGGATTATCTGGTATTCAGGGTTGGTGTTTGGGTTGTTACAACCTTAGAATCAAAAGCAAGGTCCAACTCTAGGATGACAAGTGGAGCTGACAACACTACAGAGCAGCTGTAAGTGCGCACAGACTGTGTTACCCAAACTAGATCCACGCTTCTCATCCCAAGAAATTCTGTGACTTCCCTCTTACAAGGTTCAAACCCACTGGCTACTCTTTCTGCACATCTGATCAATAGGACAGGATTCTGAAAATACCATTAGAGAAAAACAAATGTCAACAACAGAATCAGCGCCCTTTTGTTTCTCCCCAGAAAATAGAAAACAAACATTGTAAATTGCCCATCAATTACTCAAATGCAAATGCTTGAAGTTCTTTTCCCTGTTGCAATTATAGAAGCTGTTCCATGCAATAAAAGGTTATTAAGGCAATACTTAACGGCCTTATTCATAATTCTAAGCAAGCATCATTTAAAATTTAAACCTACTACACTGTTTGAATGTAAATCACAATGCTCTAGAGTATATTAAAAAAAAAAAAGAGAGAACACCATAAATTTCAAGTATTTTCAGGCATGTCTCTTCCCATCATTTCTGTTACATCAGCTTTACCGCTCCCTCTTTCTCTCCCAATTAGACCATTCAATATTCTTCTTGCAATGCTCTCAGGGTGTTTTTCCCATTCTTGGTTGAATAACTCTCCAAACACTGCCGTAGCAGTGGAGGAGGTCTTGCCTTCCTGGAATCTGCTTACTTATCAGAATGGACATCTAAATGGTCTCAGAGCAAAAATTAATGCTATCAGGCCATTACAAGAGAACCTTCTGAGATCCCTCATCAAAACCTGACCACAGCTCTGCGTGCACAGGAGCACTTGGTTGTACAGCCACTCTCAGTACAAGCACCCTTAATCCTTTCCTGTTGAGACTTCGGTCGGAATTACAAAAGAGGCTGAAGTGTTTTTGTTGGTTTGGGGTTGTTTTAATTTTTTTAAATGGTGTTCTGAAAGGCAGAACTTCAGTTTATGATTAACTCAGCCAGACTGTAGACCTTATCTCAGCCCATAATTAGCATGGCTATTTTTTGGAATACCGCCCGGTAACAAACCTGCACACACAAGTAAATAGGTTCTCCCACTCTGAAGACTGTGCCAACTTCACTTGAGAAGCACCTAAATTATTTGAGCTAAGAGATACCAGCATGTGAAAACAACATGAAAATAATAAACCCCTTAATTTTTTCCTTTGGTCTCAGGAGCAGAAAGGTTTCCAGGAGCAGAGCACGATAGGGTTCACCGGTTTCAGTCTCACATACAGCACCTCTGTAGCTGGAAAAGGTCTTTTGATTCCATGACGAGTGTCCATGACAAATCAGTAAGAATTGCTCCGCAGGGGGTTCAGCAAGTACTGGAATGAATCCAATTAGTTGCCAGGTAAATGCATTTGTTTTTGTCTTCTAAATCAGTTTTTTCTTTCCTCAATGATTTTTCTGGACAAGGAGCAACATGAATGAACAAATAAATACTATTGCAGACAGGGAAATCTTTTGATTAAAGTAAGTGTGGGCTTCTTCTCACCTCTGCTGCTACATACTGGTGAGGTGAACTGTGCTGTAAATATCAGTTCAAAATTACTTTTTGTCTCTTCTGTCCATTTCAAATGATACACAGAAACTGAAGACTGACTGCGGAGTAGTCTCTTCACTGTGCACATGAAGAGAGCAATTAAGCTTTTTCTACTGAGGGAACCCATGCTCAGGCTCAGCTTCTAAAAGAGAGGCCTCAAGGATCCTGAGATGTGGTTCTTTCTTCTCTATTTATTAACCAGCAGAAACATACAGACAGACAGAGGACAAAAACTACACCCCACAAAGACAAAAAAAGTGCTGCATTATTTTTTACTACTTAGAATAGTTATTAGGCTGTTACACAGAAAAATACTATTTTTAAAAGATAGCTGAGTAGGACCCAAATTAAATTAGGGTGACCCTGCCATGTACTAGACCTCCAGATGTCCCTCACAACTCTAACTAGATCCTGTGTTTCTGCAAAACGAGTGAATTCCTTCAAAAAAATGCCCTATGGAAAAGGAAAACAACTTGCAGGATGCTACAGCCACTGTGCTACAAACCTTAAGTATGTCTTACCTTTAAGATTTTAAAATGCCATTTTTCAGATGCAGAATTAATGGATGTTCAATTCTATAGAGGGATTAGGAACATTACACAGAGAGCTTTTCTAGTAAGTAATTTTACATTTCACAAAGGAAGACCTCTAAGCTCTATGTTCAATTTGCCGATTGAAATGCAGCCCCAGAGATGTGTGAGGCACCTTCCAGCACATCTCTGATGTAGCCTCACTCCTCTCAACTCTTTCTATGAGCCAGCCAAAATTCAGAGCCCTCTGACTCACTGTCCTCAGAGAGGCAAGTTTGTGTCACCTCACTCCCTGACTCCTTAGAAGGACATTGCCACATGGGCATTGGTTTCAAAGCTCTCCTTTTCAAACATCTTCACGTCAACTTCAAAGACCACCTCCATGTCACCTTGTGAGGTGGTGGCATTATGAGAAACAGAGCCAGAAGATGGAAAATTGAGTGAGTCTCTTCCTTCCTGTGATGCTCCCTTTCCTGACTGCTACGTACAGTGGGTGAACCCGAGAGACCTGCCTCGTGAAAGTGTGGGGATGACATTTCTGGGAAGGTAACACTCTTTAAAATACCAGAAATGGTTTTTACTTTATTACACACACGCTGGAAGATGTTACAAACCAGACACAAGTTTTAAATCAAGGTTTTTATTGGTCATGACAGCAAAGCTGAAGATTAAGGCAAATTTCACACCTGACGTATTTACTGACTTGTGACAGTGAGAAAGGAAGAAGAGGGGTCCAGGACAAAATGGGAGACCAATCTTATGCCAGGCTTTTTCAGTATGGATTCTACTTGGTTGTAGTGAAAATCCTTCTGTTAACTTGACAGAGACCCATGATACCTATGTGGGGTTGGTCAAATCAGAGTTTGCCTCCTCTGTTTACACCAGAAGCATCTTCAAGATTTAGCAATAAGGGTATCCTGCTGTTCTTTATCCCAATTACAGGACTACCTGTCCAAAGGGTAACATGTCTATCAAGCTAAGTAAGTCTCACTGCCATCAGCATGGGCTGCATTTTGGAAAGAGTGATGTACTACATCATTCTTGACCATCTGAAGGTCTGGTGGGCTCACTACTCACACCAGAACAGAGGAATGAATTAGAATTGGCTCCTCCACCTCTGTGTCCTTGGACATGGGTAGGTAAGTCCTGGAAGTTTCCTTGTTTGCAGGAGAAATCTTCCCAGAACTTGCCTCCGACTATTACGCCACAGCTTTAATTACTCAGTTTTGACATTAAGCCATGGGCCATCAAGTTTTAATGCAATCTTACATTGTTGATTAAAACATTGTGTTATTTTCTGAATGTCAAACAACATATGACAATAAAGTAGGCATAAAAATTCAGGAAAACAAATGTTCAGCTACTTCAGTACTGAATGCAAAACATAAATGACTGATCTTTGAATGCTTTTGTGTTTGCTTGAAGCTTTATAACATTAAAATTGACAATAGTAATTAGTTTGCCTTTCAGAAAAATGAATTTTAAATAATCCTGAATTCTCCTGGGCCTAACAGCCTGTAGCTAAAGCATATTAACTTGCTTTCATTATCTGTCCTATTACTGATGAACAGTAGTTTTACTTAACCTGGACAGCTTGAAGTTATTCACATCATCCTAATCTCCGCATAGACACAACAGAGAGCTACAGATACCTCAAGAGAATGACTCACAAAGTGATGTAAATTGAGTGGGTCTGATGAATTACCTTCCCAAGGGGTCTATTTCTCTCCACTAATGTAAATAAAGCTTAGGGTGACTAGCGTGGATTTAGCAAGGTGATGATGTCCAGACAGACACATTGAATTACATCTATTTTCCAATTTTCTTTTAAAATGTAGGGTTATACATTAAAGCACTTCAAATTAAAAAAGATCTTCAAAATCAAGAGAGAGCTATCTGATTTCAAATTCATTATCTCAGTCTCTTTAAATATTTTAAGTATATAGTTTTTTTCACTGCTGATACTCTTGCAGTCATGTCTGCCCGCAGCTGAGTACCTATCTCCAGGAGGAATCAGAGTCCCAGAAGAAAAACACAAATGTTCTCAATTTCTTTGACTTTGATGAGTTTCTGGCTGTCGTCTACAAACAGGATTGAGAAAATAACCCCCTAAACAACAGAGCAACTCAGGTCTTCCAAAATGCCATCTCTGGAAAGCGAGGCTTATGTCCTACTTCTTATTTTTTGAGCAGTCAGCAAAAAGAACAACTACCAGAAAGACTCACCTTCTCACAGCAGCAAGTTTTTTTTCAAGTTTTGTTATATACCATGCTACTGTCAGCTTGTCAGAAACACCGGTGCCATTATGAAGCTCAATTCTCCCCTCCCCATTTCTCACATCCCTGAGGTTATTTATCATCTACAGCTGGGTTATTTACTCTGATCAATTCCCCAGAACTGAGAAAGATCTGTCAATTGTTGAAACTCCCTGAGACCCTGTCTGAAACATCATACAGTCTTTTCTCAAGTGGTTGGTTTTACAGGAGCATATTTCATTATAATGTATGTGCCAACAAAACCTCAGCTCACCACCAATTATTTTCAATATTGTGTGGAAGAGAGGAGAGGTCTGCAGAAGGCAAATTTTGATATGAAGAAAGATCTGGGAATGCCGGATCAGACTGACTGGTATCCCAGGAAAAGAAAGGAACAATCAGCCCACATGTGCTCACGAGATGACAAAGAGATCAAGCAAACAACCCAAACAGTTCTGTTTTGTCAAAAACTTTCATCAGATGAACCTAGTGTCCTTTCCTGACAAGGTAACCAGCCTGGTGGCTGAGGGGAAAGCTATATGCACCACTTACAATCATCTCACATGACACTCTCATAAACAAGCTTTAGCAACATGGTCTAGCTGTGACCAGCCTTAGGTAGGGGCAAAAGGAGTTGAAAACCTGCTTTCAGCACAGGGGCTATTGGTGAGTCACTGTCAGATGGGGAGAGAAGCTGTTAGCTCTCTCTCACTCAATGTTTTTTATCAACAACTAAATGATGGCACACAGAGTGGATAACAACAAACTGTAAGTTGCAAATGCCTTGAAGGGCAGGGTTAGAGCTAAAAGTGATCAATAATAGCTTGGAGGGACATTATGAAATCACTTTGAAGAAATTCAGCAAGGACAAGTGCTGATGCTACACTGCCGAAGGAGAGAAACCAAGTACAGAACAAGGATTGACAAAAGACCTAGGCTGTAAAATGGGTCTAAACTTCCTCATGTTTGACTAGCATGAAGCTGTGTAAGCCTGGGGCACACTGAGAGGGCTGCCACTTGTGGGAGACGGGAAGAGACATAATTTCATTCTTTCCAGCACTCTATTAAGTCCCTCTTGGAGCGTTGCTCTTAAAGCCAAAGGAGAAGCGAATCTGGAGAGATTTAAGAGGGTAATAACTACTACTGAGAACCTGTGATCCATGAGGAAGGTGGATGGCGAGGCTCCTTTGCCCCAAGAGAGCACGTCTCAGGCTGCTGCAGCTGCTTGTACCCTCAGGGATTGTCTCCTTCCACAGGGCTCAGTCTCTTTGCAATTCACATTTCCACGCTGTTCCTGACTTTTAAATTGTTCCTGTTTCTCATTTGGCAAGGAAGGACACACTATACCTTCCTCCTGAATAAGGGTTTCTAACCTCATTTGGTGTTCTCTCCTCTGGGCTTCCCACTGGCATTTCCTTGCTCTTCTCACCCTTTGCTGGAGCACCCCACTGCCCAGGGTGAGCTCAGGTCACCTTTCATCATGTTCTTGCATCTCTACTTCTAGGTCAGCCATCACTTCTCATGTTTCCATGCCCCCCTTTTTCTGTTTTGGTACATGAAAAAACAGGGTCAGCAAGCCGGTGGCAAAAGCTGGGTAAGGAAAAGTATCAGCCTAAGTAACTGATGACTTGAACAGGCTTAAAAAAAATGTTTCAATATTTGTGTGGGCACGGCTCCAACAGCATCCACAGGAGCTATTAGGAAAAAGAGACAAATTTCCCTCTCAAGAGAGTGCACAGAGGACTTTTGACTCTCAAGTGACCTATATGCTTTTAGATATTACATCTTTCTGATCACCTTCACAAATATTTTCATGTTTCAAACTTGTGCAGTATGGATTTTGCTCACATATGGTGCTGTGGATCCATAGCTCGTTGACTCTGCTTCCCGCACCACCTCAGGGGCAAGGGGACCCCAGGGGGCCTCACCCTGGGCAGCAGCTGGCTCACAGCCATGTTCCTCCCTCCCCTGGCTCCAAAGGAGACCCAGACAGAGCCCTGTGCCAAGGACATACTGGGCATGGGAATTCATCCTGCCTGTGTAGGGCGCTGCCATGGGATCACTCTTGCTGTCACGCCACCAATGGCTTGGCATTCCTTGATAGGGAGATTGTTTGTAACCCACAGCCAAAACCACCTCAGTTCCTGCATGCCACACAGGGCTGCATATGAGGCAGATTCCGGCACCTCCCCCCCAGGGCTGACCTCTCTGTGCCACCCTGAGTAGCCATGGCACTGCACTTAGTGGAGTCCTGCCTGTGATCGCCGTGCCAAGACAAAGATGTTGGGGCTGCAGGAGACGTGACACAAAGCAGAGGCAGAGAGAGGGTGACATGTAAGGGTCAGTTTTCCTTAAGGGACGCTGTTGTTTTCTTTTTGTCGGCTTGTGCTTTCAGAGATTCACAGAGATTCCTCATTTCCAAGGCCATTTTATCTCAGGGACAGGACAGAAATGAAAACAGCCTCACGTGTTTGTCACTAAAAGGCACATTTACACAATGTTCCTCATACTTAGTGCATGTGTCAAGTGCTGCTTCTCAGCTAGAGCCCAAATGTCCTGTTCAGACAGCTGAGCAGGATAATGGCATCAGAGTGGGGAAGGAAAGGATGAATCATTGTTCACCACACAAGTCCTGACCCCACCATCTCCCTGGCAAATGAGTGCAATGCTTTCCAGGGCTCTTACGGTGATACTTTTGTGAGCCATCAATTATTTACGTACCTGGTCAATAATTTAAATGTCCCGGAATGTGCATATTACAAAATAACTGCCTTTGTTCTTTAAATTTGCAAGGATGCCCTGCTGGCACTTGTACAATTAATGACTTAATAAAGTCTTAACAGGAGCATTGAAATACTGGATTTTACTGCTTTGGTGGTAACTAAGCTGAATTCTACACTTTGGAAAAGTTATCCTTGAAAGAACACATCAGGCATAAGCAGAAGTTTTAGTAAATTGGGGGTAAGGTACGCAAGGGTTTAAGTGAAGCCATTACATCATTTAAAAAATTAAAAAAGCCACTTTCCCTTACATAAGTTACACAGAGAGTAAGAAAATACTTTTAATGAGGCTCTTGCTAACACAGGCATTTGCATATGAACCTCACTGACAGTGGAGATGTGACAAGCGCAGTGTGACCAAAGATGACACTATTCAATGAGGCAGCACCTGCAACAGGTGCAGGATTGCAGTAGGCTTGGGCTCAGCCCTGAGAGGGGCACAGCCCACGTGAAGGGTTCCTGCAGACCCCTCTTTCCTCCTCTCCCATCCCCAGCTGGTACAGGAGGTGTTCATGTGATATTGGTAATTCACACCAATTCACTGCCTCTAAAAAGGTGTCCAGGTGACCCTGCTGTCATTTTAACGAGGCACCTGGACAAAGGGTGGCTTGTGTTTGCTCACAAGACTTCTATAACTGCTCCATTATGATGTATTACAAATCAGAGTTTCAATGTAATTGAAGAAATAAACATAGATAAGCATTTGCCCTAGAAAACAAATCAGTTTGCCTTCATGAGGGTGTTAGGGACTGTGATTCCTGTGATCTGGACTCCCTTTTTTCTTCAGGGATGTTAATGAATACTAAAAAAGGAACTGTACACCATTTGTTACAGCATCTTTTCTAAAATCTTGCAGATGGTAGATCAGCTTTTGATCAGTAAAAACAACCCTCCCACACTTCATCCCAAAAAAGGTTATCAATAGAGCAGATGAGCCCACCTCCCCAAGAGCATTTCAGGGTAGAGTGCTGTAGCATGAACATCAACAAGCACCAAAAAATGTTTACAGACAAACTTAACTACACCCTTTCAGAAGTATTTATCAATAAAATTTCTTCTGTAATGAAAAAGGGTCAGTGCAATTTTATGTTCAGGTCCAGGTAATGATGTAAATTAAGGAACAAACTGGAAATTGTTCCATCATTAATGTTTTAGATTAAGAATCATAGGATGTGGAATAAACAATCAGAGCAAGAGGCAGAAGTTCTGTGGGAACCCAATGTACCGTGCTTCACATCCTGAAGGTAAACAACACCGTGGACACTCTGATGGCTAGCAAGGACTGTACCTGTGCTGCAGCTTCCATCAGGTCTGGGATGGCTCCTCACAGCAACTCTTTTGACAAAGTCAATAGAAGCATAAATCCTCAGATCTTCCTGTTAGACAAGGTTGCAATTGGTAAATGTGTTTAAATTAGCTGGGGCAAGAGGAGGAAAGGGCTGGTTTCCAGGAGGAATCTAATCTCCTGTTTTCTCAATTTCTTTGTAAAACCATTTTTATTACAAAACCAAATTTACCTTAGGCTGCAGAGCATTATTCCACTACTATGCTGTTCCTGGGTAGGAAACACAAAACACTGTTTTCTGTTTTGTTGCCTAGGTGAGGAAGATGGGGTGCCACATGAGGAAGACAGTGAGCCATAAAGGATCCTCTCTCTCTCTCCCTCTGTCTTCTTTACCATCTATTTATCCCTCTAAACTGTACACTTGACCTGCAAGAAGCACATCCAAGGGCTTGGGAAAGATACCTGCAGAGTGACATTATTCCCCTCCAGGTGCTGCATGATTTCATTTTTGTGTGTTTATCAAAAGAGATACATGGCAGTAGCACAGTTCCCACCCTGCAGATCCAAAGAACTGCTGGCTGCAATGCACCCTGAGGGCTTCTTGGTACTTGCAATACCACTGTTCACTTTCCCTTGCAAACCTGGTTATTAACTTCACCTGGCCCTCAGTACGAAGCCAACCATGAGGCTGGGGTATTTCCTAATCTCCTCCCATTCCTGCCCATCAGTGCTGGGTAGGTTCCCCAGGAGCCCTTTCCCTTCCAGGCAAAAAACACTGAAGCTTCTAAACTCAAGTGCAAACTCTTCCACCCTTGCCTCCTGCTGGCACTTTTTTCTCTCTCTCTCATTGGGAACAGCATCTCATAGCAAAGATTCTCTCTGCCTCAATCCACATTTGTTATAAAGCAAGTGGGGTATTTTGTATTTCCAGCAACCTGATGAGGATCTTTCTGACATGTAAGGCAATGTTTAAGTCTCTTTTAAGGATACACAAGCAGATTTCTGTTAGATGGCTTTGAAAGTACAGGACTTTTGGACACTCATTATCTCTCTATGGGTTTATACAAATGCTCTGCTTATGTCTTCTATTCAGGTAACTTTATTTGACTCACATCTCCATTTTTTAATCTTGGTTTTAAAATAGTTTTGTATCTTTTATTTAGGAAGTAAGGGTACAAAAGTTCCTTTATGAGTTTCAATTTGAAAAAAATAAAACCCAAAACCCTCCCCCCCAAAAAAAACCGGCCAAATGGTACAGTTAAAGCAGAGGCTGGTAAGAAGTTTTTATTTCATCTGCAACCTTGAAAGATAAGATATAGTTAAATCTAAACAAGACTTAAACAGTTTTTTAAAAATTCTAAACCTGAGTAATGTATCCAAATATTAAAAAGTGTTGGTTAAGGAATTATACAATAAAAACAATATGTCACCTATCCACAGCTCATTGAATATTAGAGAAGTTCAAACAATTGGAAAGAGTCCTAATATTGTGCCAAAATTTACCAAAGAAAATTAAAATAAATAAACACTGTATCAGTTGGACAACAATCCAAGACAATATAACTGATAACCTGACGGGACAGACAGTTATTAGGATGTAAAAGTAGATGAGACAAGTAATCCCAGTAATACAGATTTATGGTAAATCAATTTTACCAAATAAATTTGATGACCTTTTTGTAGTATTACAAGTTTGGTTGTTAGATTCATAATGCTGATATATTAACTTCAGGTATATAAAAGGTATTTTAACATAGTAAGAAAATTGGGGGAAAAAAGAGTCAACAATGAACACCAGATTGAAAATTACAAGCACAGGTTTTATAAACAAGATAACGTAATTGAAGAGGTGGATTTCTAACAGGTTAATGAAGATGTTAAATCTGCTAAATTTTCAGTGGTGAAATGGAGGTATAAAAAGTGACACTGACTCAAGCGTGCAAGTGACCTGAAGAGCAGAGAAAGGGAGCAACTGAGGGGCAGGACAGAAGGGTAGAGAGAATAAAGTATGAATATTAAGATAAAAAAACTTGAAGTGAAACATCTAGAAACAATGCATGCAAGACTCATAGCCTGAAAGCTTCTCTTCCAGGAAAGAGCAGCTCTGATAAGGAATTGGGTATCACTGGGGATCCTTGGCTGAGCTGGATCCCCAATGAAACCAGCTGAAAGAGACAGCAGAATCCCTCAGTGAGCAACAGGAGTATGGGGCAGTGTCAAAGATGGCATTTTGCCTCTCTGGTTTTAATGGGCTGTGAGTGCTATTAGAGATCTTTGACTAATTCTAATGCCTGCAGTTTTGGAAGAGGCTAATAGAGGTTAAAACAATCAAAGGAGTGGAAAATGTACTTTAAACACAGATATCCATATCCAGTGTTCTGCATCTTTATCAAGTAAGTCCCAGCTCACTACATCTCTACAATGTACATTTTACTGTGAATACCAGAGATTTTGGCAGAAAATATTTTCTTTCTCTCCTCATACACACACACATACAAAAATAGTGAACTCTGCAGAACTATGCTTGCAGTCTCATCAGATTGCTTAACTGGGTTTTTTAAAATCAGCTACTGCCAGTCTCCTAGCTCTGTGATTAGTAATGCACCTAAATCCTCTTAGGAACTTTGTGAATCTATTAATCTTCCTAAGAAGGTATATCAAGCCGATTAAATGACAGTTGAAGTGTTCTGTGCAAAACAGAGCAATAAGACAAAAAATCCCTCTGAAAAGTTATGATATGTATATACTCACATGTTCAGCCTCCTAGAGAAGAGAGCTAATTCTGGTACACTGAATATCTTAAGAGATTATTTCTCTCTAAAGTTCCTTTTTCATCACAGCATTTTTGTTTAACTAGTTAAGATAAAACCTATCAGTCATGGAAGAGCAGAATGGAAACAGCTTCATTAAGGCGAACCCTCTGATAGTTCCCTTATTTCTGAAAGTTAAACTCTCTTGAAAAATTAATCACAGCGAATCTGGCAGAACTAATTTTAAAATGTGAGAACATGAGAGATGCTCTACTTCTAGCCTTGAGTGAGATGAGATCAATATGTTAAATTAAGTCTACATAAAACCATACAGAAGAATTTGTATAGGCAACATTTACTCCCATTTGGGAGAGTAATTGCAATTTAGAGAGCAGTGAAGAAAGATCTTGGCAAAAATATCCCTGACTAAAATTAATGGCAGAAAAAAACTGCACTGAAATTCATTCATTGGCAGTCTGAAGTCAGTATCAGTTGTATTCACTTTAAGTCTTCTGAAAAAACCCAAACAAATACACAAAAAAAACCAGCTGTGAAATGTGAGCTGGCAAGGACATTAAGAAAAGTTTTCCAGACTGTGATGCTGATTCTAATTCCTAAAAAATTTCTTCCTACATCCAAAAGGAAAATAATCAAAGCCACAGATACTTGGGGAAAAAAATTACAAAATTAATCAAGAATCCTTAAAATTTGATTTAATTAACAACCACCTTGCATACAAATTTTATAATTTAATACACACAAACACACAAAAGGTATACAAATGCACTATTTGGGCTTTCAAATCCTCAAGGAGAAACTAATGGCTTGCATTATTTTTTCGTTGGGAGTGGAAAGAACAAACAGACTCATTATATGTTTTTCCCTACTGCAGCTTTACTCACATTAATTAACTATTAATTGAGCACAAGAGGCATTAACAGCAAAAATGCCAGTAAAAATAACTCACAATGTAGCAGAAAGCAGCGGTGTTCAGGCTTCCAGGAATTTCTCTTATATCACCGCTCCAGATATTTTGATGCTTTAACCTCTTCCCAGCTGCAATGTCTGGACAAAATTTCCAAGCCTGTTTGGCTCACCTTTCCTCCCTGAATCCAAGTTCTCCGAACAAAGCGGAGACTATGTCATGGTCTGTGCCTCCCCATTAGTTAATACATGAATTAGACAGAATAACCCTACCTGGGCTGTGCATCCAGGTACCAAGGGCAGCTTTGTGCAGGTGAGGGAATTGCTACGTTATAGCTCAGACCAGACTGGATCTGTACCAACAGGGCCAAAAATTCACTTAACTTGAGGCAGCAGAGCACCACAGAATCACACAGGATGGTGTGTACACTGCCCTGGTCACCAACAGGAGACCCAAAAACGATGCTACTGGTGATTTGTAGTTACAAAGCCGAAGTCAAAGACTTGAGAGGAGTTTTTACTGCTGCCAAAAGATACTCCTTTCATCAAACAGCTCATCAGTCTGTTAGTTAGCTATATTTGAGCTGTAACTAGAATTGGTCATTATCCAGATACAAGATATTTAAATGGAAGTCAGTACAGGAAACAAGCATTTCACCAGAGTCTGCTGCTGGTGGTGAAATGGCATTAAACAATAGTAACAGCAGAGTGAAATGGCCACAGTTATTATTCTCTCCTCATGAACTCCACAGAAGGAGATAATTATGTTTCATAGACTACCATCTCTCTAAAGGTCTGATATTTTTAGTAATAACATTCATTAAAAACCACTCCCTCTCTGGTTTCTAGCAAGCATGCCAAAACTGTGTCTCCATTGTGTCTCCACTGAGAACCACGCCAAGAGGGCTGCTGCGGCCCATGCCACAAGAGCAGCATTTCCACAGCCTGCAGCCACCTGTGCCAGCAGCCTTAAAAATTTAGCTACAAAATCTAGCTACAAAATCCCTGCCAGTGGCTTCATGGCACTCTCTTAGAAAAGTAAGTCCATGTATGCCATGTAGCAGTCCATGTGCAAGGTATTTCCAGCTGATTTTGCACCCCAGAAGTCTTTAGGGGAGCTAAGCAAACCAAAATACAGGTAAGAAAAGTGAGCTACCAGGCATCAGCTGCTTACTTTGTAAGAGAGTTTTCTTAGGAAAATGTTCTTTAAAAGGAAAGCCAGCTTTGTTTTGAGAGAAAGTTGGAATGTAAACACTCTCTTTAGAAGTAGCATCTGCTCTTCTCGTTCTTTCAGCGTATGCCCTTTCATTTACAAAGGGATTTGTTAAACTTTTCCAGGCTTTTAAAATTTGTATATTCAAAACTTTCAAGACAACCATCAAAATCAGAACAGTTTCATTTTTGTTTCCTTTTTGATTGCTTTCTCTTTTTTTTTCACAGAAAAAGAGTTTTTTCTTTTATTCTAGACAATTTAGTAACAAATAGCAGGTTTGGAAACCCTGGGAATTTCTCATAAGAGGAATAATCAAACTCCTGCCTAGATGTAGTCATTACCAAAGAGTACAGCCTTCAGCACAGGCACAGGGGAGAAGAAAGACCGAAAAAATGTTTGGTACCCATGGTTTCAGGCTGCCTTTTGGGTTGACAGATGATAGCTGTGCTTTCATGACAAACCTTCACTTGAAACCAACTGGATGTAAAGACAACACAAAGGACATTGCAGTCAGTCATATACCTCCTTCTAAAATAATATATAAAATAGTAGCCCCCCTAAAATAAACATAGATTTCTGTTCTCAGCTAAGTCAGTGAGGCTTTTGTTTTGGTGATGAATATCAGCATAAAGCAGGGCTGCTATGCTTGGCCATTCCTTTGAGGAAGAGGGCTGGAACAGGAAGGAGGCAGGCAGGGCATGGGCTGAGCTCCGAGGCAGGCAGGGCAGTGGGGGGCCAGCGTTATTGCTCTCAGGTGAACAAAAGCTCTCCTACCCCATGTGAAGAAAATCAATACAGGAGGAGGGGCAGGGCTGGGCAGAACGTGCTGGGTATGATTTAATCCATCCAACAGTTGCAAAGATCTGAACAAGGCACTGAATGTACCCAGGCCCTGACTTTCAGCCCATCAACCCTTCAAAACATTAAGGGTTGCGCTGGGAAGCAGTGCAGCAGCAGAAACTCTCTACCTGAGGTACATTTAGAGTAGGTTTTCCAGAAATCTCTGTGCTGCCTGAGAAGAAACTTGGGGCCCTTTTTCAACAGTGATGCCCATAGATATTTATGGCTTCCTAGCAGCACATCTAACTGTATGTTCATGGATAAAACTTGCACATGATGCCACAGGAAGAGTTTTCTGGTGTAATATTTTTTTATCTCAGTCCCTTGGTGTTTGCAGACTGCTTGAAATGGCTGGAAGGAAAAAAAAAATCTCTTTGCTTTATAAAATACAGCTGTTCCAGGGGGAGGAGCAATAGTTACTGCTCATGTGAGAGCAGATACCACAGTCAGAACTGGTAGCTTATTTTCGAAAAGATATTGATAAAATACAGATAGTTCCGTGAAAAGCAACAAAAACTGTGTAATGCTGTAGAGAGGCTGACTTAAAAGGAAAAAAAATAGAGAAAAATTCTTAAGAATATATGAGGAAAGACTGTTAACACTACAAATATTTGAGAAAGGAAATAGATCTAATATGGTATAGTCAAGAAACCATGAAAGCAGGGAAACAGTGCTTAATAAGTCCATAACATGACCTAGCACTAAAGCTCGGGTAGCTTGTGAAATAATTCCCTTTCTTCCTCATGACACCTCCAACAAGCTTTCTTCAAACCCCAGGAGTGCCTTCTCTTTGCCTCAAGATTTTCTAATGGACCTGAAGGGATCACAAACATCCTGAGGTGCAAGGCTGCTCCTTTACATACCTTTTTTATCTAAATCCCCACAAGCATAGCTGACCTAATATCTCAAAGCCTAAGGGCGCTGCTTATAATGTCATGCTTAGCAGATATCCCCTCTTCATACCAACTTCAGCCTGGTGAAGAGCGTGAAAAGTCTCTCATATTTCTATCCTGCTTAATACCACTTTGATTGCCATGCTAATATCAAGGCATATTACTGTATCTGGAGATTTCAGGGCTGCCTTTCTGTCAAAGTTATATTATGTCTCTGCTGTGTTTTAATCTTTTTGATCTAATTACAACTCAAATAGGGAAAAGAAAGGGAGCAAAATAACTTTTGCCAACACTTAGGCCCTAGTTAAGGAAAGATCATTTACATGCACACAAACACACAAGCAGGCAGCTCTGACTTACTGCTGTTGGCATTTTCCTAACATTTGATCATCTGGTTGCTAAGCACACTGCTACATTACCACTTGACATTTACATTTTATTTTCAGTTTATTACTAAAGGTAGGAAATGAAGCACTCTCCTACTCTCTTAAATTATAGTCATCTTGCTAATAATACTGCTAAAAGCCCCATTTCATTTCATTTAATGAATTTAGAATACCTGATAAACATTCGGATACTGCCAAGCAAACCTATTGTCTTCTGCCTGAAGAGGCAGGGCCTGCTGAGAGCATTTTCTCATTAGAGTGGAGGGTTCCTGAAGTAATCCTGCTTCTTGTAATCTGCATGGAAACTCACTGGAGCCTTCCAGAAGAGTTAAAACCATAGAGTAAACCAAACCTACAATAGCCTCAAGTTGCAACATCAAAGAACTCAGCTCCTGTAATCCTAAAGAAATAGTAGGGCGTTGTGCAACTGAGGGAGCCAAAACAGAAATCTCCATGTGTTTTCTCTGCCATCAGCCAGCAGGGCAGTAAATAGCAGAACAGTTTAATGCAACACACTGCTGAGCACCCGACTGTGAGGCCAGCCTGCCCTGCAAAGGTTGTCTATCACTCTGACGAAAGATCAAAAGTAAATTTTGCCAAACTCATCATCTCTGGAAGACTTTGACTCACTGGTGGCTGCAGTATAAATCACTTAACAGCTGAACCACCCAGGTCTTCTATGCCAGAGGAAAACATGTGAAATGAGAACTTTATCTTATGTATAAATAAGTGACTAAGGTGACCAGCTCAGGTTCAGATGTCTGACTTCTAGACTCCCTAGTTAGGCATCCCACGCCTCAGGGTCCGTCTAGAGCAGTGCTGGGTATCTCCAAACTCCTGCTGATTACAATGGCAACTATAATTTTCCAGCCACTGCCAGCAGTGAGAAAAACATGATATACTCTGATAAAGGCTTCAGAAATACAGTTGAGGTCTTATTCCTCACTCCAAGCAGACAAGGGGGTGGCAAGGATAAATCTTGTACCCTGAGAAACTCCCACTGTAATGGGCAGCCAAAGCCAGAATACAAGCGTGAGAGAACATGAAGGCACCAGCTCTTCCCCACGTTTGAGTGGGAAACAGGCAGCAGGAGCAGCCCAAGGGCCATGGAGACTTCTGTAGCTCTCCCCTACCCTGGCAGAGGTGACCACACAGCTGTAGGGATGGGTGCAGGAGGCTGGGAGGCAGTCCTGGTGTGGTTTGAATTTTCTTCCAAGCACAGAGGAGGAGACGTAAGAGCAGGGTCAGCTCGGGACAGGGCTGCAAATTATTTGTTGAATAATGAGTTTGCCTGTCCTCTGTTCCCCTTTACTCTCTCCACACTGGTTTACCCAATTCAACACATAACTTTTCTACTCCTCTCTTTATCTGTCCCACAAATCCTCACAGTCCTACATGTCCCAAATGCACAACCACAGCCCTCATTCATCCTTTCCCACTCCCCTTCTCTCCCCTGACAGCCTCCAGTTCTCACAGGTCTGATTCTTGCTGGGTTTCTGCAGGCAAGCCCCAGCCTAGGAGCAGCTGGGGTAGCAGGGAAAGCTCAGGAGCAGCTCTCCTTCTTGCAGATAAACAAGTTACCACCTGCCAGCTGCTCTGCCGTGACACACGCAGCAGCCCACACACAGGTTCTTCTCTTCTGCAGAGGAAAAACAAGAGTTTACCCCTACACACGAAAATAAACCTGCAGGGAAAAAGCCTGCGGATGGGGCACACTCCTGTCACAGCTGGGGCTTGGCACTGCCACTGTGCTGTGGGAACTGGAGCATGGGGAGCTGCTGGGTCACAAGTGTTCCCTTGGATGGCAAGGAGTGACCAGGTGACCAGAGATGTTTAGAAGAGGAGAAGTAGGAGCATCAGCTGAAAACAACAGCACAGAGGCAAGAATTTCTCTGAGTGGGTGGATTATTCTGGAGGAAAATATTAGCTTATTTTCCAAAATAATTCGTGTTCTCCTGAAGAACAATGTATTTTCTGAAAATAAAATGTCACTTCTATTTAGTATTAGTGTGCCTTGCTGAGAATCTGCCTGGTGTAGCTCTTCCAGCTTTACAGTGTAAAAACAGCTTAAGCTGTGAGGAGGACTTGGAAAGCAGAACAACAGGTCTGTGCTCAGTGCCGTGGCAGAGCGAGCCATTGCCGTGAGCACGGCGAGCCAGGGAGGCTGCTCTGATGCCACTCAGGTGGACATAACCAGCACTCACAGGTTTCAGCAGGTAAAGCTGCAGATCACTCTGAGTTTAAGCCCTGCAGAGATCTGAAAGTTGTCATTTGTCACTTCTCCTGCCTGTGTTGCTCAGTGCACAAGCACAGAGTGAGGCACTCGTGTGAGCTGTGCAGAGCTGTGAGCATAGTTCAGTACCTTGTGGTCCCAAAGAGGTGCTGCAGCCATTCTGATTTTCCTGGTATTCATGTAAATTACAACCTAATTTAGGCCTTGGCCTAACAACCAATTTTAAAATAGTTTATTGAATGAATAAACGTTGCATCAGTTACCAAACTTCTAAAAACTTCTGTCTGTCTATAAATGAGGTGATGTCAAGATCTCTAATTTTCTCTTTCAGAGTTTTAACCAAAAAAAAGAGAAAATTTTCCTTCTTTATTATATGAAGTAGTTTTATTCTTTTGGAAGGGACAGCTGTCAATCAGCTGCAGTTTTTATCTGTATGGAAATGCCTGGTAATACTCAAATGTGCAACACTGATTATTTATGGGCTAATTGTCCAATATGTGTCACAGTTAGTCCTCATAAACACTAGGTTTTAAGAAAAAAAGAAGTAGCATAAGGTTCCATATTAGTGTGTATCAATAACATTGCCTTTACCTATGTGAAAAGCTGGTACCTGAAAACTTCCTGCCTAAAGCAAAGAAATTAAATATTCAAAGTGCAGAATTTTTTCTTAGATTTTCCATCTGGGCTTTCTAAATATCTCATAAGTATATGGCACACTTTGGATTGTCAGATTAAAAAGAGATTTCGTTCATGATTCTTCTACATTTCTGCCTAATTAGATCTGCATGCCAGAGGAATTCCTGTATTCTGCCACTGTTGGAGTAAAGCCAACAGAAAAAAACCAGATCAAATCCCTGTAGAGCTGTAAAGATGTGCTCGTGTCACAGATATCCAAGGACTTCAACATGCCCGTGTGGCTCCTAGTTCCTGTCAAAGAGTGGCACTTGGCAAGTCTGTCTAGACTGCACTTTGCTAAGTTAAGCAGGTGTATTGATTCCTGCAACAGTAGCCCAACTTTTCTCCAGTAAATGTTTAATCTAAGAAGAATGTACTGTAACATACAATGGCAGGTACAGAAAGCCCCCCTACACTCCCACAAGTTTCAGCAGTCCATAGAAGGCAGCAGAGCACTGGGCAGTGCCTCACGGGCAACTCCCTCACCCATAGTGATGGGACACAATTTAGACACAAGAGAAGGGAGGGTATCTAGCACCTGCATGAAGAAAGAAAAGAGCAAATAATTAGGGAAGAAAGTGAAACTTCACTGAAGCCAAGAAGTAAGTTTAGCTCCACATGCACTGGCTCCCGAGGCAAAGGGTATCTAATTAAAAGTTTTGTTGTGGGAATGCCTTGCCAGGCACCAGCTGGAGGGAGGAAAGAGTCCCTGTGTGTTCAGTGAGCTTTCACCAGTCTTCAGCCTTCCCTCACCACATCCCAAAATAATCAAGGGCGGTGGGTGTGGGGCCTCCTGGGAGCAGAGCTCCGGCACATACCCAGGATCTGCAGTCAAATGGAAAGTGGTACCACTTTCACGGCTGCTTTTGCCCAGTGGTTGCCCACAGGCAACTTGGAAACCAGTATTTTTCTAAATTAAGGTCTCATTTCAATTGCAAGGTGACATTTTCCAAATGGAAATATTTTACATCAGGGAACATGATGGTGCACTGTGGGAAGGGCTAGCTTCCTTCATTTCCACACTGCCTCCATCCCAAGTACAGGAACGCGCTGTGTATCACGCTCAGCAGTTGCGTCTATCGTGTACCATCTACAGCTTTAACCACATCATGACCAAATTGTGGCCGGGTGTGGTACAAATATAAATGAGATCCAGCTTTCCTAGGATGGCCTAAACAGTGACTCCAGAACAGAGGCTCTTTTTAACCCTTGTTTACCATAATGCAGAGAGGCAGACCTGGGTCTGAGGGACAGGAACACAGCTGGCAGAAGCCAAGTAAATATACAAAGCATTTTGCATTATCCTTGGTTTTGCCTTACCCGGGTTACCCCACTTCTTCCTCATTCTCTTGTTCCCTAGGATAGCAGAGGAACTGGTGGAGATAAAGAAGAGTCAATAGAGACTCACATGTAACCTAACACAGGCAAATTTGACATCAGTGTTGTTAGGAACAGACTAAATACTTCAAGCTCATGTTTAAATGGCATAAGGAAGAAATTACCCTAACAAACTTGTTATTTATGAGTGAGAAAAACTTCTAGATGCATTCAAGTTCATTTCTGGGCAGCAATAGCATTTTTGGGCAGCACCAACAGAGCCCCCTAGGCAGGCAGCAGGAGTGCGTCAACGGAGGGGACAGTTACTCCTCCTACAAAAGGATAAGAGCCTACAGTTTTAAGAGAGGTGACCACATCCATGGAACAGTGTTCAGAGAAGACCCAAAATGAAAGTGATCCCTCAACTGCAATAACAGATGGACTTTTCATCTACAGAACTAAAAGCCAGAGTGCTTACTGACTTCCCATGGTAGAGGAAGGAGGACAACAGAAAGCACTGCTGTGCATGGCGCAGGAATGATGCTCAGCATGTCACAAAATACAGAGCTCTTGAATTCTACCAGCTCTTCATTGTTACATCTCCTGGTCAACATGGATCCTCTCACCCACCCAACACCCACACCGAGAACCTGCACATCACATCACATCACATCACAAGCTTTATCAAACCATGCTGCTTCTTTCAGTGTCTCCAGGATATGATCCCATTATCGAGGCACCAAAATTCTCACCTAAGAAGGGTTTCTATGCATGAAAACTCTTATACACACAAACACACACACTCACTCTTCCCTGTTTCAATAGGGTCTCCTGTCCTCTTTCCAGTCAGCCATGGACTTCTGAACCATTGAAGCAGCCTAGGTGAAGAAGAAGAAGATTGTGAAAATTTTTGTGTTTCATTGACTGAGATTTTTGCTTACATTTCCAACTCTCAAATTACAGACATTTCATTTTCATAGAATGGTTTGAGTTGGAATGGACCATAAAGATCATCGAGTTCCAACCCTGCTGCCATGCACAAGGACACCTTCCATTAGACTATCTTGCTCAAAGCCCTGTCCAACCTCAACTTGAACAGTTCTGTCTCTAGATTTCTTTTAGGCCCCCTTTAAGTGCTGGAAGGCTGCTGCAAGGTCTCCCAGGAGCCTTTTCTTCTCCAGGATGAAGAACCCCATGTCTCTCAAATTGTCTTCAGATCAGAGCCCCCTGATCATCCTCATGGTCCTCCTCTGAACCCTCCAGTTCAAAGACTCCCTTAGATTTTATTACTCTTCTGACTTTCGTGTTGCAGGCTGCAGCTCCCTATAACCCCACAGAAATCTTCTTTCTCAGTCAAGCTGTCCTTTGTCACTGAGACTGCTGAGCAGTCACATCAATTGTCAGTGATGTTTTCCTTTCATAAACTCAGCCTGACTTTGGATCTTGGACGGAATTACATGTCTTCTTCACCAGTATCACATCTTCTCTCCTCCATCACCAATTCCTTTGTTTGTTTGCTTGTTTTAGTGATTGTCTGTATTTCAAGATCAACCTGCAGTATTAAATGATAAGTTTCTCCTATTTGGATGGTCAGTCTCCTCATTAAACAGTTTATGTTCTATGTGGGTTTTTTCACAAATTTTGAGCAGCCCATGCAGCTGCTCTTCCCTTCCCTTTCCTTCAGAAAATCTACACTTCTCTGAGCACCATGCTTGCCTCCAGCATCATGTCTCTAATCCCCTAATCCTTTTTTTTAAGACATGCAGAAGGCTGAATTTGATCTGTAAGTAGATCTTGGCAGAGACTCACTCCAAGTTAGTACACGGCAGAACATCTACTTACACAAGTACCTCTGACTGCTCCTGGTCCCTGTCACACATTAGAGACTGCTTTTCCTAGCTTCTGGCCCTAAAAAAGAACAGGACAGAAATCCCACCAGACTCTTCAAGATTTCTCTCTTCCTTTCTCAGAAGAGATGTAGGCACAAAAAAAAAAAAAAAAAAAAGGAAGAGAAAGAAAGTGGCTTACTTATCTGTCTGTGCATCATATTACAGAAACCTAATAAGAAACAGTGTCCCAGGCTTCCCTGATCACTGACATACGAGCCTGGTGCAAGAAAGGTGTCAGCATTACTTTACTCCCTGCTGCCTAAAGGATACTGCCACCTTTGGAGTCCTTTTTGTAACCATCTTCTGTGCAGAGCCCTGCTCAGGACAGGCTTTCAGGTAACTAGAACATTGCCAGGGCAAACAGACATAATTTTAAGAAGTAGAATGAAAATAGATTGTTGGTCATGCTTTCTTATTTAATACTAGCATAAAACCGACCAAACAAATCAACTACAACTACAACAACAAATCCCAAACAAATTATTCCTCAAAATTTTAACAATAGTTTTTTATTCCTGCCTTTCAGAATGTCGAGTTTTTTGGCCATTTTCACATGCAGCAGCTTCATTTAATTTAGTTTTAAATTGACAGCCAAGGTTGCTTGTAAATTCCTGGTTGAGAAATCCTGAACCATGCCACCAAAACAGCAGAGTGACAATTATTTTAAGTGCCATATGACTACAATGAGCTAACAGACATGTTTTGGTGTCTTCAGTTACTAATTATGAAAAACTGTATGCCTTTGAAAGAAAGAAAGAAGGAAGAAGGAAAGAAGGAAGGATATTATCATTTTGCTTCCAGGTTGTTCTCATTTCCACCTCAGACTTCCCTTTTGAGCAAATTAGCTTGTATTGAATACCCTGTTCAATACTGATCAGCAAGGCCTCAAAAATACTGTTTATAGACACTTTCCTTGGTAGATTGCTAACAACTTTCTCCTTTAACTTTCCTCAACAGCTCAGATCTAATCACTCATTATTTCTGATGCAATTAACGTACTATGTCATACTTTCATATTTTTTGTCTCCTCTCCCATTTTTCTGCAAACAAAAATTTAATTGATGTAGAACATGAGCATTGAGTATTCCCTTCCCTCTTACTTTTTCCATTTACTTTTCTGGTAGTGCTTTGGAGGAAATGTGTAAAACCTATTTGTGTTTAGGAATGATGGCCTGTTCATTCTACGCACAATTACTTTCACCCCCTTTTGTAGCATTCAAGCCTTCATGTTCCCTGTCTGCCTTATCTGTTCTCCAGCCTGGATGATGGACAGTACACATTCTGACAAATCTTGTTCCAAGTAGCCACCACACCTCAGAGTACCCTTCTCATCCATACAAAAAAAACTATAAAAAACCTCCCTCCCAAAAAAAACCCCCAAAAACCTAAAGCCAAACCAGCAAGTAAACCCCCAGACTTTTGCATATCAAAATACATGTTCAGTTCCGCTGTCCTTCTCAAATTTTCAGTCCTTAATTCAATCAGTGGAGGAAATGGACTGTCCTCCTCTGGACAGATGAGAGGGAGAGCAAGTGGAAGGGGTGAATATCTGCCTCTTTCAGTAGCAGTTAAGGAGATTCCAGTAAGAGTTGTCACACAATAGCAAATAGCCTTTTGTTCTTCAGATGCTGACAGTTTTCCGGACATTTTGATTAGATTAGGAAGGCATAGTAGGTCTCTACCACAGCACGGGGCTTGAAAGGTTATCCCAGTTTTGCAGCAGGCTGTTAACTGAAGTCATGAGTGAAGCAGCAATAATATTTCAATTATATAGCTGGAATGATAATCATCACATAGACATGTCAAAATAGCAGAGGCAGAGGCCTGGTTTACGGGCACCATTTGGGATAACACATTCTGAAGGGATGTTGTCAGCATCTTGCTCCTTGCAGAGAGGCTGAGTAAAAGGGCTTGGCCATTTCAATGGGGCTGTAAAAAGATTTTCTTTGAGGAAATGATGGAAGTCCCATTAGCTCTTTGCAATACCTGTGGTGTCTCAGTCTTTCTTTAAGCCTCCCTTAATCTTCTGCTGCACTCCGTGGGTACACTGACAACCAGGATAACAGCAAGTTGTTTGGAAACTATTTCAGTGACAAAGAAAATGCTGTGTAAGGGTGGCAAACAGAAAATCTGTGCCATAGTTACTGGTAGCTACAACAAGGCTTTCTACACACACCCATGTGTTGGGATTATCCTCGGACCCCCCCAGCCCCAGGTGCCATTCCCTCTTTTTTCATATTGAAATGCTGGCATGAAAAACAGGACTCTGCTCAGTCAACCCCTTCCAGGCATCTCCATGGAGCACAAACAGACGCTGTTGGAGAGCGGATTCTGGTACTGAATCACACCTTTGCTGAGAGTCCTGCAGGGAGCAGAGCTGGAGATAACTGTATTTCACCCACAGAAATCCTCTGGTTCTTTCAGAGATTTCAGGCAGGTTCCAGGGTCTTTGATTCCCCCCGAGATATTCAGCAATTCATGAAGCACGTTCGACTGCCTTTTGAGGAGGACACTGGTGGGGAAAAAAGTGTCCCACTGCCCCACAAAAAAAAATCCCAGCTCTGTGTCTGGAGTCCTGGCAAGAGCCTGGAGGAGACCCCTCAGGGCAGGCAGCCAAAAGTCACACCACAACTGTGTCAGCAGTTGCACACTGGCAACAAATTTGCATCTACACAGCAGTTTGAATGCACAAAGCATTTTTTGCACTATCAATAGGCTTTGATAAATAATAATGATAAAAACAAAAGAAATCAAATCAAAACTCAAGACAAAAAAACAGACTTAGAGAAAGATCTTTGCAGACAACCACCAAGCGTGTTAAAATAAGGGCTGAGAAAACCCAGACACGGCTGATTCTCAGAAAAAGCTTTAATCAAAATCTTTGGAGTTGAATTTTGCCTCTCTCTGCTCTCAGCTTGGATGGTTTAGTTTCTTATCCCTTTCTCAAAGTGCTGATTTCTTTTTCCTTGCCCTGACTTGAAAAATGCCCTTTTCAATCAGTTGCTATCCATGTGTTTTCACAGTCGTAGAAAACCCTGTTGTAGTAATTCAAGAGAACTAACCTGCATGGGTTTACAGCTTTTTCATATTCAGATTTCATTTGCTCTCTTTGTTGTTTTTTAGTTTACACCACCTTTTCCAGTTTTACTCTTCTTTGACTCTTCATCCTCAGCAAGACAGTGCTCAAACTTTTCTTCCTAAAGAAAGTGGAGTGCTCAGAAACAGGCACTCTGGACTTTCCTTCCTTGCTTTGAATGAGTAATTATTTTCCAGGACACTCACTGAACTTTCAGACGGAAAGAGAGCAGTCAGCAATGTGCAGGAGAGCTTGTTTCCCTTCTTGCAGCAGAGAACTCCCAGGCAAGTAGATGCAACATTTGCATCTCCATCCTGCCCTGAAACACGTTAATCTGCCCGTTCCCAAGGCACCATTTGCATAAAGAGCAATCTACAGGAGAGCCACCCAAACAATCTTGCCTCTGCATCAGCAATACAGCTTACTTTTTTCTCAAATGAGTAAAGCACCTTTATGCGTTAAACAATTTCAAGTAGGAGGTGTCCCAATAAAACATTAAAGGTATTTTAATGGGAGGGCAGCCCACTGGAATTTTAACTACTATTCACAGAGCGATGTGTGTGCAGAGAAGCAAAATATACAGAAGAACAGGGTAGAATATTCGGTCAACTTTTAAAACGGCGCCTGTGTCAGAGAGACCTGGAAACCTTACATGACCTGCTCCTATGATAATAGACCAAAAATAAGAACAGGAGGAAGCACCCACAAAACATCATCAAGAGATTAAACAAAACACTCTGCATAAAAAGTAGTATTGCTGTATGTTTTATTTTTACTCTTTGTTTTGTTGGGGTTTTTTTTAACTGTTGCTTCCCCTTAACTCTTTCTTTGACAGTCTCTGCCCATCTGCCACCCACTCTTCCTTTCGCTTGTGCGGGAGCAAACCCTGGCTGGTGCAGTAAATCCTTTTCACATTTCCTTCATCACACCACAGATCAGAAGCTGGCCCCAGAGCGCCAGCCTTAAAAACACGGGCTGTGGTTAAACAGGGAGGAATTTGTAACAGCCTGATACAGCCATGGCACTAACGGCATGTAGAAACACAAATAAAGGGCGGGATAAAACTCACAGGGGGAATACCCCTTTGCATATTTTCTAACAGTCAAACAACTGCCTCAGTGCCCTTGATACAACCTTGATTACATTTATATAGGATGAACTGGGGCTTTCCTCTCTCTGTCAATCTACCCTGCACTTAGGATAATTTTTTGCTGACTGCAGCAATCGAGCAAAACATTAGTGAGGTCAAAGTAAGTCCAGCACCAAACACTTCCTCAAACTGCCCACTATTTATTTATTCTGTTTGCAGCCAAGAAAACTTTGAAATCCATTCTCATTTGTGATTTTGGATGGCTCCTCTGCATCACCAATGGCAGTTTCAAACTCCAGAGTTATTTCCTGCAGTTCAGACCTTGACCTGCATGAACAATCCATACTTGTGGTGTTGTTTTCCTGTATCAAACTTAGGAAGTGCGTGAACAAGGGGTTATTTCTTTGGTGGGTGCAAATGTCAGGACTGGTATCTACTATACATGAAGTGCTTTTACCCATTTCAGCTGAATAACTATGCCACAAAAATTGCCTTGCTGTGCATTCCAAGATAATACTTTAGCCATCTGAACTTTATTGTACCCTGAGCTGCAAAATTAAGGGCATGTAGGAATTGCCTGTCGTGGCACACAAGCAACATCTGCCTTTATTAAGGTCAGGACCATTCACCTCTCCAAACTGCTCTTCTGTGACACCCCATAATTTCTCTCAGCACAGTAACCTATATAAACTTGCACAGAGCCTGGTTTACCTCCCCCCAGCCAAACCACGTTCACTGTATGAATGAAGAATAAACACCTTCTGCTTTCTCCTGCTATTGAGATCAAGCGAAACATTGCCTTGGTTTTCCAAGCAGTGCCAGTGCCTCTTTTTGCACATTTTCTTGGTGAATTTTTTTATGAAGAGATGATTTTTTTCTTTCTCTCTGTCCTACGCTCCGCGCTGGCTGCAGCCCTGTGTCAGGCAGGGCGTCACAGTGGCCCTGCCCGCCACCTGGCAGCCCTCCCCACGGCATCCTCCGCACCGAGCTTCTCCTTCCCACCGCGGTGAACAAAGCAGCCATTGTGTCCGCACCGAGCAGCAGGGTTTGTTTGCGAGCCCTCAGTCCCCCGGGCAATGCACCCAGTCCCTGCCGGCTCCGCGCACACCGGCACCAGAGACACGCACGGCTCATTTCCCTCCCTGCTTCCCCAGGGCCTCCCGCCCCGTCCCGCCACACAATCGCTGGGACCTGGCTCTGAGCAGGGGCTGTGGGCTGCCCTGGGTGCGGGTGATTTACCTGCACACCTGAGAACACGATCCTGTGCTTGTGAGCACATCACGTGTCTCTGTCAAACCGTAGCACCTGTGCTAAAGCAGGGAAAATACAGGAAGAGAAGTGATGGCAAGCTATTCCCTTGAATAATGATATTTCTCCCTTCCATCATCACCCCTAGATATGTCTAGCTATGAAGGGATTTCCTTTTTTGCAAAATATTTCCTGTCTAGGTTTTATTCCTGACTGATTATAAAACTGCAAGGAGTTTGTCAGGCAGAGCATCATTGTAGCTTCAGCCTCCCATCTGCACCACAGAGAGGACACACTGAAGTGTGCTGGAGCAAGAACATTTTTTTTTTTTTCTGATGAAATATAACTGCTGGAGCTCTTCAGCCAAGGGCAGGCACTTTGATATGACCCTGTGTATTACTGTGGGCTGGCCAGACCCCTGTGTCTCTGGGTAGAGCAGGGTGGTTCTTTGCTCCTTGCTCTTGGTTTCTATTGATGCTGGCTCAAATGCTTTCTCTCTTGCATTTATTTTCTTAGACCATATTTCCAGTTTTACTGTTCTGTGCCTCTCTCTCTCACCTGCTGTTTGCTCACTGAAGAATGCTGTGTGCACATGGTTAAACAATACCCTGGGAAATCCCACCAAAGCTCCATGCTTTCAACTCCTCTGTGCGCAGCTCAAATCCAGAGCTCACATACTGAACAAGTCCTTTTTTCATCCTCTTTCTTTTTTTTTTTTTTTTTTTTTTAATTTTGTTTTNTTTAATCTGGCTAGCTCTGTGTTTGTTGCATTTATTCATAACAGAAGAGCAGCCATTTCACTCACCAGTTCCAGTCAGTTTAACCCAACCCATAATACCATCATTGTAGTCAGCTTGCTGAGAGCTGGAAAAATTAGACATACCTGTTTGTAATGAATGCTGATAATTACACAACAAACAAACAACAAAGCAGTCTGCTAGATCCAATCACTTCCTCAATTTGGAGACATTAACATTGATAATTGCATACCGTGGAAGCTCAGAGGCACTAAACAAGATTGCATCCTCCGTACTCATCATAAAAGACATCACCAGAGCAGAGAAACTTACACTCTGGGAGAGAAAAGAGACATATGACACTGTTTCTACAGGTGAGGAGTGGGGTACAGAACCAACCACTCAGCCAAAGATGGAGCACAGGGTTGAGCTGGAACCAAGTTAGCTGGCTGCCATAAGTACTTGCCACTAGCTTTGGCACCAAGCCATCTTTCTAAGGTAAACTCCCAGACAAAACTGAAAGATCTTGTGAGAATGTACAGGATCCACAAATTCCATTTCTATGTGTAATTCTTTTGAAAAGCAGGTTTTTTTTAATTTCCTGTTTTTTTTATATATGAACTTCAAGAGTAACTGAACTTTTATATCTGACTTTTCATGTGATGAAAATTAAATATTTTTAGTTTCTGTGTGGAAGAATGCACCATAGGCAATGACATTTACATCCAGAGGCTCATTTGTTTGTGTGTGTGTGTGTGGTGCAAAATCTTCAATAAGCTTATTTTTGGATTCCTGATTTTCTGTTATCATCAGTGCCTGAAAATGTGATTCACAAAGAGATGCTTTGCTATATAGATGATAATACCTGGAAAGAGGCCATGAATTTCCAAACCTTACCAGCTTTGACCCTCTTTTTTCCCCCCTTTTCAATAATACTGAACAGTTATTGTAATTGTACTAGATCAGAATATGAAAATTCTCCTGTACAGCATTTAATTCCTGTGAAGACACACTGATAGAGCATGAGTTGCTAAGCCTGGAGAAGAGGCAGATGTCTTCTAGTACTTAAAGTGGGCTTGCAGGAAGGTTGGAGAAGGATTTTTCATAAGGACGTGTGTGATAGAACAAGGGGAAATAGCCTTAAACTGAAAGAAGGCAGGTTTAGAATAGATAAAGGAAAAAAATCTTGACTGTGAGGGTGGTGAGGCTCTGGAAGAGAGAGTTGTAGACTCCCTGTCCCAGGAGGTATTCAAGACCAGGCTGGATGGGGGCTGTGAGTAACCTGGTCTAGTAGAAGATGATCCTTCAGGTCCCTTCCAACACAAACCGCTCTATGATTCCATGATTAATTTGATGTACGCCTCCATTTCCACAAGGCTGTACTCTCTCAAGTCCATTTACTCATCTAATACAGCAATAATGCAATCTACACAAATGCAGATACCTTTTAAAGCAATCACTGCTTTCCACAGCCTGTACTCGCAGCAGGTTGAGGCGTCACTTGCACTGCGTGTCACGTCAGCTACAATTAGGAAGACACATCAGCATGTTTGCAAGGCAGCAGCATACAAAAATCCTGACCTTACCACCACTGATGCTGGACGCTGAAGAATATAGAAGCAGATTTATAATAAAGAGCTGTAATAAAGGCCTGACTTCAGTGCTCATTTTACACACTGCCATGAAAAAAATCCCATGTGCTTTAGATCCCTTAGAAGGACACTGGCAAGTCTGCCAAGTGCCCAGGAAATTTTCAGGTAAAGAAAAGAGGTACCTTGCAGTGCAAGAAGCAGACAGTCTGAGCCTTAGGCTTTGGGCTCCTAAGTTTCAATTTAAGCAGGCTGGATCCTGCACAGAGCTAATACCTTATTATATGTTCATGTTCCTTTTCCAGGCCTTTCATAATTCCCCATCTATCAGCTCTCCCCACTTAAGTTCCTCTCATCCTAGCACAACGGCGGCAAAAACATAGACCTACTCTGAACATTTTCAAAGCGGTATTTAGCCAAATATCCTACTACATCAAAGATGAAACATCTCAAAAAAACATGAACGTTTCAGGAAAGTTTTGCTTGGGACCAAAATGAAACCTTCCAATTGGATACCTGCGGGCTTTGATCTCAAACTAGGTGTGTTAACCCAGCTCTCTTTCACAGAGCCATTTGAAATGCTCTGCTTTGTATTTTGTTCCCACAAAAGATACAGAAGAACTTCAGAAGCCTCAAGAACTTTCCATGGGATGGAATGACAGTTCTTCATCCATTTCTGCTCTAACATTTCACAGGGGAGGGGCTCAGGTGAGGACACTCATGTCAGCCATGTTGGTCATTCAAAAAGAGTGACTGGAAAAATGCTGCAGNAAATAAGAAAAAAAAGCACTAAGATTATAAAAGACATCATTGAACATTTTGCCTAATTCTCCTAAAAAAGCCAAAATAAAGAAAGAATTTGCTGTATCAAAGTAAGGCTCATGATTACAAAGTATGTGGGAATCTCTTGTATAATTTTTTTCTTTCTACACTGTGTCCAAGCAGTCCCTCGTTTGCTTCAAGCCTTTCTATAAGGAAGAGGGTAGCTTGGTTCATGTCTTTTTGAAAGACACTCAGTAGATACTTTGTGCAGTAATTACTGAAGTTGTAATAGAAGGAAAAAAAAAAGGCTATTTCCCACTCCATTACTGTACATTAATATATCTTCCCTGACATTTACTGTCAGGACTCAGTTTTTCTTACCATCAATCTACTTCACACAATTTAGTCTCTTACTGGATGGAAACTTTTCAGACTAAGAATATCCCACAGTCCTTCTGTTGCACAATGAATCCTACCACTTTAGGTGTCTGTTTTATCAATCACAAGAACTAGAGACTTTTCTGAACAATAAAGTCAAAAGTGTGAATAAGATTCAGAAAATGTTGCCTTTGCGTGACATGCCCTCTCAGGAACAAAGAATTTCCATTTTCTATCTCCCTTTTTGGCCTTTCACATTTCTTGAGTGTAATTTGGATTGGAAATCAGGACAGAATACGGGTTGATGCCACAATTTTGTTTTTATTTTAAGCAGATCACATGTTATTCTTTTGCCAGGTGGACTCTTGTATTGTTCTGCCAATTCCTCATTACACTGCAGACAGTTCATATGGTCACTGATAGCTTCCTGCTTTGCTTGTATCCAAATGGGAATGAAGGACAAACTGGATTATTTCAGCCCAGAAGGACAAAGCCAGATTACAAGAGAAAGTCATTGCCAACAGAAGGGAGTCAGTCATGTAGCTCAGGCACCACTGCATTGAGGCAGAGAGGGCTGTGAGCCTGCTGGGCAGACTCAGACCAAGCTGCAGGAATGGCTCTCACACTTGCAAGAGTTCCAGCCCCACACCTGGAGCTGTGCCAGTGCAGAAGAATCATTTCTACACCCCCCCCTTCAGCTCAGGCAGCATATTTATGTATCTGCACACAACCAAAAGGGATTATGGTGAATGATGCTCAGCAAATGTCTGAGTAGAGCTCTCAGGCTTCATCATTTTTAGCATCCTCAAAGAGTTTTCATTAAAAGCAAGAAATGGATAGATGCCACTGGTTGAATGGTTCACTACCAGCAATGAAATACAAGGAGGCAGCAGCTGAGAGGGTGCTGAAATCTTCTGAAATTTTTCATGCTGTCCAGAGATAAGAAGGATACTTGGACATGTCACAGTTCTCACAGCAAACATCATTCCAATTCACAACATCACAAAGAAATCAAGAATATCCATTTGATTATTCTGACAGAATAATCTGTCAATTATGAGCGATTGAGATCGAAATTGAAGAGTGAAAATGAACCATGAGATGCAAAAAGGCAGGGATCTGCCCCAAAGCAGCAACAGCAAATGGTCACTTCTTCACGTGTAAGGTCCTTGCAGCAGGGGCATCTTTCTTGTTGCTTATGCAAGAGGTAGCAGGGTTGTAACCCATGTGTAGTGCTGCTAGCCCCACCTTGACTAGCAACAGAATGGACTGCACAACTGACAAGTCTGGAAGGTGAAGGAAATTGCTTGAATTGAGATCAGCAAAAGATTGTCCAGTTCCTGTAGAACACCACTTCCAAGCCCCTGAGAAATGCTGCTGTTATCCCAGCTGATCAAGGGACCTTGCATTCCATAGGAAACAGCAGGTGAATAATCATACCCCACCTGAAGAGGAGGGACTGCATCAGCAACCATGAAATTTCTCCTCCTCCAACAGATGCAAAGAGGGATTCCTGTGAGGGAAGGAGCTTAAAGATTGAGATACCTCCTTTGCTTAAGCTCCAGCACCACCAGGCTGGATGGGGGCTGTGAGTAACCTGGTCTAGTAGAAGATGATCCTAACCCAAAAAAAAACCAAAAAAAAAACCCACCAAAAAAATAAAACAAACAAAAAACCCAACAACAACAAAAAAAACCCTACAAGGTTCCAGTTTAGAAGGCACAAAAAAGCAACTACACCAAATGAAGAACTTTATATCATTGACTCAGGTGTCAGTGCCCGACTTCTTGATGTTACGCAGGATATCACTCACCACCACTCTGGTCCCTCCCAAAAAAGGGCAGAAAAAGTCCCTGCACTGCAAGGAAATACTATGGACAGAAGCTTAATGTGTCCATTAGTGAGAGGTAATAAAGTAAGTTGGCCTTCCCTCATACTCCCATGGATCAATGCAAACTTCTGGTTATTTGTAAGATAGAATATCATGCCATTAGCAGAAGCCAGTCATGGCAAACAGCTCAGGCATTTGACTTCTGCAGAAGAGTAGATGTTGATTTTCATTCTAGCTCCAGCAAAACAGTGATTAATTGGAAGTTATTCAGTGTTCCAGTGCCAAGGTGGGTAAAAAGCACCAAACAACATCTTGTGAACATCTTTGCTCTCTGTTACTAAAAGAAAAAATTGCACATTCAAGATAGCTATCACAGTCAGTTCTGACGACTTCATTTCTGTCTCTGTTTTCTAGGCACAGGTTAGAGGTGTTTGATACAGCACCACAGTGCATGTTTCTCTGTCCAAGGGTGTCAGAGCATGCTGCCAGAGCAGAGCTATAGCATGGGCTTAAACTCAGAAGGAAATTGAGGTGCCTGTCCAAGTAGAGCTGTCTCAGCTTCTGGCAGCTGTTCCTCGAGGAGCAGAGCAGAAGGAGCCCCAGAGCTCTGTCCCACGCTAAGCACAAGCCTCTGGGACCCCAGGAGCAGCCGGTCAGGGTCTGACCAGAGAAATCCCCACTTTTCTTGTTCTCCAGCTGTCTCATTCTTCCTTGGGCAATGCCTGTGACACAGAGAGATGTAGATAAAGCTCTTTCAAAATTGCACCAAAAAAAAAAAAGAATCATACGTTTGGAACGTGCAGGGGTGAAGGGAAGCCAGGCCACATTAGAATTTTTCTGTCTTCTGACCTGGCCCACAGCTCCTGTCTTGTGAGCAGCCTTCCCTTACAGCTCCTCTTGCACGCATTTAGACAAGCCTGAGGACTCATTTGTCTTCCAGGGATGTCTTAAGCTGTAATGAATGTTTTACTACATAGCACCATAAGTCTTTAGGATGAAAGGAGCCACATAAACTCAAATAATTTACTAATGAAAATCATCAATAATAAATGTAATTACAGAGCTTTTGTAATGATTCAAGATCTTGAGAATATTTCAACATCTGCATTATCCGTTTATGATTTTAAAGAGGAAGATAAGAAAATTTTTATAGAAATCTTTAAAAGGGATTAATCCTACACAATTATTTAAAAAGTAAGAGTTTCTCCTGAAGGAGAAAAAAACAGGGAATGGAGAAAAAAGGAAAGGGAACAAGTCTTTAAAGTATGGTATCACTTTCTAGGCCATATAAGTATATGCTCTATTTAAGACTTAAGAGGAAGATTATGTCTAACTTGAATATAATCAAGACCAGCCATAGATTATGGCACTGACTATAACCGGGGGAAAAAGATCATCAACATTTAAAACAAAAAGTAGCTAAGAAAATGGATGAAAAAACAAAAGGAAGTTGTTTCCAAAGGAAAATATAAAGAAAATAAGAAAGGTCACATAAACCAAATAACATATAATCAGGTAATTTTATATCCCATTTATATTCCTCCTTATGTCATTGTATTTTCTCTTACATAAATATGTTGAATGTTCAACAATATAAATATGTGCAGTGGTGTCACTCCTCCTTAGAAATCTTCCAGGACTTCTCCAAATTATTTCTTCCTTCAAGAAGAAGAGGTTTTCATTTTTTTAAACCACTGCACACATCATGAGTCAATACTTATCAAATAAACATCCAGCAGTACCAGATATCAGAACTGAACAATTAACTGGTCCGTTTCTTCTCTCCATCAGCTTTTCTAGCACTAGAGTCTTTACATATTGCCTGATAAATCAGAGCTTTTTAGAGAATAAGAGCCACCCCCCAAACAGAGTTTTCTCTCAATAAAGCTTTATGATACCAGGTTTTTATGGTATCTTCCCTGCCTTTCTTGTCAGGACCCAGTACGTATTCTAGGAAGACTTTTCACCTCTGTTGATGCCTTCTAAAAGTGGTAGTAAAATGAAAGCAAGAACAAGATGAATGGGAGGAGTCATAAAAGCTTTAATCAACCTCTACACATTGCAAATGATAACACAATTGCTTCAAACAGTATTCAGTGCTGCAATCCTCGACTTCAACAAAAACCTGAGTCAAAATTACAAAGCCAGGCCTCAGTAATACAAAATCTTCAGCAATGTTATTTATCACTAGAAATGCAACAGGTGTTATTATAGTTTGAAAAAAAAATCAAACTGATTTTGCCCTGTTTAATTTTTGGAAGGTTTTAAAATTACCACTACTGTATAATGATTGCCACAAAATTTTACAGAAAGTCACAATCTGTTGCTTGCATTCAACACAAGTATTTTCTAGGGGAACTCAGCTGATGTGCCTGCTTGATGCTTACAAACCATTTTGAAGATGAAAAGTAAGAAGAGCTAAGCATTAAGCTAGTCTGACCATCTTCTCATTACAATACAGATAGACAATCTCTCAGAACAAGAAAAACGAGACACAAAGCTGGTCTGGTGAGGATCCTGTTTTCCCTTTGAAAAATGTTAAAGTAATTGATAGTTTCAATAATACATAGTTTCAAAGTATTAAGCATTCCTTTGCTCCATGCTTCAAAGGGGTCCCCAAATGCCTAGAAATGCAACTATTTTCCTTTTCATGTTTGATAGGAAAAAGTGTTAAAAAGACTCTTAAAAATACAAATAAAGAGATCTGTCCACTTTTTGATCCACCTTTATCTGAAATTAAAAAAGAAATTCAAGTGCTTTACATGTCCCCCTGTAATGAAAAGCCTTACAAAAAGACTCTGATGTGGAACTAATTTGCATTCTGAATGTGCTGAATGGACTACAGAGACTATAGTAACCTTTAGAGAATCTTTGCTGTGTTAAAAAAAGCAATTCATATTCTACCTCCTTCTACAGAAAATCAAAGGTTGAAATATGTAAATTAGACAAAACAAACAAACATTTCATAGTATATTATGAGTTCCAGGTTTCCTGTGCACTTACTAAAATTTCAGTAACTCCTTTTCCAATTTCAAGCAGAGTAAATTTGAGCTGTTTGACAAAAGCCTGATCACCATTTGATTTAAGTGTTGCTACATACAGAAGCATATTTCAAGGAATAAAACATTAAGAAACAATTTCTTTGAACTTCCTTACTGTCTCACTCATACCATCAAAGGGATGATAGCTTTTTTATTATTTAAAGCTCACATAATTTCTAGCCTGTCTCACTGATTTTAAGCTTACACGACCACGTGGTGCATGTACCTCTTCACATTTCCTTAATTCAAGTGTTGGAACCTGCTGACCCATGTCAACAGATTTTAACAGGGTGGTCAAAGCCATAAACAGAATTAAATTCCTGCTCATCCCATTGAAAAAAAAAAAAAAGAAAGAAAAAGAGGGTTAAGGAAAAGAAAAGCATCCTCTAAAAGCCTTAACTGAGAGGTTGGAAACAACCTACACTTGTCCCATGTGAGAGACAGTGAACTTTTCTAAAGACTCAGGTCCCTCAGAAAGTGTCTGTTAGACACCAGGATTCCCTTGGCTTCAGTGTTCGTGGGGTTCGTGTCCACTAAGGGACAATCAAGTTAACTTCAAAAGCAGTGGAATAGTGATTTGATAGCAATTCGTTATCCCCTCCATGCAGCATCATTAAAATTATCTTTCATCCACACAAGCTGTCTGTCTTTCTTTATTTACCCTTGTCCTTATAACAGCTCTTCCAGTCCTACATAACAAGGCCACGTTGCTTCTCCAGATGCCCCAAATCCTTGCATCAACACTCTTACCTTGGAACCAAAAAGGAAAGGCTGTGAGAGGCCCTCCAGCCTTCCTCTTGCCCAAAGGTATGATCAGCTAGATCTGAATTATTTTAAAATGGTGTTTATCTAACCTGATTTCAGAAACATCCTCAACCTCCCTCAGCAACCTCGGTCAATGCTCACGAACGTGACTCGTTATCTTCGCAGCACACAAGGAAGGACGGGCTCTGTCCCTATATCTCAGCAACTGTCTTTTCCTACAGGTTTCAGTATGCTTCCTACCTTTCTTTTTGTAGCTAAATATGCTCTACTCTTTCTATATTTTTTCCATCTACAGCTGTTGTGATTTTCATTGCTTTGCTCCAAATTTTACCAGTTGATATCTGCTAATTGCAGTGTCCAAAACTAGACATGGCACTTCTTATTTGGAGCTTTTAAGATTTCTTTTGAAGGGTTTGCCCTAAGCATTTTCCAGAAGTTTCTTTTTTTTTTGTGCAGTGTCCTGTTCCCCAGCAAATCCACTACCTTCTAACCCAAGCCCTGCCCTCTCCCCAGTCTCTTCAGTGCCTATCCTGTCATGTGCAGGACAGCAGTTAAACCCCGTTTTTCCCTCCCTTCTCCAGATGGAACAAACCCAGCAAGAATGCAAGCTCTTCAGGGCTGAAACCATCTTAAAAGGAACTTAGCTATAAACAGTTAGCCATAATTTGCTATACTAGCTATGTAAAAATATATTAATATAGATATATCATCTATATATATAAACTATAATTAGCTATACTGAGCTGATAAATAAGAGTAAATACAGTATTTCAGTGCCATTGGGAATCAAATCATAAGGATCCTATGAGGACCATAAGAGCTTTCAGCATTATACACCAACTTTGCACAGAAGGCCACCAAACTACAACCTGCAAGGACACTGATCTTAACAGGAATTCAAGTCAGGCACCAAATTACCTTTGAAGAGCTGGGCTTTAATTACTGCTGTTACAGAAAATGGTGTAAAACCTGCTGACAAATGGCTGATGCCTACCAGGAGTTTTGCGAGCTCCCAGCACAGACTGCCTCTGCTCTGAGGAACGCTTCATATCAGGAGGGAAAGAAAAAAGAATGAAACAGAAGTTGAACAATGTCAGCCTGCGCTGCTGAGTAAGAACAGACCTGCCAAATGTAAACACATTGAAATACTAATTGAAGTCACAGACCCCCATCAGCTGCCTAGCAAAATCCACCAAATCCCTAATGGAATGAATCACACATTTTGGGATCAAAGCTGACTTCTCAGTCAGGTCGCAGGAGTATGTGTGGCTGCTTTACCTCTCATCCTGTTCCTCCACCATGCTGGCAATGTGCTTTTGCTTACAGTAAAACTGTGTCAGAGGCCTCAGATCAGTGCCAGACGAACAGGGCTAAATTAATATGGAATTTGTGTTCTGAAAATAGCTGTATGTTCTTTTGATATTTTAATTTCAGTAAAAACACAAATTAGCAGGGAGAAAACATCCCGTCTGTCATCCCAGTAATGCTTCAGGTTGGCTCAGTTACTGATGGCACTTTGCAAGAGGGCACACCTTACAGAAGCCTGAGAATTTTGGAATGGAGGCTAATTCCAAACGTGAAAAAATGGCTGTGTTACGTGTAATTATGTGTTAGTTTCCCGAAACAGGAAAGACAACAAAATCAGAGTAGTGACAACAGCCTTAAAAGAGTAAGTTGAAGATACTGTTGGAAACATAAAAAGACACAAAATGCCAGCAAGTTTTAGAAAATATATTTTTAAAAATGTGGATAGCAGATATGTGACAGCAAATGTCATTGTCATATGTCAGAATAATGATGCCTTCTCCTCTTTGCATTACTCGCACAACCCTGCCAAAGGACTTTTCTTCCTCATTGCTCAAAAACTTCTTTGTGCTTAAGCGTTAAAGCACTTTAACTGCCATGTTTAAGCAAAGACTCCATCAAATCTGTATTCTCTGTCATGTTTTATGATTCAGTGAAATCCATTTTCATTCTACTAACATGCCTCAGACTGTCTTTGTAACTGAGCAGCTACCAGATAACCTGCTTTCAGAGGAAATTCTTCTTGACTCCTAGAACAAGGAAGGTTCTCACAACGTGCTTTCTACCCATTTTAATATTTTTTTTAATTCTTGCTATTATGGTTTTAATTGCTATAATGAGCTGTATGTACTCAGTTTTGACTCCTACTAGTCCAACCAATCACATAATATGCGTTTGTTATTGTACTTGTTGTATATACCCCTCTGAACTCAAGGTTCACTCTTACACCTCAAAAACCATCTGCCTTTATTTTTACAACTCAGTAAAAAAAAATATACCATTTTTTCACATGAAGTTTACATATTTCAGCATAATGAACATAGACTTTAACTCCAGGTTATGCACACTAAGCGATCTGAAAAAGTCCATGCTGTGCTTTCAGTGAGAGTGGTTGAAAAGCGGGAAGCAGAACAATTGCTTTCCAGAGGCGTTGCTTCCTTTAATAATTTGTGCCACATAAAGAATACTTTTCACGCTAGGTCATTCAAGAGAGATTTTGGTGGAATGCGATCATTCAGTTTATGCAGCAAAACCAAGCTACCACGATTTAATTCTGCTGTGTGCTCAAATTTTATATTGTACACCCATCAGTTGTTAAAGCATAGCTCCTGCTAAGCTGAAAGCATAAAAGAAAGAGTCTCGTTTCACTTCTGAAAAGCCCGAAAATGTTTTATTCATGTATTTGTAGCACATACATTGCAGGGAGTATTACTGGATTCAAGAGAGAATTGAATGACCCTTCACAGATGAGATTCTGTTGGTTTAGGATTTTGATTGGGCGGTAAAGAATCTATCAGGTTTTTTCTTCAGCTCCAGGTCATTTATTCTGGACATTTTGATGAAGTCTAAACCAGAGCAATTATGCATTCATGAGCAGGATGCTGAGGGTTTCACTTGGAAAACTGAAGGCTGATAACCAAAGTAAGGATCAAGTATCTTTCCTGAGGCTACTGCATAATGATGAAAAGACCACGTCTCAAAGCACATATTGCAGAAAGCCTAGTGCTGCTCTTCGAGCTGCTGTAGATAAACTGATGGATTTAAAATAACCAGCCCCCTTCATCTGTCAGGGCTCAGTAGACCTGTACAGTGCATCAAAAAAAATGTGCATTCTGGAATGAAGAGCTTTGTACTGCTGTGAGGCAGAGCTGACAGCTTGTGTTTCAAAGTTATCTTTAATGCAAAAAAACAAGAAATGTTCCCAATTGTATCTATTACAATAAAGATGCTGGACGATAAAGTCTGCTACCTAAATCATTTCAGTCATGTATGGGAAATCAAATCTCTATAAGCCTGAATGCACACAAAATGCAAATCACTCTGAACTGCCACTTATACAAGCACATTCACATCCATCCTCAGTTTTAGATACAAGGTGTTATTGTGAGCTCACTGCAGAGCCCGGTGTAACCCGAGTCCAGGGAAATGCTGACTTGGAAAGACGTGTGACAAAGAGCCCAGCCCTGCAAGTGTTTGTTCCCATGAGCCCTCCCAGAGGCCAACAGGCTGCATAAGAACGACTCTGGGGAGAAATTACTCCATATTAACAATGTACTAATAACATTAGAGAGCAGGCCGCTGTCTCCAGCTAGCTTGAGAGTGTTTGCATTGTACAGGCAAACCCTAATTTGATGGATTTGGCTTAGAGTTGGGAATGGCTTGTCAAAATAACCCTGAGTTCACTTATTAATGATGTCCCATCCCCACGTGGACAAAGGGGGACTACCCTTGGTGCAACACAGCATTGCCTGTACGCCGTTCTGGTGTGGAGAAAAGCTCAGGGGACAGGGCTGTGTCTTGCTGAAAACAAGGAGGCCACTGCCAGTGGTTGGATCTGGCCCAAAATACTTCACCTTGTAGAGATTTTTTGCTGAATGGAAGTTGTTCATTCAAAGTCCCTGTGGATTTCTAAACTAACTGAAAACTGCAATTTGAAAAACTTTAAGGGCTATTCAGAGCATGATGCTGAGAAGGAAGGAGCAGTGAGCTGCACACAAACTGTAAGTGCTCAATTTAGGTATTTTCATTCAAATAATTATACTATACTTTATTCAGGGCGTATGTGGCTAGCATGTGTTTACAACGAAAGCAGTGCCATGCATCAAACAGAGCAGCATTGTTTCAGAGTCATTGCAATGTACACTATCCAGACACACCTCAGCTGGACAGATCCGTGAAAGTGAGAGGCAGAGGGGAGAGCTGGCTCTAGTTATTGTAGGTGGCTAATTTTAAAAAATTAGATAGTTGTGAAGTGCATAGGCTCCATTCTCCCCCCTCCCCTCCCACCCTCCCTGCTTTGTTAAACACATCCATCACATCCTTGTTCCCTGGGTGGATTTCTTCATCACTGATTCCATTGTCCTGTGATGGAACGGAACAGAACAAAAGTTACCAGATCATTTTTCTAAATCACTCATCGGGTCTGGTGAAAACTCTAAAACTCAAGAGAATTTAAACAGCTTAAATGCTATTAGAGCCAGATTGCTCTTTATTTCTCAGATTTAAAAATAAAATTAAAAATTTGAAAAAACCATGGCACCAATTAAGCCAAGCATCCAATTTTGTCTGAATATTTCACGAAAACTTCAAACACATTCCTTTACTTTTTTTATTGTACCAGCATATCATAGAATTAAGGCCCATTGTTGCAGCCTTTTTTCCTTGTCCGCCTGTCTTTTGAGAGAGGTTATTTTTAGTTTTATATTTTTAAAAAAAGGTACACAGCCGGCTTGGTTGGTTTATCTTCCTGCTTTCTCCTGGAGCATTTGGAGAAAAGCTAAACAAAGGAACAATGTGCTTTGATACTCCCTGCACGTTCCAAGATTTAGTTAAACAGCAAGCTTTGATAAACTTATCCCGCTCCTTGGGTTTGCTCAGCCTCCTTGGAAAAGCAAAGGAACAGAAGCAAAGGCCACGCTGCATTCCCTCCGCAGCCTTGGGAGGCCTCTCCAGGGGCCTCTTTCCCACTGAAAAATGCAGACCCATGTAGAGCACGCCTAAGTGCTCCGGCGTTTGCAAATGTGCTTCTCCACATGTAGGGAACAGCCTTGGGCCTTTAAGGGGTGTTAGAAAGGAGCATACCTGAAAACCAACAAAGACACAGGTTTGGAATGTCATGAACTGCAACTATTTGTTACTGAATGCTCATCCGGTTAATTTTTGCTGTAAAGCAAAACCTTGCATAAATTCCTGCTTCTTCTAGCGTCTGTCCTTCATCAAGCATGGTTGAACTCGTACAATTGGGATATACCTACTGTGTTAGTGGAGTCTGTGGGAGTCAGAAACCTTAAGCAGTTAATTCACATTGCTTGATAACCAGCAAAGCTGAGAAACAGCCTTAGCCATCATAAGGAAAATTGCTCATTACCACCAAAAGAAATAAAGGAAAACTCTGTCTAAGCACTGTTTGTCTAACATGAAAGCATAGTCGTACTGTGAAAGGGAAGAGGCTGTAATAAGTATGGAAAAACTTACTACAGTTACTAGAGATACTGATCAAATCTCACTCCCTGGTTTCAAAGAGAAATCCAGACTCCCAGAGAAATAAATAAACCTTCCAGAGAAATAAAACTAATTACACTTCAGCATTTCTAGACCTTGAGGTTTTTAATCACATATACCATCTTGCTTAACAGTTCATTCACTTAACACAGGCAAGGTACAAGTTTTTGTAGAAGTGTCTGGAAGTGCATCTAGAATGCATTGCCTGTCCATTGTTTAATTTACAGGTTTTTTTAATGAAAATCAGTAGCTAATAAATCAAAGCATTATTACACAAACACAAAATACAATCATTAACATTTTACTGGATACAAATGATAAGCATAAGGAAATGTCCACTGACATGAATATGTGTTAGCTTGCTACTAATATATGATACTGTGAATTGGTGGTAATATAACTGAAAGACAGATGTGCATTAAAAAAAATTAGAGAGCCACTCATGTTTGACATGGTCTTATACTGAGATAAATATCTACAGACAGTGGTATGATCATGTACACTCACATGTGATCATATCAACATGTTAATTTTTTTCTGACAAGGTATTATCAAGGTAGTTGAACCTCCTCAATAAAGCTTGCTTCGATCAAGTACCAGTTACTATTTTCTAAAGTGTTGGATGATATAGAAACAATCTGTGCAAGTGTAGCAACTTTGATTCAGAAAAAAATTTTTAAAAAGTAGTATTTACAAAGATAACTTTTAAATTCAGTGATTAAATTAAGACTCCAGTCTTCATATTTGAAACACCTGTTCATTTAATTTCTCTCTTTTTTTTGGCGGTTTGCTCTCCTCTTCACATTCCCTCTCCCCACCACAAATATTAGCCCAGGTTTAAAGTAGACTATCACAATTAAAACTCTTCAAAAAACAGTAAGTTATTCACCTTGTGGCCAAAAAA
>VXBU01013121.1:97120-138648 GCA_013400315.1 Bombycilla garrulus | reverse complement strand
GCCGCCGCCTTCCCCCTCCTCCGCCCCACACCTCTGCTCCCGCCCCCCGTGCCCGCCGCCGCCCCGCGGGTCGCTGCCGCCCCCTGCGCTGCCCCTGCCCGGGCTGTCCCGCGGGGCCGGGGCGCGCTCGGATCCTGCCGGCCCCTCTTTGGCAGACCCGGGAGCTCTGCTTGCCCCGCTGCGTTCTTCCAGGCGCTGGCCCCGCGCTAGCGCCGGCGTCGTGCTCTGCTATGGAGGGACCGGCACAGGGCTGTGCCGCTTGAGCTGCAGGTACTCCAGAGAAACGCTTATGTTTACAGAAACCACCAGGCTTTTTTTTTTTTAAAAAGTAAATCATGAGTGAGAGAAGGAAAGGTAAAAGCGCCTGTAAACACTTAAAAATGGCGGGAGCAGAGGAAGAAAAGCCGGGGAGTTAAGATCCCATCTTGTTCGGAGCTGTCTCACCATTAGTGCTCAGGCTTCAGACCACAGGTTGCAATTTCAAGCACTCTTTGGATCTAAATATTTTATTATTACCATTATTCTTTAAAGAAACCCATGTAACAAGTGGAACACAAAGTTCTTCCAGCCGTAGCCTCTGTGTAGGTGAGGTTCTACCTTCTGGCACAGCAAATGCTGCACTTACATTGTATCTCCCCCCCTTGACTGAAGATTGATAGGGTGAGGCCCTGGCACAACCTTTCAGATGTCTCAGTGTATGGACAACTGAACAAAAACAGTCTGTGTCCATCTTATAAACTACAAAAAAAGAGACACCAAGGTGCTGATTCTATTGTCACAAAGCAGTTGTTTCCGTTTAAAGAAGAACAAGATTTTCTGTTGGCTCAGACAAATCAACAGGTTTCAAAATTGGATACATTTGTGTTTATTTCAGAACAAGGTGTGAGGAGATACCCAAGACCAGCACTGTGTAACTCATTGGCCATCTTCAGGGGCTGGACTGCTTTTGAAGAGCTTCCAAGGGCATTGCTAGAACTCAGCCCAAAAGCACAGGAAATGTGGAGAGATGCACTGTAGAACTGGGTGCTGGGACTTGTGTTGGACAAGAATATTTCATCCCAAACTACATCTTACATTAACTCTTTCAGAATGCCCAACAAAGCTATAGTAATTTTATTTTTCCAGAAACAAAGGCATTTTGATAGCCGTTCCACCCAAGATATCAATCCTTATTCTACACCAGGCCAAAAGAGCTTTTGAGAGCTATGCTAAGTCTGAAGCACTTTTGAAGCAACATTTCCCTCATTCTGATCATAGTCACAGTCCAGTTCTTAACTATAAGAGACACACCCTATCAACAGAGTAACTATGGGAACAGCCATCAAGCTGATGGTCTTATGTCTCTGAATATTCACTGGTTGTCTGCTGAAAGCTGGCAAAAAGATGGGTTTTCATGATTATGGAGGTATAAGGAGAGAAAAAAGAGAACTGTGGTGGACTTAAAATGACAGAGGAGTGACAGAGCTGAAAACATTTCTAACACTACTTTCCCTTGCCAACAGTTAGTTTTGGTTGTCATAGTTAAACAAACCACAGATGGGGGAGAAGGTCACTCTTTCATTCAGTACATAAGGCTAAGACTACAGAAAAGTGAAATTCCCTGTGAGAGAAGTCACGTGAATCACAGCAATAAAGCCAGGACTCACATGATTCTGACACCAGGTTCCTTAGGGGTGATGAAAAATGAAGGCAATCCAGTCAGGGCTCTATAACAGCTAAAACAAAGAATATTCTAGCATAAAGCTGACAGAGATGGTTTCCATTACTATCTCTCCCATCTTGTTTGGGAGAAAAGGAAGTGATACAGCTGTTGCATGATCCCGTCGGGATCGTAACTGGCTGTTCCAGGTTGAAGCAGCAGCTGAGACACTTAAATGTCAACACCAGGACAGATGAGAATGAGAGAATAACAGTCAGATGGCCTTTCCCATTCTCTCTACCTGTGCACCTTGCCTGAGGTCTGTAACTGTAAAAAAAGAGGATGATGCTCAACTCTTGTAAGGTGACATGAACCAATACAGCATGATACAACTGACAATTATTTTTAATTATTATTATACAGTGTATTGAACTTCCAGTGTTTCAACAAGTTTCGGTGAAAATTAAGGTATCTTTCCTTTTGCTAAAAACATTATAAACTCTGTTCCTCTATTTAAAAAGAAAGAAAAATGACGGGTTTTAAAAACATTTGGCAGAAATTATAAATTACTGAAACAGTAAAACTCTGTAAAGTTTATGTTTGCAGGCCAAAAAAATGCCTTTCTGAAATATTCCTGAACTATTAATATAAAAAAGGAAATGTACTGTCAGCAAGGGAGAAAATATTTTAAGCCCAAGATTTTCATTAAAACTTTTATAATTGGAAATTATAATGCCTAACACGCCATTAGATTTATGCAACAAACTTTTCCTATTCAGGAAAGCTGCAATATTCTTGAATCCTCCTAAACACATAAATCACCTGCATTACAAATTCCAAAATCTTTTTCTTATGGCTATCTGTAAGTTTATCGTGAAGTCTGCAAAAGGTATATCTGAGCAAGAGTCCAGAATACAATATCTGGATTTTTCAACAAGGCAAGGAATGCTGTGAGCTGAGAACCGTACGAAGTGAAGTACTGCTATCTGGTGGCCAAAAGGAACTCCAGATATTTTTCTTTCTTTCTCCCTCAATCCAACACCCTTTGATAGCAGTGTGCTCTTAGAGTTCTCATCATGCTGAGATGCAGTGTTAAATATTGTTAAATCCCCGCTGTTCTGCTTCCTTTAGTTTTTATCTGTAGGTCAGCACCTCTCCCAGTTAAATATACAGTATTTGATAAGAAAGGTTAGCAAAGAGAAGGGAAAAAATTACTTGATATTTTGAGTTAAATGTAAGTTTATCTGTATATTCCACCGGTGACTTTTAAGTTGATTGAACTTCGCAATAGGCATAGCTCTCAGTTCAGTGAGCAGAAGCAAAACTTGTGCTGCTTCGCATAATGCACTGGAAAACAAGATCAGCTAAAATGACTGGCAGAAAACCACAACAGTTGTCTATAAAAGGAGGCAGAGAAGTCTACAAGACACAGAAGTAATTTATTCAAATACATTACATTTAAATAAAAGGCTTTAGCAAAATAAGTGTAGACAGAGTATTAAGTGGAATTAATGAGAAATAATTTTGACTTAGCCATTAATTTACTCTTACCTTTTTGATGCTAATCTTGATCCATCTAAAGTATTTTAGGAGCATCAACTGCCAGTGAGAATCACTGGATCCTATGCTCTCCCAACTAGCTCTTTAATCTTCTTGGTTGTGCTTTGACTAGAGTTTACCACTTACATATCACAACTTACTACACCTTGTGAGTCCTCTCGGTGTCCTCATCCATTTCAAGCAGAGGCTACTGCAGCTCTCAGTACTCACCTGAGTCATATTATGAGTTATTTTAAGTAATACCCACTTGTGAACTTGTGTATTTATGTATTAAAACCTGATTTTTTTCTTCAAAAGACAGATTTTGAGAAATCCATTTTTGCAGTATTCATCAACTAGCCCACATATGCTGATCTAAGATGACATCATCTGGTGATATGTTTCTTTGATATCCATTTTTAGCATGGTTATGCCTTGAGAAACTCACAGGTAAATATTTCCTAATATTTCCTAATATTTCTTTAGTTAGGCTGTCCCTTGTCTTGCTGTTTGTTGTCTTGCTATTTGTTTAGTGGAAATGACCTGCGTTGCAGCAGCTCCAGCCATATAATCAAAATTTGCCAGATATTTTGAAGCATCCTTTCTTATAGTTGCATCTTCACTATCATTGCAGAACAAGGCTGAAATACTGATGGGGCTGGTTGAAACTGATTTTAGACAACTGGACAAAGCTGTTTGGCATGTGTTTTGGATAAGAACTTGGAATATATATTGAGGATTGCATTTCCTCTTCCAGTGGAGGGTTCATATTATATTTTTATTAGTAAAGCTTTTAATGGAAGGCATGATTGGTGGTAGTAAATCTCCGTTTATTGGTAATAAATGTTGATCAGATTCCACTATACATGTCTTCAGACATGGACCTTTTTGCCACGAAGCAGAGCCAGGACGCCAGCAGTGGCACAATTTTCCTTCTGTGTTAATCTGAGTCAAAGGTATTTGGCTGGTTAGTTAGAGGTATAGTTATGGAAGTAAGCAAAACCATGATTTCCTGGAATCATAAGCCTGGAAGTTTGAGCAGGAGGGAAATTGTGATTCCAGAATGAGTCTCAAGAAGAAATGGATAAGGCTGCTGCTTTAATGTCCGTGGATCTTTTGACTTCAAGGGATGGTGTCAGCCTACACAATTAGGTGTGGCTTCAGATCTGCTTGAAAGCACACCTTTCTCCCTAAGTCAAACAAACTCTTGGGTGACATCAATACAAACAAATTAAATGGTAGCAGAGCCTGTTCTTTGGCCTTTAGGCCAGTCTCCAGAAAATGGAGGCTAATCTAAACTGCCTATTGGTAGGTAGCTGAGCCTGAGCCAACCCCTGAATCATGGTCAGGAATTGTTTGGGATCATGCTACTTGGAATAGGACAAAACCAAGACAGAGCTTTCCTTCACTCATGAGGCCTAATGTCAGGTAACAGGTCTACAGACATGAAGAAGTAAAAATGATCAAAGGTCATTTATTCTCCTGATATGAAGGAAGTTTAAACATTATACTCAGAAGAAAAATCAGTGAGGGGTATTCCACAGCCCATGGACCTTTGGTGTGTTTGCCAAATTATCTTTGCATAATTCTCTTAAGGCTTCTTTGCTGCAAGTTTGCATCCGCATTGCAATAATTTATTGCATGGCATAGTAAAGTGCACAGATAATAATGATGGCCAGATTTGTAACAAAGTGTTTACTGGTTGAAAACGTATCAGGCACTTTGCACTGAGAGAAGGAAGGGCGGCATGACAGCAGCCATCTACATCTAAGTGAGTCTCCCTGGAAACCCTTGATGGATGATGAAAGGAAACAAGTGCTTCTATGACGTAATTAATCTCATTTCAACACAGACATCTGAAATAGATTAATCACTTCCTGGAGATGCTGACATCTCCTCACTGACTCCTAAAAGAGTATAGATGATTCACTCTGACATTTGCCACTGTATTTTCCTGTAGTTTGACGAACCGATTCAGTTCCTTCAAGTTTTCTTCACAGGATATTGTCACTTGTTTTGTCACTTTCATTTGTGCTCTCTCAAATCTGTCTTAATTAGATCACGTTTTCCAAAGTAGCACACTCTACTCAAGATGAGATATCAGCATGCAACAACTCCATTGATGCAGCTTAGAAAGAATAATTTTTCCCAACTGTTTTGATTTTTTTGTGGTTTGATGCGGTTTTGAGATTATCTCACTCTAGTTCTTGAGCAATAGTGCAATGTCAGCACTTTTCCCATCTCTCTGAATTTTCCTTCTATGATAAGACTTATTAGTAATTGCAATTATTGCAGCCAAGTTCTTCTTACCATTATCTTGAGCACCAGCTGTGATTTCTTCCACTAGATCTGATATTCTGCATTACCTCTCTTACCTGGGGATAAGAAGTTAGTTATCCTCATACTATACTGCTACTTTGGCACGCTTATTTCCAAACAAATGAAAATATATACACTGAAAACCTCTGCATCCTTATTAGTCATTTTAATCATTACCATTAATTTATGACTGCCAGATTCCGTCTATCCCTGACAGTTTACAAGACCTAAGTTTTCAGCCCTGCATATGAAGCATTTTTTTCTGACAGCAGTGGAAGATTTTATCTTCTTTTGGCAAATGTTGACCATTTGTACCTTGCAATTTGAGTCTTGTATTCTTTTGTTTCCATGGTTTTGGTTTGTTGGGGTTTTTTTGGTTTTTTTTTTTTTTTTTTTTTTTTTTTTTTGCTATTGTTTCCTTGGTTTTGTGATCTGTTTTTTGGTTTTTTTTGATGTTGTTTATTTACTGCCTTCTCTTTGCCAGGTAACAGAGCAGATTTTTACCCACAGTATTGAAGAAGATAGTCTATATGAAAAGAGAGCTGTCTTATGGAGTACCCAGGTTCAGAATTCATTCCTAGTCATGACTGCTGCATGGCATCCTGGAGGGGTTATTCTTTTGTAACCTTTTCTGGGTAATTTCTAGTTTGAGTAGGAAACAGGTAGAGATAACAAGAATGTACCATGGAAAAATCTGATAATCAGGAAGTTGGATGGGAAGACACAAAATTATAAACTAAAATAAGAACAAATAGGATTAAAATGTGTGTAAAGTAGACCAGCTCTTCTTCCCATTTCATAATAGAAAAAGGGACTAGCCTAGGATTTGACAAGACAAACTGCTGAAAGGAGAGATGTATCATATATCCCTGTGAGTGTTAAGACTTCATGTATCTTTTAAATGGTGAATACTTTATCACAGGGTATCATTATGCAAGGCACAGAGGAGTGGTCACACTGTGATGAGAACACCCAGAGTTTACACAGCTAGTGTTGCAAGGACACGCTTGCCTGGGAGATAAATCATCCGGGATCCTCCTACTATGTGATTTACACATCTTTTACACCTCTGGAACTGGACATTGTGAAAGGGCAGGACAGCCTTGACACCAAATAATAGTGTTCTGATATTCTATCCCTCCTTACTGCACCTTTATTGATATTATTTCTTAATGTGTGTGTGTGTGTTTGTCTGAATGTGCATCTCAAAAGTGCATTGAAACAGATAAATTTTTCTGTTTATAGATGCTAATCAAGAAAACTTGGTCCCTGAGTCACACTGGAAGCTGAAGTACTTTGCTCAGCCATTTTTCTGCTTTTAAAATCCAACCTGACACAAAACATTGTTGGTTTCGTTTTGTTAGGGGCTTTTAGTCTGCTTGTTTTAAGGAAACTGTAATTATACACAGATGGAGGAACAACTGAAACTTCCCTACTGGAAATTAGTAATGCTAAACTTGCATGTGTATATCTTGAATTAGTTGCTATCAATTAGAAAAGAAGATGTTATTTTCTAGTAACTAAAGACATTAATCTGAGGACAGTACAGTGGAAACACAGAAGTAAACAAATAATTCAATCTGCTTAACATTTACTCATGGACTATGTTGTTGTTGTGGCTAATAAATAAGGTTAAAATAATGAATGCTTAGTTAATTGGTTTTGGTTTTATTGCTTTTGCCACCCACTGTTAGTGCAGCTAGATAAATCCTAGAGCAGCAACCAACACCAGCAGGACCTGAGCATGTTCATTACAGAATGAATTATTTCTTAATGTGCTGTCTTAGGAAACAGCACAATAACTTTTCCTACCAAAAAATTACTGTGTTTGAGACAATTAGCAAACAAGAAAGTGAGGGTGAATAAGCAAAACAAATCTCATTGCAAACAATAAATCAAACTGGGAAATTAAAGAATTAGCAGTGAAACTGCAGAGCTTTTAATCTTGGTGGATTTAATACCAGACTGACTGAAGTATGTTACTCATTGTTTTCCTCCCATTTGCTTAACCAGTGATGTAACACCAGTTTTCACTGGCAAGGCAGCAAGGTATTTCTGGTTTAGGTGGTTCACCATGCTCTGACTGATGGAGTGGCATCACATCACTTCTTCAGTGCTGGCCGGAGCAATCTGCACTACCCACCTCCATCTTCTCTCTTATTATGGCTCAGTGTGGCCTCCTACTTTAAAAAGCAACAGGAACACAAAAGCCAAATTAATCAGGTAGTGAAAAGCTACACTAACAAGTGGCTGTACCTCTATCACTTAAAGAAATACAAAACAATACCTGACACTCATCCACATTCTCCTACTTCCTAATTACTCATCTTTAAAGTCTGAGATAGGTTTTCAAGGAATAAGTAACCTGCAAGTAAAAGTGCTTTGTGAGGCCTTGCTCACTTCTGGAAAGGGATTCTCTGTGCAGGATGCCAATATAGCTGCAGGAAAAAAACAGACAGAAGTTCATAATACAGTTGTTATCACAAGAAATTAAATGACAACACAAAGAGTTGGTAAGTAGAGAGAAACAGCCAAGTGTTAGTGTACTGGGATAGGAGTTGCATACATTAAAGGTATCCTAAAGAGAGTAAACACAATGTTTTGTAGTAAAGGATAGCACAGTAGATTATATGGGCAAATGTGTGAGAAAGGGAAGTTTAGGGCAGTGTGTCAACTGAAAAGGCAGCTCTGGAAGGGCTAGAAAGGGAGCTTCTGCTGCCTGAAAGGTTATTTTTCATCTCTTTCTTTTAGAGAAAGAGATGATAGGATTATTTGGTCACAGATTGAATGCAAGTAACCAGCTAGAGGAATTGTCTCTAGGCTACGGATTAAGAAAAAAGACCATCTAAGCAGTTACAATAGGTGTGACACTGGAAGAGGTGAATTAGCAGTCAGGAAACTCATTATTCAAATGAATATGGACAAACTTAAAGGTGATGCTCACATGGGAACACTGTTTGGCCAGGCAGCATAAATATGCATAGAACACCATCCAGTCACCTTTTCACCTTGAAATAAGCAATGTAACTTAAAAAGTGTGTGGTCTCAACAACGCAATGCTGAAGCTAAATTTGCAGAGACAAGAAATCTGGTGAGATGTGCACTGCAGAATGATAGTCAGAGCTACTCACAGCACTCAAATGGCAGCATGGGGCTCTTCATTTTGAGATGCAATGAGTGTCAGCACATCCAGCACTGTCACTTGACTGACTGTGCAGGAAAACAAAGGTAACAAAAACCCTAAGCAGTGGGGAGGGAATTCCCAGATACAGATTCAAACATACAGGTCAAAAGCTACTGCGAATTTTCTCTTCGAGCTACCAGCCTAAAAGACTAATCCCCTCGAGAGTGAATGGCATAGGGAGCATACTGAAATACACAAAATGAAAATCAAACAAGAGAGGAATTACTCTTCCTAGAGAGGAAATTACTTCACTGAAAAAAAAAACCAAAGAAACCAACAAGCCAAAATAATTTTATGAGAATAGCCATGGGGAGAAGAATACATCTTGATCAGACCAATTAAAAAAAAAAAATTAGACTACCATGAATCAGAAATGAATGATCACTGTTTCTTACCAAAACTGCAACGTTTGACTGTATGTTGCAGAGGTGTCAAAAAAAAAAAAAAAAAAAAAAAGCAGCTTAAAGAACATCCTGTTCAGAGATAGGTATGACTGATCTGTGCTTCAGCAAAGCCTCCTGTGAGGGAAGCCTGAGCCCGCGGCAGCTTCGAGAGGAGCTTTTCGCTGCCATCTAATGGTAAACTGGGAGAAGAGAAAAATTACGCTGAGGTCTTCAGCCCCTCGGAACATTTTTGTTGTCATTACAGCTCCATATAATTAAAGCAGGATTAATAATTCTTAACTTCATTTTTGCATTGTTTTTTCATTAAAAAATGCACATACTGACCCAGGTTGGGAGTTCCCAAGCACTCACACAACTGTAGTACAAATCTTTTCCAAGGGCTTTCATGGCCCTTCCACTCTGTGGCACAGAGGGAGTCTGACAACAAGAAGACCTGGGAGACACTGAATTCCTTCTACAATCCAGGGCTGAATGAATCTGGGGGGGGGAGGAGAAATCCCAAAAAACCTTGTCAAGCATCTGCTTTCATGGCTGAGATGTAATAACAACATGATGTACCTTCCAACAAGTACAACTGGAACAGTTGCTGTCATAGCTGGACTAGGAAATTAAGCAAGTGTGACAGAGGTGATGTCTCCGTTTGGGGTTGCGAAATGATGAGATAAATCAGATTCCTGATGCCTGTTCATGACAACCAGGTCACATTTCCTCTGCATCTGATTAATTTCTGCTTCTGTGAGATGCAAATGTATAATCATATTTTAAAATATAAAAGATGGGGTGACTTCAGGCACCCTCCCTACCTTGCCTTTCAATATGAAGGTGTAATAAGCGCGAATATAGCCTGAATAACATAGAAAGGCACTAATACTTACATTTTTGTTTACTAAGAGTTAGTTAACTTCACTCTTAGCAATGTTAGATCATGACTTTGATCCTAAGACAAATCAAATTCCAAAAGATTTGAAGAGAACAGGGTGTATGGAAAGATAGGCTTGGAGGTTTTTTTTGTTGGGTTTTGGCTGTGGGGTTTTTTCTTCCTTAGAGAAGGTAGCATTTCTGCTCAGGAAACCCACACTGTTCCTGACATTCTTTTCTGTTCTGACTCACTATGTGTCACTATGAATGCAAGAAAGTTACTTTTACCATCCCTTTTTCCCCCCCTCAGTATGTATATATGTATATTTTATGATATATATGGGGAAAGTGCTAAAAACGTTAGAGGCTACATTCTCAACTGAAATTGGTCAGAATCTCACAGAACTTTTTACTGGAACATTCAAAATGCATAAAGACACAAAGGTGTTCAGAGATTCCTTCCCAGTGAAATTTCTGAGGAGGGGAAATAGCTTTGCCTGTGAACTCCTATATTACCAAATATCCCTGACATAAAAACCTTCCTTTCAAACATTTTATGACAAAGTTTATACAGGTATAAAATTAAGCAAACACTTATAATGCTGGTGCTAATTGCACAGCTGCTGTTCAGCAGTAGTTCTGCAGTTATATCACTTTTCAGATTTGCCAGTATTTTTCCAAGAGATGACTGGTCTGTCAGGTGAGGTGTCCAGCATTTTAAAGCAGAACTGTAAAGCTGAGGAACTTTTCCATCTGCCAAAATTACCCTGAGCGCTGCGCAGTCACTTACATGAGGGCAAGATGCTGCCAATCTGGTTGCATTCTGTGCCTGTTCTGTATGGATACAGAGGATTGCCAAAATGCTGAGAAATTGGAGCATTCAGAAGCACCAAGAGATTGGTGCACAGCATAGAGAAATCTGGGAAAAGGCAGAAGGGATGGGCCTCTCCTAGTTTCTGAGCTCCAAAGAGAAGGAATTATGAATTACCACCCATAACGGAGATGTGGAGTAAAAGAGGGAGATGTAACGTGAAGGAAAGTAAAAAAAATAAGGAGAAACGCAGGCCATAGAGGGTTTGGATTTGACTGTCACGGTGGCCAAGCCCTCCAAATCAATCCATGGTTGGAAAACTCGCACATCTACTGGAGTGGTCTCCCCAGTGAAAGATGTTCATGTTTTTCTGGTTTGGGCATATGGTCAGAGCATGAGGGGCTGAAAACACAAAAAAAAACTTCCCTAGAAAGCCGGGAAATTTATAATGGGAAACAGCTCCAGCATGGAGGTGGGGCAGGAGACCATCAGCGGCTGGACCAATCTTCCAGCAGAGAATAGGGCAGAGGCTGGCCCAAGCACAGAGGGCTCCTCCCGTGGAATCTCCCGGTTTGCTGAGGCGGGATCGGCAGGGTACTTGCTGCAGCCTGCTGCCCTTCTGCTTCTCCCAGCTGCCTCCAGCCTCTGCTCCCAAACCGGCGGGCACAGTGTGCAGAAGGGGAGCGGCAGCCCCAAATGATGATGATGATGCCATCCAAGAGGACGGAGCTAGGCTTTTCTCAGTGGGGCAACAGGCAGAAAATGATGGCCAGGATGTTTCACCCGAACATGAGTCATAACTTCTTTACTGCTCTGGCAACCGAGCACTGGAACGAGCTGCCCAGAGAGCTTGTGGACTCTTCTTCATCGGAGATGCTCAGCAACCGTCTGGACACTATCCTGTGCCCTGTGCTCTGGGATGGCCCTGCTTGAGCAGGGAGGTTGGACCAGATGACCCACTGTGGTGCCTTCCAGCCTTGCCCGTGCTCTGATTCTGCGAGAGGCGCCTCGGTTCCCAGACCGGCGGGCAAGGGGCGGAGAACGAGCGGCCGCCGCCCCGCCCGCCCTGCCCGTCCCGCCCCGNGCCCGTGCGGCCTCCCGGGGCGGCCGCCAGGGAGGGCGGGGCCGACCGGTGCCGTCCGGTGCCGCCGCCACCGAGAGCCCCGACGGCGGGTCGGGGGCCGGGCCGGGGGTGCCGGTGAGGCTGTGCCCGCCAGAGGGTTCCAGCGGCGCGGGGAGGGCGCGCTGCCTGTCCAGCCCGCCTGTACCCGCTGCCCAGCGCGGAACAAACTAAGGTCGAGCGCTAAAAAGAAGCAGTAATATTTGCTTTGCACGTTCAAATAACTGTTGGAATTTGCCCCCGAAGTGAGGAGAAGCCTGTGTCTTCTGCCATCACGGTACCCTACAATTCAAACTATATGTCATATATTTTAAGTTCATGTATTTAGATGCAAGAAAAAAACTAGGGGTGGTGTGGCTATTTTTATTTGGCTGGTAATTGCCCTCACTGATCAGAATTTTTTCTCTCAGCCACAAATACCGCTTCATTTCGTATTTCAGTAGGGGTCACTTGGGTGCGGGGAAAAACTCTAATCTCGTAAGGAAACACGTGTTTCCTTGGATATACGGTCACAGTAAAGGCCAGCGCAACGCTCAGCTAGTAGGGACTGTAAATCAGGGGTGTTTTGGGGGTGTTTGCACAAGGTTAGAGAGAGGAGCAGCAGCACCGGGGAGCTTTGATAGGAGCCTGCTGTTGCCGGTGTCACTCCTGGTGTGACGCCTGTTGCGGTACACAGAGCCGTGTTCTTTCTCCCGAGCACTACCAGGGCGCCAGTTCCCGTTTGGAGAAACAGGGGGGGGACGTTGTGCAGCGTTTTGCCACGCAGGAGAGTTGTGGTCCAAGCAGAAGCTGAGGTTAAGCAGCTTGCGGCTTTTCTGGATTTGCTTGCTTGCAGCGTTCAGCAACTTGCCAGTATTGACACTGGCTCATGATAAATAGTGATCTCCTTGTGCTTTTTATGACACAGATAGCAGAGTTTCTGTGTATTTTGTGAATTGGATTTCAGATGTAGGGAGGAAAGTGCATGAAAGTGTTTGGACAAGTAATGCTGAACGCCAGAAAAAGAATTATAAAACGGAGTATTCAGATAATACAAACTGAGAAAGTCAGATCACAAAGCCACCTAAAGCCTTGTGCTTTCAGGTGATGCATCGCTGTATGGGGAACTGGCTACTCATCTTTTTGTAGTAACTGTTATGCCATATGTGGGGAAATCCTTCCAATCCATGAAAGCAGTTGCTCATTTTTACATATGAATGTTTCTTTTGTTTTAGGTTGTGCTATGACTGGCTTCAGACTCCCCATCAGCACTTTCAGAAAACTAAATGTCTGGTTCGGACTGTGGGAGAAATTTCCCCCAAATAAACTGTATCCTACCTGGAGGAGAAGCTTATTCTGTAGCTGTCAAGCAAGCACAGTAAACTACAGAAGATGTTTCAGTTTTTCCCCAGTCAGACTCAGTGCACTAAGACTCTCTCCAGAGTATATCTCAGTACTTTCTCTGCGGAACAAAAGCAGCAAAAGCTCTAAAAGGAGCAGACAAAGCGTACAAGAAGAGGAGGAAGAAGAGGATGAAGATGAAAGTAATATGGAAGATGAATTTGAAAATGACCCCAATGTAGTTAAAGATTACAAAGATCTTGAAAAAGTAGTGCAGTCTCTTCGATATGACGTGATCTTGAAAGCTGGTCTAGACATGGCAAGAAAGTAAGTACAGAAGAAACAACCTGCTAGTGAGAAAGATGTCATCCATCTATAATTTGACTTTTGATAACTTTTTATTGCTGGAATAACTCAGTATTTGTGGGTTTTGGGTTTTTTTTGGTTTTTTGTTTTTTGGTTTTTTTTTTGGGTGTAGCTTTTTTTAACTCGCTGTGTTTTGGATGTATGGATGTTCCTGTTTATTTCACCCTATCTCCCTTGAAACAGCCTGATTTTGCTTTTCCCTGTCTGCGGTATTTCTAAGATTGCTGAGGAGGCATTTTGTATCACTTACTATGTATTTAAAATTAAGAAAATGGTAAATACTGTACTGTGTAATATGAAAAGATCTAATTTGAGATTAAGGAAGTCAAATAAGGCACTATTTAATGAATGGAGAAATAGGGGATGGTAAGTATGAGCTTCACAGGTCCACCAGGTAAATGTGCAGTCTAAAAATGTACCACAGTGTTTGATCTAATGCAACCTGCAGAAGTCTGATATCACTGTGTTGTTAGAACAGAGTTTAACTTCATCACTAACAAATTATTAAACTGGCTGGTGCAGGAAAGGGGACATTATTCATTGGATATTCAGGAGACAGATCTCTAGAAACAGCTTTTCTTGCACAGAACAACTACGTTATTATTTTATTTAATATCTGTGAAAGCCCTTTTCTTTACTTCCAGACAGTTCAGGTCTGTCCTGACCTTAAATGAAGGTGTCCTTTACACACAAATTAAGAGTTGTGGAAATGTGCCTCGCCCATGAATTGTGTTTCTGCAAAGAAACAATTGCATTTGGTTTGCTGCACACTGTAACTGCAATAACACCTTGTTTTTCTTCAGTAAAGTAGAAGATGCATTCTACAATAATGAACTCAGGCTGAATGGAGAAAAACTGTGGAAGAAAAGTAGAACTGTAAGACTTTTTAATTTATTTTTTTAATATAGTACAAGAAAACAGTTAAGGCATGACCTTCTCCCTCTAGATTACTCTGCAAAGGTGAATGCACAGCCTTGCTAATACCACCTCCACCCCGGGGGGATGGTGTGACCATGATTCCCTGGTAAAACGTTATTCCCTAAGGCAGACAGGAAACTTGTGTTGTTGGAGAGTCAAATCTAAGGCTAAAAGTCAGGAGAAGGCAACAAGGACAGAACATTTTAAGCTGCTGAAGGAAGTGATAATATCTCTATGCAAGGTTGATGGAGTAGGAGTGATTAAATCTGAGATACTGGTGGAGCAGGCACATGATTAAAGAAAAAGAAAAGGTTTGATGATAGAAAGGGATTGAAACTGGGGTAGCTGAGGGAAGGCTGTTGTACCTGTAATAGAGCACACAGGACCACAGTTAGGAGAGAGCCAGAAGGGTCACCAGACAAGTACTCCTACCAACCCTTTCTTTACGTGAAGGTGTTCCTTGGTGGCTACTGTCATCAAAGGGCAATATGATGAGAAGTTTTGATTCCTGATCCCCTAGAGTTAAGGCTGGTTTATGAGAGGTGTACTGCTTCTGTGACCTTTGAGAGGAGCACAGGCAGTTGTTGAGCACTGTGTTCTTTGAAACACTTTAAACTGTTTTAAAGGCATGAGGAGGAACTTTGCATTTTGCTGGTTTGGTCTGTGTTGACAGAAAAAGATTGGTGGGAAGCACACTTCAGGAAAAAAAGACATACATGAAACCTTTTTCAGAGTTAGGTGTTGGTTGTACACCATGGAGGGTGAAGCTCTTGGGAGGGAAGGTCATGAGACATGTAATCGTGTATTGCCATGGCTTTCCTAGAAGTTCATAGCTGCAGGATCTATAAAAGGCCCAGCATTGGCTGCCTTCCTCCTCTCCTGTAGATAAGAATATTAAGTGGAAAGAAAGGAAGATTGCGGGGATTTGTTTTCCTCAGGGAATGTTTATAATCTTTCCTCTTTCTGTTTCCAGGTGAAACTTGGTGACACACTGGATCTCATAATAGGTGAAGATAAAGAAACAGGAACTGCTGTAGTTATGCGGGTAGTCTTAAAAAAATTATCTGACAAAACTGAAAGTGAAAAATATAAAGTCATTTTGAGGCGTTGGAAAAATTTAAAAGTGCCCAAACAGGATGTACTTAAGTAACAGCATGTGACAGCATAAGATTTTTGCAGAAAAACATATTTTTTTGTTAAATATGAATTTTGGTTGAACAAAATTACAGTACCCTTTTTAAGGGCTTGTGTCAGAATGTTATCTCACTCTGCTGTGTACATCAATAATCATGCAATAAAACCTGTCACTTTTTGCTGTTAGCTTTGTTTTGTGGTACTGTAAGGTAAAAAGATCCAACACTTACATTTCCAGGAAGCTTCTTATAAACAATGAATGAATAAAGACTGATTTGATCACTATTTAATTGCTGTCTAATTTTGTTAATCAGAGAGGTTACATTAAAGCTGACATCAAGCCAAGCAGAATGGCTTTCTTTGTTTTATCTCTATATTCATGAAATTGTTAGGGCTAAAGCCCTCAATTATGTAAAATTGCTTCCTTTTTCATTATTTAATCTTAATTAAAGGTTAACAGTACCAACTCCACACTTATATATGCTGCTGCTATACCAAGAATACAGCAGGATACTGATTTTGCAGTGGCATATTTCTAAGCAGTAATGGTGACAGAGAATCATAGAATCAGAATAGTTTATGTTGAGAAGACAAGATCATTGAGTCCAGGTATTCACCCAGCACTGCCAAGCCCATCACTGAATTGTGTCTCTAAGTGCCACATCTACACACCAATTAAATACCTCCAGGGATGGTGACTCCACCACTTCCCTGGGCAGCCTGTGCCAATGCTTGACAACCCATTCAGTGAAGAAATCTTTCCTGGTGTCCGATCTAAAACTCACCTGATGCAACCTGAGGCTATTTCATCTTGTCAAATCACTTGCTGTCTGGGAGAAGAGACCATCCCCATTCCCCATCATTCTCTGGGCCCAGCCATTCAGACAGGTTTTTACCCAGTGAACAGTGCACCTGTCCAAGCCATAAGCAGCGAGTTTCTCAAGAAGAATGCTGTGGAAAATGTTGCCAAAAGCTTCATTAAAATCCAAGCAGACAACATCCACAGCCTTTCCCTCATTCATTAAAGAGGTCGCTTTACCACAGACAGAGATCAGATTGGTCAAGCAGGACCTTCCTTTCACAAAGCCATGTTGCCTGGGCCAAATTTCCTGGCTGTGCTGCACATGCCATATGATGCACTCCAGATTGTCTGCTCCATGACCTTCCCAGCACTGAGGTCCGGCTGACAGCTCTGTCGTTTCCCAGATCCTCCTTCCAATCGTTCTTGTGACCTGGAGCCTGCGTGGTGAGGCAGGACTTGGGTAAATGATAGAAAGTGGCTCAGTGAGCTCTTCCACCAGCTCCCTGAGTACAGCTGGGTGGGTGCCATTCAGCACCATAAACTTGTGTCTAAATGGTACAGCAGGTCACTGACCATTTCCCCTTGGATTATGGGGGCTATATTCTTCTCCCTGTTGTCCAGCTCAGGGGGCTGAGTACCTGTAGAACAACTGTTCTTACTATTAGAGACTGAAGCAAAAAAGGCATGAAGTACCTCAAGCCTCTTTGTCAGTACATTTCCCCCCACACCCATCCAATAAAGGATGCAGATTCTTCTTAACCATCCTTTTGTTGCTAATGTATTTATACAAATATTTTTAATATATTTTATGGCAGTAGCCAGATTAAGTTCCAGTTTCCTCCACTTTTCCCTCTGCATAACCTCACAACATCCCTGTAGTGCTCCTGAGTTGCCTAGCACTTCTTCCAGAGGTCATAAACTCTGCTTTTTATCCTGAGTTCCAGGCAAAGCTCTCTGTTCAGCCAGGCCAGTCTTCTCACCATGTGTGTCAGGAAGTTATGAGTAAATCATGGCAGTGAGACTCTGCTCTCATGGAGAAGACAGATCAGTGAGGAGCTCTGTGCAGTACTGCTGATTTTTACTGCTTAACTAACCTGCAGAGGAAATCTCAGATTGTCATGTATTAATTACATTGTGGCATTTAGGTGGATATTTAATACTTAGGCGTTGTAAGGAGCTGAGTAAAGGTCAGACCATACCGGGGTGAGAAGCTCACGTCTGTATTAATTCAGGAAGATACTGTCACTTAGGACAGGCATCTCAGGAATAACCACTTGCACTGGTGACATGTGCTTCCTCCAACACAACTTGTTGGATGAACTGTGAAGCACACAGATATTTTCTTGCTTGCACATTGTTTTGTTGTTTATCTATCGTTTTTTTGTTTATATATTGTTTTATTGTTTAGACAGCCACACACAGGTGTGTGTCTGCAGGAGAGCTGGTCAGTAGGAGCAGGTAGGTACTGTTCATCCAGTCCGGGTCTGGTCCCAACCTAGTCTGGAGAGCCCAGGATAAAGATAGCCCTGAAGAGACAGCAGGAGCATATTCCAGGACACTTTTTCCTTCATGCCAACAGCGACTCAGTAGCTGTGTTTAAGCAGGCTGTACCTCTCCATAGCCTCAAAGTGATGACTGCTGAGTGAAGGATTTAAAATAATTTCTTGCTTTCTTCAGGCATAGCTAAAATGTGTGCTGTTTTGGTTTTGTTTTGTGGGTTTGGGTTTCGGTTTGGTTTGGTTGTTTTTGGTTTTTTTTCTTTTCCTTTTTTCTTTCTGTTTTGTTTTCTTTTTAGTTTGGTTGGGTGTTGGTTTTTCATTTTGTTTTGCTTGGTTTGTTTCTGTGTTTTTCTGATTGAGTAGATGTTTAAAGATGTGCAGATACATGTCTAGCTATGGATTTACAGGCATAGTGACCTTTTAAAAAAATTATTCTTAAGAGGACATGATCCTGGAAGGCTTTCCTAGGGGATTTTGGTGATCCTTACTCTGCAGAAGTGAAGGGACTCTGGAGAGCAAGCACCCAGAGGAAGACAGCAGGCTGTACTTGCATTGTGGGCATTGCTGTCACCTCTCTGTTGGAGCTTGCATGAGCTCCTATGGAAATAAATGAGATGCATCCTCTGTTCTCCAATTCCACTTATTCTTGCTATTCTAAGTGGCTGCCATAATCTCCAGGGGTGCTGAGAGAAATAAGTAGAGAGGTGTGTTGTAATATGTCAGTGAGCTCCAGCAGCTGGTCAGCAACCTGTCAAATGCTTGTCAGCATGTACACACCGCCTGTCACCTCCAGCAGCAGTAGCTTACACTAGAGCATGCAGGACCAGAGGAGGACCCCACTCAAAAAATGCCAAGAATGCTCAGGGGCTTGGAAATAGCTAAGGTATGGATGTGAATAAATTAACTTTTTGAAGAGGTCTGTTCTATGCAGGATAAAAACAGTAAAACAACAATAAAAAGTCAATATCTTTCTGGCATCCAAGAAGAGCAGGGAAGTTAGTTGCATCCCTGAGAACCATTAAAATAAGAAAGAGCACTTCACAAGGTAATTTCTTGAACTGGACAGAAGATAAATACAGTATTACGCCAAAAAGTTAATTTTTTTACTTCTGGAAAAGCCTTTTGGAAACTAAAGTAGACAAGAGCACAAGCAATAAAGACCTAGCCTGTTCCTAATGATGACAGAGACTTTTTCACTAGAGCCTGTAGTGACAGGACAAGGGGCACTGGTTTTAAAGTGAAAGAGGATAGATTTACATTGGATGTAGGGAAGAATATTTTTTTTTTGCTTAAGTTGAAGGTGGTGAAACATTGAAACAAGTTGTCCAAAGAAACTGGGGATCTCCCATCCCTGGAAGTTGTCAAGGCCAGGTTGGGTAGGGTTTTTAGCAACCTGGTCTGGTGGAAGGTGTCCCTGCCAATGGCAGGGACTTGGAACTAGATGATCTTTAGAAGTCCTGCCCAGCTCAAATCATTCTGGGATTCTATGACTGCCACCAGAACCGGGTCCTCACTGACAGCAGAAGGTAGAAAACAGGCTTTCTTAACTTTAAACTGCTAATCCAGAAGTGGTAGGAGCTAAGGAAAAGAAAGGCAGACTTCCTAAGGAGTCTTGTGATGTGTGAGACAGCCCTCTGTGGTTTCAGGATTGAAGGCTGGAGAGGGAACTTTACCCATGTGCTCCAAAATAGAAAGCTTCAGTCACAAGGCAGAGTGATCTCAGAGGAAAACTATGACAGCAGGAAGGTGAGTCGCTGTTCCACTTGGCTACACTGATCTGTCCTGGATAAGCTTCTCTATTGATCAGACCTTTCTCTTGGGGTCAGACACTGTTAAGCAGGTTGCACTTGTTTCTGCAGCCTTTAAACATCATGTGAGCTAAAACTGTGACCCAAAGCAGGGTAAGCAGAGGCAGCATGTGTTCTGGGAGGCATAGGAATAGGCATGTCACATCCACAGTTTTTGCTGGACTTTCAGGGGGCATGTAAAGCACACATACACTGATCTGGGAATCGACCACTCTGTGTTCTGGAGGAACTATATGAAAGGGCTTCTTCATGGAGATATTGCTGAGAGGTGGAAAGGGGAGGCTTGGACAGCTTGAGAAGCGACTGGCAAGTTCACAGGAGGCTGCCCAGTTGACTGCACTATCCAAGGCACCTCTGCATTACTCACAGGCAAACCCAAGTTCATGTTGGATGTTAAGGCACAGACCTGGAATGTCCAGCCTGCCTGCCCTTGCACAGACGGATGATCTGATGCAGATGGCTTTGCCTGGTCCCATAAGAGGCAGGCACTGTCAGGCTGTGGGTGGAGGACCCCGTTGTCCCTGGCACAGCTACAGCATTACCTGGCAGCTTTGTGTGTCTCATGTGCTGCAGGAGCAGTGCTACACAGCTGCAGCATCTGCTGTACGTGGGTCAGCCTGCATTATGGAGCAGGGCATGGGATAGAGAGACCTGTGAAGGAATAGCAGGGATTTGCTCCCACAGGAGTTGGACTTGGGTCTGGCAGAAGAGAGCCTGGTCATCTAAAGGAGATATATCCTGACGCTCCTGAATAGGTTCTGAGTTCTGCTGCCCACAGACTGACAGAGAGGCAGGGTGTACTCCTTGACCCCTCTGGCCACACATAATAAGCAATTTTTTTTTCTTAAAACAGAAAAGCACCAAAGTGTTTGTGGTGGGGAGTTAGGTTTGGGGTTTTGTTGGTTGGTTTGGTTTTTTTGTTGTTTTGTTTCTTGGGATTGGTTGTTTTTTTCCTGTAATGGCACATGAGAACAGGACAGTCTGCCTCCATCACCTACCAAATGACAGTGCTCGGCATGGAAAGGAATGCAAAGGGATGCATGCAAGCCATGCACATCTGAGCACTACTGAAGCTAAAAGTCATTGGTTTCCAGTGCTTCTGCATACAAACAAGCACTACAGGGAGGGAAATCTCTTGTTCAAACTCTTGGAACAAGGAGAGACAAGGAGCAAGAGACAAAGGACAGCATTACATGACATAATACCAAATTCTTGGTTTTATACAAGGGGTCAGATTTCAAACCTAGGATGCAATCCTATCAAATTAGTCATTCCCACTGCTGACAGTTACCTTAGGATTTTCTTCTCACAGGAAACATTTGTAGACCTCACTAACACACCACCCTATGAGCTAACCAAGTGGGACATTCCTGAAAGAGTAACGATTAAAGGAATATATTGCCTTCCAGAGAAGTGAGCACTAACACATAAGACTACAAAATGCCTCTGGAAACAAGAGCAAACAGTTGCTTTGCTATAATGAAATTTGTGAAGGAAATTGGGAGTGATTACTTGACATTTGTGTGTGTGTGTGTCCTGTGTGTATAGATACTAATTAGCTGATCTTCCTCCAATATCCAGTAATAATTTGTTTCTGTCTATTAACATCAATTTTAGTGCGATTGCACATGTAGTGATTTCACCCATTTTATGACTGGGAAGTCAGTTTCACTAAATCTTGAAACAGAAATTAAGGAAACACATAGCTAAAAATTGCTCTATTTAATTTTGTCTTGGGGTGTGGGTAAGAAAGGGGAGAAGTGGGAAAAGAACAGCTTTATTTCTCTTCTATTACAGTTCTTCCTTTCCCATGGGAATCAAAGTTCTTCCTTATGAATTGTTAATCAAAGAAAAATGCTCAGTGGGGACCATAATCCCATGATGGAAAAAGACAGGAAATGGAGAAAGCCAGTGGTCTGCTCATGTCACAGGCTTTCATGGCCATTACCTAGAAATGACAGCATCCAGAAAATGTCAGAAATGAAAAGGAGTATGGTGGATAAAAATAATACAGTGTAAGAGCTAATCTCCCAACAGTCAGATGAGGAAAATGTGAATGTGATGGAGGTTTGGTTTTGTTAGGAGTCATCTGCTTCTAGCATTGGAACTGGCAAAGCCAGGGCAGCTCCTTCAGCTGGCACTCTGCTGCAGGAGAGATGACCTCTCAGAACAGGATTTATGTGAGCTCTGACAAAGACAGGTATTATGCATACTGCGAGACACTTCTGTAAGAAATTAAGACTATTACTACCAGTGAGAAGTTTAGATGAATAAATTCTAGGGCAAAATGAGGATCTGAAAGCACTATTACTACTAGAAATTTATCTGTCTTAACATTTACTACAATGAGAAAAGTAGGTAGGAAAGGATGAAGACAAATGTGTATTTCTTCCTTGTTCCGCCTTTCTTAGCAAAGTCAATTTCAAGAGAGAATTAAGAGGAAGCTAAACCATAACTTCATCTATTAATTTTTATCAACTTCAGGCACATTAAAAAATATACTTTCAGAATGTTTCTCAAGAAAAATCTGTAACTCCATTGGTGCTGACTTGCAGTAATAATGGAAAAATTCAGAAAGTCAAACCAAGGCAGTAAAGAAATGTTTTCAGTGACAGTGATGGAGTTCGTTTCCTTTACTCAGGAAAACCTGCCACATTTGTTCTTCCATAAATTTTAAGTGCAGTCAACTAAAATGTACTTTTGGTAAGTAAGAACACTTGTCAATTTATGCCCTGTCCTCAAGGCAAGCTTAAGACATTGAATTTTCCAACTGTTCCACATTGCTTTAATCAGCAAAACGAAACCTGAATGAAAATAAATTATAAATAACACCTGCACATTATTTTCTGGGCTTCTTGGGGGTGTAGAATTCATCTTAGCCCCTTTCAGCCTGAAACTAGACCTGGTGTGCCTTTGTAGAGCATTAAGCACACAATTCTGTTTCTCACTGCTACAACATAAATACCAAACAATAACTGAAAAGAGACAGATGATAGATTTTTAAAAATGTACCTAGAAATAAATTATACGCATTTTGAAGATAATTTAAAAAGTCACAAACATTTCTTAGGACATGAAACACTGTTGGCTGTACTGCATCAGCACAACAAAGTGACTTCAAGTAAAGATTTTTCTCTTTTGCCAACACATTTGTTGTTGACTCTGTCACCTGAATACACTTAACAGGCAATAAATTGATGTATACTTCACCTCCTTTTTGATGTGCTGTTTTATACTTTTTACAGAACTTCTAAGGAAATATTTAAGTTGTAGAAAATGTGTAAGACGCAAAAATAATTATAATACATACTACACTGTTTCTTTCAGAAATCTTAGAAATGGGCTATTCAATACTTATTGAAAGCTGATATATTTACACTGTAAGAAGTAGAGACACTTGATACGCACCTTAACTGTGTAGGTAGAAAGTAATGCTTATCCACAGGAAGTCAGTGTGCATGGCTACATATGCGCCCAATGCTTCAATATCTAGCAACCTTCCTATCACAGTTTCACTTGCAAAATTTTAAGTTTATTCCTTTAACAGAAGAAGTCTGAAAGACAGAAAAATCTTTTTTAAATGGCTGCAGCAAACTGGGGGGGTTTCCTTTATGTATTTGTCCGACTAGCTAAGGTTATCTCAGACCTTAGTAAGAGACTTTATAGGAAAATAATCCTCCTTGTACCTGAACAATCACCAGACAACATTCTTCTTGTATGAAAATAATATACCTTTAATATATTTACAAGACTGACCAACTGGATGAAGTGGCTGTACTTCAGATGCACTGCAAAAGCTTTTGTTTAGTGAACTATGCCACTATTTATACGTCTGTATTTTCTTGATATCAGTTATAAAGCATACAATCAATAGAATCGTGAAAGGGTTGTGAAGAGTTGGACAAAAGGAATGTACACAGCAATAAGAAGAGAAAAAAACACAACAAAAATATTTTTATACCCAGTTTCAAATATTATCATTTTTATGGTCAAAGTTGTCAAACTGTTTTTTTCACTACTTCTTAGATAACATCAAGTGACTGATTTTTTTGACTTAGTATCAACATCTACAGTAAAAGCCAGTATTTCTCAAACTTGCATGCTAGCTAGTAACATCTACCCCTTGTAAAAAAGTTCAATATATATTGAATTCTTCTGGGAGCTTTGACAACACTAAGTGGTGAAACGTATGACATTAAGATAAGAAAATAAAATTGTATTTCTTACCTTCTGGCCAGCCATTTGCAACCACAAATTAAACATCCGTTAAGATCTTCTGTTATTTTGTATATCCCATAAAAGTGCATGTAAAAAAATTTCACAGAGTTTCTAGGTAGCATACAATGAGAAGAGAGTCTTGGTTTCTGATACATTCAATTGGATAAATTTATGCACTAAAATGAACAGATGCAGACATTGTGGTATTAGTTCTTTATCTTTGGTAAAATGATTTTGATTTATTATAGCCGTATTTGCTCTTATATCCATTTTGAGTATGGTCTGCTATTACTTAAACCAACAGGAAACATTTAAATGGATATAAACAGTATCAATGTGTTATTTAGTACATTCATGACTTTTTTCATACATTCTTTGAGAATGTTTCTAGCATATGGACAAAATGAGCAAATGCTACTATCTATGATTTACTCCCAGTTTAACACAATACATTTACTAGTTCTTGTCATCAGGAAAAACCATTTTGTTTTCCTTTTAAAGGGTTCAATATGAGTCTAAGAACAATAAATTCTAAAAATCTGAAGTAAAAATATCAAATATTTTGTACTTCCTTACAAATGCTAAAGTAGAAAATTACACTGGAACTGACTTAAAATTTGCTATGACCCATCTAAGTAAACAACAGAAAAAGACCACAGAGAACATCAACGATTGCCCCAATGTGTTCCAGTGATGCTCTGTAGGCAACCACTGTCTTTACTGTATTAAGAATTAATATTTGACTCTCTCTCACCATTTCTATCAGTNATACAGCAAATTCATATTGGGTTCTGGGTGATCTTTGTTACACTTGAACATATTAATGATGCAAACTTGACCATATGAACCTAAGTTATACATACACAGTTATGTCTCCAAATAGCTACTAATACACTAAAACAATTTGGTGAAGTGAGGGAGTTCCATATCCCTACATCCAAAATATCCAGATGCTGCTGCATTCATGGAAAGAATAGGCTACATTACCACAGCTCATATGCTGGGACCCTGAAACACTGGATTTCACCACAAAACCAGTCTTTGCACATACTTTTTATATATGCAATTCAATATCAACACTGGAAACCTTTGGAATCATGATTTTGATAGAAAGTAAGTCTAACAATTTTTTTAAGTTCTTGCTTCAGGTCTTTTTGATGTTGCTGTTGCTTTTCCTATTTTACAAACAGGGTGGCAAGCAGGTGACGGGAAGACATTCCATGGGTATAGGATTGGGTCTGTTCTGCTGGCTTTACTCAAGACAAGCAATCCTCAGCCATTCCAGCAATTACACTGGACAAAACAATAACAGAAGTCATAGGGGCAGGATCAAGCTTGTGGTGTCAATACAAAAAAACCCCATTCACATGGTGTCTATGCTCATGTCTCAATTCTTCAACAGGAAATTCTTGATTTTAGGAATAAAACCAACGTAACAGTCAAAAATGCAAATGACACCATTCTGACCCACTCTTTGACACAGTATTCTAACTCTCAGTACCTCAATATCATGAAAAACAAAACTAAGTGTGAAGCTAAAGTTACTGTAGAAGCAAAGTCTAATATTCCAATGATTTCCAATGAAAATGGCACTTTCAAATTTAAATTAAGCTTAGTCTACACATTTCAAAATCTGAATTAATTAAAAATACTGTTTATAACGGTATAATGAAAAACTGCTCTTGAAGAGCAAAACCATTTAAAAAAAAATCTTTTATTAGAAAGTGATAGAAAAGGAAGATGCAGAAATGGGGAGTGGAGCAATAGTTTCAAGACATGTATTTGTACCAGTGAGTATCATGCTCTTAGCGAGTCATTGATAGCAGTCACTGATGGTCTTTACCCATGTACAAATGTATCCAGCCACTTCCCACTGCTGCCGTGCCAACAGAAATGCAACACACACATTGAAACGCGACAGATTTAGTGCCTGACTGTCCCAGGTGCTGAGAACTCTCAGCTCCTGACAGGCCCTTCAGTCTAAACGAAAGCATACTCTTGACAATAATTTAGTGGTCAAAGTCTTAGCAGTTTAAAGAGCCTGTCACTTTTTTTGCTTTCTTAGCTTTTTTCAGTATGTCACACTTTTTTCTGTTAGGACGCCGGCACCTTTCATCGATGCTCGGTATACATTCATAATGCCACACTTCTTCCATTTTCTCCACAGGGTAAACTGCCTCCACATAATGACGGATCAGTCTCAGCCTGATGGGATCCAGCTGTTTTTTATTACAAGCACCTGAATGGTTGTACTGCAGTCTCAGATTCTCCGGAGTAAAGAGTTCAGGAAAGAGTCTTACGAGAAGCCTGGCAGCAAAGTTGCCGACTGACAGGCTCTGTTGCACTATCTCTCTTATCTCCTTATCAGACAGCAGATACAGAGAAGGCACAGGGAAGTCTGGATTAGGAACAACAAGTTCATCGAGTGGTATCTTGCAAAAATCCTTGCTACTTCTTTCCGGTGGCAGTGGCGGCCCTTCAAATTCTTCCCGAAATCTCTCAGGGTTTATTGCATAGGTGAGAAATTCCCTCCTGTCAGGCCCTGGCACGTGGATTTTCCGTTGCTGTTGGTACGAGCGCCTCTGCTCCGTGTCTCTTCGTCGACACCTCTCATCAAGCTTCCCAACAAACTCCAATGTCCACACTCTGTCATTCTTTGCTCTGGGGTACAGTATCTGCACGTAATGTCGAATTAATTTAATTCTAGTGGGGTCGAGCTGTTTCTTGCCTAAAGATCCGCTACAGTTATATTGCTTCCGTAAGTTTTCATGAGTAAATAGTTCAGGGAATAAGAGAACAAGCAACCTAGAGGCAAAGTTGCCTATGGAAAGACTGCTTTCATATATGCTTTTAATCTGTTCTTTGTTCAACAGGTAATCCGGGACAGGGACTTCAAAATCAGGAGGGGGAAAGTCAAGTTTGTCAAAATCTATGGGTACAAGCCAAATTTTTTTTGACCGTCTGCCAGGCTTTTCATATTCAAAACTGTCTTCCACTTTTATGATTGATACATCATCTGGTAAACTAGAAGAATCGTAACAGTCATCTCTCATCTGGTCACATTCACTTCCATCCATATATGTACTTTCAAGCTCATCATTTATTCGCTGAACACACTGCTGCAACCAGGCTTCTTCTTCTTGCACATCTGGAAAGTAAATTTCAGTGTACCTACGGATTATTTGAAGCCGATGAGGATCCAGCAGTTGTTTTCCCGAGTCTCCAAAGCAGCTGTACCTTTCAGCCAATTTTCTGTGGTCAAAGAGTTCCGGAAACAGTCTGTGTAACAAAAAAACAGAAAACTCTCCTGGTGAAGAAGCTTCATCTAAAAATTCATTGAGATCCTGAGCATCCAGCATGTAATCTGAGGCAATGACATTACTCCTGTCCAAGGACAAAGCTTCTTCCTGCTCTTTATCCTCCATAAAATGAGAAGATTCGACCTGCTCAGTCTCATAAAAACTGGATGATTGCACATTCTGCTGACTGTTTTCCATTTCCCTTTGAGCCCAAAATCTATTGAAAAAATCATTGACTTGAGGCAAACACTCCAACTGCCACACAGCTGTATTCTTCACAGAAGGATAACAAACTTCCACATAGTTACGAATAAGCTGCAGATGAAGAGATTCAAGCTTCCTTTTGTTGAGAAAGCCACATGCACTGCAGCTCCTGCCGAACTCATCGTCACTGAAGAGCTCTGGGAAGAGCTGCACGAGCAACCGGCAAGCCAGGTCTCCACCTGATGAGCTTTGATCCATGATTTGTTTGAGTTCCGTAGAAGTCAGCTGGTATTCTGGGGGAGGCTTGAAGTCAGCGACAGACTCTGCTGGACTGACTTGCTTTTTAATTCTGCTAACCTCCAGAGACAGCAGGTCAACTTTACTGTGAAGCTGAGTCATATTGGTATTGAGGGTGTTCAGTGTGTAAAACATTTTCTGTATCAAGGAATATATATTTGGTTCTGAATCTGCTGTGGCTGCTGCTACTGAAATGGCTGTGGTCGAGTCTCTTTTGCGTTGATCGTTCAAAGTCCGAATTGGTGAGGGACTGCTGGGGTTGATTTTTTCAAACAAATCGTAAGAAGAAAACTGCTCTGCTCCTGGTGGGTTCTTCTTCTCTGTGATTTTGTGTGAGATGCCATAGAGAGGTTTTTTATAAGATGGAGTGATTATGTCACTGAAGGATTCTTCTTCACAGAGCCATGCTGAATTCTTGTTCTTGTTTGGCTGCTCTGCATTTACCTGAGTGGGTGAGCCAGCATCTCTGTTCCTCATGTTTGAAACGGAGCCCTTCAAATGAATAAATATTGTATTAGTAAAACTGCCACATATAAATATGTGCTCCTTAAGCAGGCATTGTTACATAAATACGCAAAGTCAAATTTTCTCCAAGGGACTTGTGTTAAATAAAAAATTTAATAAATTCACTCGGAAAAATAAAAATACAGTAAAGTATTATTTATGTTTCCTTTTTATTTTCCTTTTTTTGGCTCATGGGTTTCTCTTTTTTTTTTCATGGAACAGAAATGCAATAATAACTCTTAGTACTCTCTACCCACAAGCTCTAATTACTCCCCCAAATTAAGTATCATTAAGCTTCACCTTGCATATGAGGATCTTGGGCTGTAGAGAATTTGGGTGGCAACAAGTCAGCAACAGAGCCAAGAATAGCATCTAGATTTTCTGACTCCTAGTCCTGTGACCTTGCCATTGCCTCCAACAACTGCATTTAACATTCCAGCACTCTCTTTAGGTTAGCTTTTGAAAACGTCACAAAGGCCATAAACCACAAAAAGTATGCTCATTCTCTTTTTTCTGATGTGAAAGGTTTATATACCTTTTTTTAAAAAAATCTTTATAATGGTGCAGAGCTACTAAACAAATCCTAGAAATTACTTAATTTTTAAAAGGTATTCTATTTGAATAACAAAAAGTAGAAAGTACCTTGGTACTATATCTTTTTAAAAAGGAGGCCTAATAGAAGATTTCTTTATTTCTGAAAGGCAATAAAGTTTAGACTCACAGATTTCTAACTTCCTAAATTATTTAAACTACATAAAATTATATAATTTATAAATTATAGAAAACCAATAATGACTTCCTAAGGACCTAATGTTCTCAACTATTTGTAACTATTCCTCATTGCTTGAAATTGGAGCCAAGCATTTTCATCATCCCTCAGCAGATATGCAAGGGCTTAGGTGGTTTGGGTTTTTTTTTGCAAACATGTGGATATTGCAAATCATTCTTAAAAGTTAAGCAGATACAACAGAATCTAAATCCAACATACAGAATTCAAACATGAGAAAACACTCACAGATTTGTAAATGTTTCTATACAGAAACAATTTTCTCGGGTTGTTTTATAGAACATTAATTAGATAAAAAACTGCAGAATTTGCATTGAATTTTCAAACAATTGAAACACAGACTTCAGGTCTGAGCTGAGAGCCACAAGAAATTTGAAATTCTAGTGAAGACCCCATTATGTCCTACAATGAAGAACTTGAAGATTTCTTTCTTAAGAAACAGAACTGTAACTCATGAAATCAATGTGGTTCCTATGTGTACTCACACTTGGCATCTGCTTACTGCAGTGACAAATTGAATCCAATTATTTTTTAATTTCTAATGCAATGTATACTCAAAGGACGCTCAGAAAGAACAAACTGGTTTCCACTCCAAATTTAGAAACCAGCATTCAATTAAACCGAGGCTGTTTCCAAGTTCTGCTCTCACTCACATCACATTACCCCACATACAAAACCTTGTGTTTGCACATCCAAAGCTGTGTGGAGAGCTAATCAGATGAAAACAATGCCAAGGTGATGTATTTCAGTGTGCAGAGTCCCTGGCTGTCATGGTGCCCAGGACACCTGACTTCCAGGTGCCATTTACAAGACTGTCCCTCTCCAGTCCCACTCATAATAAAGCCAGAACAGCCACTGAACTGTGAGCAGACTGAAATCCACATTGCCCGCCACCGAACTGCAGGCTCCTAGGTGGGGCTGAAGTTGTCATACACCACCTGTAATTGTAAGTGAAGAAACAGCGTAGTTCCAGGTGGTAACAGAGCTCTGCCACACAGATATCACCTGAAAACAGGCCATGAAAATCTCCACTGACAATAAGCACAATACTGCTCCCTAGGCAGGCACCCAAACAGAATTACAAAGCCTTCTACTCTTTTAGATCTAAAGAACAAAACAAAAGATTTCTAACACAACCAGTGAGACCTACCATCTAAGTTGCTCTTTCATTAACACTCCTGTCAACTGAGAATATACCAAACATTCCTTCGGAAACAGCATGACTCTTTCAATTTCTTCTCTACTACTAAAATACCTTGCTACTAAATAGCTTGCCACGGGCCACCAGGTATGTGTCAGTTCTCATTTGACCTCCTGCTGTTTATTTTCCCTAATTAATTATATAATAAAACTTGGCACCATGAGGGTAACGTTTATTAATGTGCACCTCACACACAAAGTCTGGCCAAATCAATATTAGAATGTGTGTTAAAGAACATGAATTTATTATTTTGACAGTAAGATCATCAAAGTTTGCAGTCTCAGTTTTGGACACGGTGCTCTGGAGCTCACGTTAAGAGTTATGGCAGATCTTCACTATGATGGCAGCTGAACCTCTGCCTTCACTAATGCAGCTCCCAGCAGCTTGATCTGGCTGCAGGATTGATTTGCATTTCAGAATATTTGCATTTCAGAAACACAGTGTTCTCCTAGCAGATAACAAAACATTTGGGCCTTAAAAATATTTAAGGATATTTTAGTACAGATGCATTCTCATTTTCTTTTCTTTTCTTCTTAATTATCTTGTCTATAGTTTCCATCTGGGAACAGCACTATCTGCACCATCAATACATGGCTTTTGTATATTCTCAAATTTAACTAATCAGTTTTCTGTAACACTGATCTTTACACATCCATGATTTTTTTTATACTGCACCCATTTAAGATGATCAGTTCTAATGTACTATCACAAAAGAAGTAAAGATATTATTTTGAGAGACTGAATATATATAAGATAGTGCTGCTTTTATACTACAGTTGCACAGCAAGATTTTATGTGCTAAACATTTTATGACCATTTGCAAAGTGCAGTATTTTGCAAAACATCGACCGATAGAAGAAATTGTGAAATAGTCCCTCACATTATCTCTTGGAATCCTAAGCAAAGTTTTAAAAGTTGCTTAGTTATTGTTCTGTTCAATGCTCAAGTCCTTATATGATCTTTGTAATGCTTAATAAAAAAAGCCTAAATATCTGTAAGAATACAGCACATAATGTTCAAGCACAAGTGTACAGAATAAATAAATATAGATTCTTTCAAACACATAAGAATATGGAAAAGTCCTGCACACGACTTTTTTAAACTTAAAATCTTCTACACTTAATTTTTTTTAAAGAAAAACACGGAAAATTAATTCCTGATTATGAAGTGGCATTCAAAAAATAAAAAAAGGTGATGTCATCAGATAAAAAGTAATATAGCAATATAATTACTAGTCCAAAAGAAGTACAGCTCTGTTTATATCATAGGTAGATGCCTATGTGACATGCAGTAAAAATATACTACAAGCACAACGTTCTTTAAAATAATTAAGATTTTTCCACTCCCTTTAAATAGAAATAGTTAATAAAGTCATCAATTAAAACAAAATATTGGTACTAGAGAAGTAATTAACTTTAAAAATGCTGTTAAGATTGAGGACTATTTCTGGTTGGTTATTTAACTAAACATCCTGACTCACTGGGGCCAGCCAAGAATGAATTTTTATCATTATTACTGGGTCAACTTCTGATATCATAAATCCAAAGCTATAATTAATTTCAAATTAAATATTAAAATTTATTAAAGGCAAACAGGAAAATGCAAAGCAAGCACAGTTCAGAGACCATTATAAAGCTCTTTTAAGAATTTGAATGTAAGGAAAACAATTGTAAAAAGAAAAAGAGCAAGGAAATGAAAGAAACCGTGTAATAAGATTAAAACCTACCTACCACAGGCATTCAGGGGAAAAAAACAGCCCTAAGGAGTCAGAGAGATGACAGTCAAGAAAAAGAATCACAGAGAACTATGGCTATAAAGGAGACATGAAATGTGCAAATACAACACGGAATAACTGGCTAGGTAGCAGAAGAGCAGAAAAGGATACGTGCATTAGGATAGGTCACAAACTAAATATAACCCAGGGCCTGAAGTTATTCAAAAGAGGATGAATTTGAATCTAGGTTATTTTAATAAAGTGCTGAGTGCGAAAAACAGGAGGTCATTATACTGCTCTAGAGGGTGGCAGGAGAGATGTGACTATCCAACACTGGACACTAGTCTTTTTGGACTCTCAAATGAACAACAAAAATATGACTCCTGAAGAAGAGCTGAAAAAAAGAGGATTTTAATCTTGGAAAGGATGGACTGATGGAGGACAAGATCACAAAAATTTTCCTAGATGCAGAATATTTTTCTAGAAACAGATCATTGCTCTCCCTAATGTAAAGAACAAGGACAAAAAGAAACTTGCTCAATTTCAGGGGAGATTAAATAAAGTCAGCCATTGCTAGAGAGGTGAAACACTAGAACAGGATAATGGAAAAGACTGGGCATCTTCTTCACTGGCCAGAGAAACATCTGGATTGTCCCAAGTGGGATGCCACACCAGATGCTGTAGTACATTCCACTCTTGATATGGCTGAAATCTTCTGCATCCCTGCGTTTTTATCCTTCAAATAATACACTAATTTATACTGGTCTCACTGACATTAAATCTTTGTCACAGAAGAAAGAATTACAGCCCTGATTCTACCACTCAGGATCCAGCTGAAGGACCGTGCGACACTGAGAGGGACTGCAATCAGTCATGCCCAGTTATTCAAAATCACTGCCCCTTCCTATGTTACCCGCTGAACAACAAAAATATAATTCACATAAATGAATTAACCTATAAATATAATCACTCCCATGTTATTCAGAGAAAACCCAGCCATGTGCAAACTGCCTAAAGATTAGCCACATTTGCAACAAACTCATTAGCAATGCAAATTTAGCTAAAAGACTTGCATTCTACTTTTAGCAGCATTGAATTGAGCCCAGGATATATGAACCAAAACGTCACAGTCATGTAGAGAGAAGTCACCTCTTGCGTAAAGCGTCTCTTCTTCACGCTGGGTAAGGCATCCTGCTGGCCTCCTGACCCATCGCAGCCAAGGGAGGTCTGTTTCCTTTTGCTGGAATCCTGTAGGCAAGTCACCGCGCCATCCAGTGAGTGTTTCTCAGCAGATCGGGAAGTTACTGAGCAGTCTAGAGCTTCATCTTCATTTTCTGTTTCTACTTTCACATTTTTTTTAGGAATTTTTACTGAAAAAAGAGAAGGTTTAGAAAGATGAAGCATCCTCTCCAGAAAACCATGACATCCTTACTATAATGTTCTGTGGTTTGCTTCTTTTTATGAAAACGTGTCTTGAAGAACTTCATTATTTTTTATGACTACTATGGTAAGTGTATATTGGGGCCACCTCAAAGTCAAATAATTCAGTTTTCCAGTAAATGACAGTTTCTTCTACAAAGAAGAATCTAAAGTATAAGCAAATAATATTACAGGAGGAAGATTTGAAGATTTTTTTTGAGGAGTGGAAGGATGCAGAGCAGAAATAGTAATGACTAACAAAGATAATGCCCTATTTTAGGTAACTTTTTAAAAAACATTAGTGTAATTTGTCTTGATCCAACTTCATTCTTTATTAGGTGACGAATGCTTTATATCAACAAGTATTTTCGCCTGATCAAAAACTGTACAAAGTGTAATATTTTACCTTCATCATCATCAGTGATTTCAGCTGAATTCATCTTCTATCTCACTAAAGAACAAAACAAAAATACAAAAATAAATATCAGCATCTTCTGGAATCAGGAAATATCTGCATCTCCTCTCATAATTACTCTTCATCTATAAGTATTGAGTTAACAGCCCACAGATAACTCCCAGTCTTTCCAGTCTGTATTTATTCTCAGTAACTCTCATGGTTATCTATAGACCCATCAACATGCAAACTATATCGTTGATAGCATACAGCAGGTAGGGAACTATTTAACACTCTTTGTCTTTTTCTGGTATAGAAAAAAGTAAAAGTCATTCTAACCTTCTCTGTAAAGTGTCTTGGCAGTATATAAATGGAAGTCAGCTGTATTAAAGTCTGGACCCTGTACAAAATCACTATTACTACAGCCAAATGTTTTCATATTGTCCTTGGGGTTGACACAAAGCCATCACAGAAAGAAAACTTATCATAAATAGTAACATACATGCTGGAGTAAGTTTTTATTTTAAAATTTTTGATCTTTTTACATAACTTGCACCAATTCAAGCAGAATAATGGGGGCATAGATCTACAGTAAGTCCTTTTTCTCTGTCAGCCTCTAAATAATGTGTTTTTTGTAGGGAAAAGCAAATATATGTATTATGCTGGCATGACTTTAGTGTTATATCTCACGTGAAAAACTCAGGTGTATTTCTGTTTACTTGAAAACTAATTTTGCAAGTTACTAGGGGGCAAACATCACTCTCTGGACACGTTCCTAAAGGATATTCTAAATCTCCGGAGATGTACAAAGCAAACAACTTAATCAGATATCACTGACCCTTACAGGGCATGCAGCTGCAAACTGACACTCTCAACTGGTGAGCGGGTGACTGGCAAACTGTCACGCTCTGCTCATGCTCCTCTACACACAGCACTGTGCTTACCTGGCCCCAGAATATTATTGCTTTACAAGTGCAAGTCAGTAAAAACAGTCAATCAAAAGTGTACATACAGCCTAGGGGTGGGAAGTATAATGAAATTAATAAGAGAGATGGGGAGAGAAATACAGAGAATCTGTTGTGGATGGAAAAGCAGTCTGTAACTCTCTCCTGAATAATGCTGAATAATTTTTTTATTTTTTTTTTAAATCTCAAAATGTTAAAAACTTTGTAAACACTTCAATGCTGTGTAGATATGAATTTCAATTCGTAGGTAATTTGATGGCTGTAGTGGTAACTATGACGTTCCATTCTGGACTAGATTTTGTATGATTTACAATGGGTGGCATGCAAACAAAAGATACACAAATTTATAAAATCAGCTTATAGCGAGCCACCCTTGAAGCAGAGATACTCTTTGATGTGCTGATCTTCCACATGGCCCCCATATACAGCCTTGAAAAAGGCACCCTCAAGGGGATAACATGAGATTGTCTTCATCATCACGTATAAAAATAAGTCTCTCTCAGCTGGACTAACTCCTCAGGTACCTACTCCTTTTACCCACCATAATTCCCTATTTCAGGATTTGCATTTATAATCTATATACCAATTATGCCAGCTTAACAATACTATAATCATGTCACTTAAACTGTTACAAACTCTCTAGAGACATAACAGCGTGAAACTAAGTGGCCTGCACCAACTTCTAAACCACCTGATAAGCCCTGATACGGGTTAATTCCAGGTCTTCCCAACTCAACAATATTTACAGATTTAGACAAAGCCACTACAGCTCTTTGTGAAAAATCCTACAGCAGTCTATTTCTCACAGCACCATCACAAAGCTCTCCTGGACAGTAAGAAAATCCCACAGTACTAACAGTTGGTATTTTGCCCTGATATTCCACATACATTGATAGTCACTGCCTGGATCTTCTTGCACTTTTCCGTGCTGCACTAGGCTTGGCTCTGAGGGCTATGCTACAAGACCAACATGTGCCAGGGCTCAAGGAATGCGAGACATAGGCTTTTTGTGAGGGCCTGAGGTGACAGTAAGCAAATCTACCAATACTGCTACAGAATATTCTAAAATGGAAATCAGAATGATTTTTCAGATAATCCTAGACTGCTTAATCAGAGCAAAGCAGTAAAAAAATTTAACCATAAGGCCGGAAGAGAAGACTAAAAGGTGGCAGTGGATGGAACAACAAAATATTTAGGTGGGAATATACAGAATTGTATTGTCTTTCTAATTCCTGCTATTACTACTATTTAAATAGGAAGAATGTTTTAGAAGAATTCCTATCAGAGAATAAAATCAAACTGAAAGGAGAAGATATATGAGAATCTGAAGAGCAACTCTTTAACACTGGAAAAAAGTGAAGCTTAAAGTAAAGTAACAGTTAACTTTCTGAAGGAAACAACATCAGGAAGGCCAAAGCTACCCTGAATTCAGGTCAAATAACACTAAGTCAAAACATTGTTTCACAAATTTGAAATACAGTGTTAACTTTTGGGGTTTTTTTTAATCAGAAAACTGCCAGAATACAATTAAAAGTGAAAAGTCCAAACCAGTGTCAGAACCAATGAGGCCTAAGAAAACTGTGTTCCATACCTGAGCTCTCCGGTACCAAAAAAAGCACAAGCACCAACTTGTTTCATTTTTGGAAGCCCTAGTAATAATCTCTTTCCTTATCTAGTTTCCTGTCTTCTCTATGAGATTTGTAAGAACTCTGGTATTATGAGAAAATGAAGCACATCTAACACATAACAGCTTCTGTTAAGAGACAGGATTCAATTGTCCCTTTGATTTCCTGCCTCACAGCTCCACCTGCTCCCTCGGTCAAGCATGGGTGCCCACCTTAACCTTCCATCTTGATAAACTCTCAGAAAACAACTCACTTATACTTTTTCCGGGTTACCTTCCTTGTAATTCATAGAGGTAAAGGGCCCAGCTCAGAAGTATGCACAAGGCTTGGGCTGGAAAGGAGGAATTAAAATCTCTCCTGATACCAGCAAGCCACTAGCTTGGCTCAACTATTTAATGATACTTTATTTATTCCACCATCTCGCTTCAAATTTGGGTCCCAGTGGACCTATGAGTGACCAGCGAGACAACAAAGAGGCACCAACAGAGCATTTGTATCATCACTTCCATAGGAAAATAGGATTTATGGAAAAGGGAAAGGTCTGTATCTGTTCCTGAGCGTGTCTGTGCACGCATGCCTGTATATGTAACATTAACAACAATTTTGTTGATTGTTTCAGGTCCACTAAAGAGAAAACATTTCATATTTGTTCAAATACTGTTTGCTGCGCAACAGTACTTACAAATAATAACCATTTCCTCTTTAAAACAGGTAGCAGTGTCAAAGTCTGTTTTGAGGTAGCATTCTGGCCCAGACTGTGAGAATAAGCAAAGCCGGAGTAAAAAAAAAAAGTTTAAAAGATCTTGGGGCAGAATACTGCAAAAAGGATTTGAGTGAGAAATACATACAGTAAAGCAGACATCCAATAATTGTTCCTTGTCATGTTGAGTATACAAAATATATTTCAATCTTATATATATTTTTTTCAAAACGTAAGATAAGTATACTTACCATCCTTAGCCTAATAATTACTCAATGCTTCCTAGAGGACAGCTGTTAGCAAGTTCTAGGAAAGAGTGAACACTCTGTGCTGAAGTTGGGAGCCCATGACTGCAACTGTGACTGGCAGCCTTGGCAGCTTTATATCGCTGGGATACAGACAGATGCTGCACTATATCCTGTTTTCCAGTGAATCCTCCGGAAGAAAGATTCCAAAACAAACCAAACACCTACAGCAGCAGCTATGTCAACGGCTAGATACAAAAGAACAGGGAAAGAAGGGAGGTCCTGGCACACCTTGTCTGTCACTATTGGACAAATTCCCTTCCCACAGCTCCTGCTCTCCCTTCTCATCAGACTAGGCAATGAACAAGATAGTTCAATGAAGGGACTTAACACTCCCTACTTCGATTACTCTTGCTTAGACATCTGCCTCTATTCCAAAAATACATCCAGTCATGACACTTAACTGCACTGTTGTATCATTTTGGTAATTACATTCCACATTGAAACGGTATATTACCCATGGTTAACAGAGAAGCTCAATGCATAGGGCAATGCTGGGAGTTCCAAAGCATGGAAGAACATACCTTAAAAACGAGATTTTATGAGTAAAGGAGGAAATTGCAACTCATACTCGGAATGCATTTCAGTCTCATATCGTCTACTGTAATGCATATTGCTACTTAAAAGTAGCATAAAGGTGGACCTAGTTATTGATACACAAAACAAAACTGAATCCTAACTGATTCATAATCTAAATATTCCCATAATGTACATTCTCCTCCTCCTGTTTACCACCTAATAATTACTCAATTGTTTGCCCTGGAGGATGCTTTCCTGGCCCCTCTTATGATTTTGACCATTATAAAATGACAAGGCAGGGAGAAAAGATCCTGCTCATAATGTAAGATGAAGGCAGTTCTCTGCCTTTGCAATCATTCTTACAGAAAGCCTGACTGATCACTTCCACATCCTGAATTAAAAACTGAACGAAAAAATGCCACCAGAAAAAAACACTGCTGTTCTGCTGTTTGTAACTAAAGAATAAACTCTTTACTCTTTGAACTCCCATAACTAATGTACTAAGTTCTGACAAATTAAAAAAATAGTGTAGAAACCACGTGGGAAAGTACAAAACTGCCCACAAGCTGCATGTGGAAAGCAATTTGGATTTCATCACACTTGTTAATGGTAATCATAAATCAAAATTAATCACTACCTTAAACAAGATACTAAATAATAACAATAATGATGATTATCAGTTTTATAGAAGCTTGCTGTTTAGAATTTAACTCCTCGCATAACATTGTACAGTTAGTAATGCATGGTAAATGTGTAGAAGTTGCTTCTTGGATGCACATCATCCCACTAAGTATTTTAGCTTCTTCGTGTAGGTTGGAAGGAATGTCCCTAATTCTTCCTTATTGACTACAAGAATGTTATTAAAAACACAGGGATTGAGACATTGTGTATTAAGTTTATTCCCTTTAAAGCCTCATGGTGGTACATTACCTTGTATAAAACTCAGGTCATAATGAAAAATGTTTTTGAGTGTTGTTTCTGAAGAGGTTAACTGTTCTTTTACATTTTGGGCAAATGTTAAGGGATACATGTTTGCTAGCAACATTAAATATGTGTTTGGTAACATATGTGGAATAAACTGTTTAGTTTGTTTAGTTTTCAGCACGTGGTGAAAGATACAACACTCCTCTTACAGCACAGGTATCCTAATAAAGGTAAATAAATGAGAGGAACACAAAAAAAAAAAGCTGATCTTTTAAGGAGATGACACTAGCTAAATTTTACAAGATGTGTACATTGAAATGCAGTTTAACAGCCAAAATTAGCACCTCCTCTTACACATACCATCCTGTAAGCAAACTTTATCACAAAATCGGAATGGTATTACAATACGTAATCAGAGTATGATTTACCCAGAGCCAAGCAAAACCACTGTACATATATTCATCCTCAGCAAGTGACAATGATTAATTAATCTCAGCGAATACTCAAAGTGTCTGAGATCCTGCTTCCTTTCTCTGCGTCTCTGCATTTCATAATATGCACTGGTAGAAGCACAGAAAGCAACCAATGCTTCCCATGGGAAGTCCAGAGCCTTGAAAGCTGGTGCGGGTAGGTGGAAGCAGTCCCTTCCACACAGCAGGTGAGCAGAGGGCTGCTCTAAGTGCCTGGCAACGGTGTGGAACTCCGTCCCTCGTGACGTTTTAGAAGAATGATTCCTAGAATGATTCCTACAGAACAGCTGGAAATAATGAGAGGAATGAACAATTCTCAACACCCAGCCCTACAGTCCCAGAGTCAAAAAAACTGGAGGCGTGTGCCCTCTGCTCAGGCTGCCCAGGAGCTGCCTCCTGTTCAGGGTGCATGCTGCTTTCCAGGCTGTCTCTTGGAAAGCTTCCCTGCTGGGCTGAGAAGCAAACCTAGAGAACTGAGAGTTCTGCATTCTGCTTTGGGTGACCAAGTAATCTGCATCTTTTATTTCCTAACTGTAGCACTGGGTTCAATAATTTCAATATTGCAACTATCCTCAGGGTAGATTTGACTCCTCCAATTTGTAAAAAACAATGTAACTCATATTCAATTCAACTAAATTAGACATAAATACCACTCCAAGACTGAGCTGGAAAATGTATTTCTTAGAGGCAAGGTTTGCCTTTTGTTCAGATCTATGGGCAAGTGATTTGACTTTAAATTTTAAATCATTTTAACAAGGCCTTATAAATTTTGAAGAAGCAGAGGGCTGAAGAAGTCCAACACCTGAAACTACCTGAATAAAAAAACCCTACCAAACAAAAACCAAGTAACTTACTTGAAACTGCCCACCCATCTTAAAGAAACTGAGATCTGAATGTTGCCTCATTTAACTGAGCAAAGAGCAAAAAGCAAATAGACAGGGTATCAAATACCAAAAGCAAATGCTTTTTATTCTATCCATTTTGAGGTAGTAGGGCGCTGCAGCATTATTTCTCAATAAAATTTGTTCTTGATATCCAGTACTGATACTTGTAATATTAAGTACTGTAGAAAACAGTATTCCAACATTACAAGCATTCTGACTACAAATACATGAATAGTAACTTGTAAAACTACGAAGAAAAAGATTTTAAGGAACCAGCAGATGTTGCTGGAAGCACTACTCTTATGGACAATAAAAATCCCTATAATTAACACAGTTTGAAAACCTCTTTTGCTATCCTGTGGAGCAGGACACGAAGCCTCAAGTCTCCACTGAAGCCAGCCTGCAACAAGGGTATTTTTCCAGTAGGATTTAGAGGGCATGTTCTTAATTTGGGTCTTTCATGTTTTGTTTTGTTTAAGTTGAATATGCAGATTAAATAATTTTTTTTTAAAGTCCAACAAAATCACTCTTTTCAGTTTTCTCACAATTTGCATAAAACTGAAGTTTTCTCACTCTGTCCTCTGTACTTTTACCAAACAGCAATTTAATCTTGCAGGGGTCAGCAAAACACTAACCTGGTTTATTTCCAGCAGTAATGCATGAATTTGTCTTTTCTTCAATCACGTGTTTTCCACTGGTCTATTAAAAACATTTTGCTTTCCTCTCTCCCTTCTCACTCTGCTTTTACTTTAGAATACTGTTCCGTCTGAACTTTGTGCAGACAGTTTAAATTTTCCTCCAAACTGCAGTCAACTTTTGTTTCATTTATTCCACTGAATATACCTAAACTACGAAAATACTTAGCAAAGATAAAAAAAAAAATAAGTTGGTCCAATGCTGAGTCTAATTTAGCAGGAGAAGAAAATGTACCAGCATATACGGGTAATTACTTGTTTTACGAGATGTAGATCATTCAAGTTGGAAACGGGGAAAAGTTTTCTCTTTCCCTGCTTAGATGTCTCTGCCCCATGGGTCAGGCATACGCTGTGTTCAGAGGTGGCAGCGACAAACCCTACTCACACTTCAACCCAAAAAATCTCTGGGACTGCGTCAACGCTATGTGGGAGCCGTCACATGGCTGCTGGCCTGCCGCCGGCTCGCATTCTGCTGGTTCAGAGTTTGTTCCCTTCTATTTACAAAGGGCTGTGTGGACACACCGCAGGGAAAAGTAGGGTAGAGGCGGCGGGCGCCCAGGACAGGGGCAGCGAGCGGCGATCGGGTCAGGGGCAGCGGGCGATCAGGGCAGGGGAAGCCGCGGGTGACCTGGGGGGAGATGACCGGGACAGGGGCGGCCCGTTCCTCCGCAGTGCCCTTCACC
>VXBU01013121.1:2523-95576 GCA_013400315.1 Bombycilla garrulus | reverse complement strand
CGGGCCCCGGCCCCCGGCGCTGCCCCGAGCTGGCGGCACTCGTGGGAGCGCTGCCCGCCCGCCTTTATGTGACCTTAACGCGGGTTTCTGTGCATAGCGCCAAGTAAGAAACGCCGGTGTTTGGTGCCGCGTTAGGTTTAAGTCTCTGCTTTAAAAAAAAAAAAAAAGTTACTTCACTAAGTTGGTTTAATTCAGATCCAGGCTTTTTTCCCACGCTGGTTAAACACAAGACCGCTTCCATGCTCCGCGTTTGGGGGGCAGATGGCAGCAGTGATTTATAAAAGAGACATCGCATTCTTTTTTAATTAAGTATCCTTGTAGATTTTTATCTTCCCTGAAATTGACAGGAGCACATAAGACATTACATTAATCTGCCAAATCATACGTGCCCTTTCGACTAACAGCTTGTAGAAAACCAAACCCGAAAAAAAAAAAAAAAAAGTGGGAGAACGAAGTCTGGTTTTGTAACCTATGGCCAGTTCTGGCGGTTATGGTTTTTGGCTATACCTTTGGAACTTGGCAGCTTTGCGTGCAAAGTTGTACTTACACAATGAACTTGGCCGGTACTGCTGTTCCTAATAAATAGATTAATTTTCCTGTTAATAAAAGTACACAGCCAAGTGCTCTAATTGTATTGCAATCGCTTTACTTTTTTTCTCCTGCAGAGTAAAAGAAATTTTGTCTAAAGATGTTAATAAAAGGTGTTTATTATAAAATAAGTAGGTGAGGGCTGATAGTACCATGAAGGATGATGGATTCTGTGCAGCACAGAGGATATATCCTACAGAAGTTACAAGGCAAATACCATGCATGTGGCAAGTAAATGTGAAGGCAGAACTCATGAACTCTGAGCAGTCCTGTGAATTTAACAGATAAATAAACCGTTCGTTTGTTATTTCAAACTTTTTTTTTTTTTTTTAAATTCAAAAGCAATACAAAGACACGTAAGTCAACTGAGAAATAACTGGAAAAAATCTCAGATAAATCTTCCGCCCAATAAATAGCTCAGCACTTTCCTAATCACATGTTGTTTGCTCCGAACTGAACAATACAGAGTGCCTCTTAAAATAAAAAAAATCCTCACCATTTCAGATTTTTGGCGCTTTCTTTAGAATCAGTTCTCTAAAATTTTGCTCTTCCACTTATGTCGCTCTTCTAAATTTAGCATTTGGGACTTTTGGTATATTTACAGTGTCATATTCCATGAATAATCCTAACAGATAATAGTTTGTTGATTTTAACTTTGGCTGCTCCTTTTTTATTGCTGTTGATAGACAGCCTTTAAAAGGAGCCCTTAAAAGCGGGAACTACCAGCATTGTAACTCTTCGGATGAATCACGCCAGCGAAGGATACGTTTATTAACAAGACAAGTGTTCTGCAGTTAGCGCATCGTTCTCTCTTTGGAGATAAAGAGCACTTCCCGCCAACTTTTCTGAGCCTGTTTGCGCTCCGAACACAGAAGTTTACGGTGTGGTTTGCCCCCTCCCTTTATTGCAAGGATAATTGCGGCTTTTCTTAAAGGGTACCGTGTTTTAACACCTGGCCCAGCTGCTAATTAGTGCTAGATCGCAGTTGGATTTTACTTGAATGCTCTACTTTTTAATGTGGGGCTAAGGAAAGGCAACCATAAGGCAAGAGCAAGCCAGTGGAATCCCAAACTCAATTTCAGAGCCCTTGAGACAATTCCTTGCTAGTTTGAACTCCACCTCGTTTCTGCTCCGAAGTGCTGGCCTGAGGCACTGTAGCTACTAGGGACTCAAGCCCAGGAGGAGACCTGAAGGGCCTCAGCTAAGCATAAAGTAGCACGAGCATATTGTTGCAATAACAGTATTCAATGGAAAGGAAGCGAGCCAAGTTGTCTCCAGGCAATGCAGGTAGCAAGCTTAGATTGGCTTCCCAGCCAGACAAGTCCCATTTCTTTTCACCATTTGAACTTGTGCTATACACGCCATTTATTCAAATGTTCATCTTCCCCCCACTTTGTGCCTTTGGCTCAAAAGCCACTCTGTGACACTGCGGCAGTCTCTGAAAAATTCCAGGTCACCGGGGAGGGGAGCAGCGGTGCTCTAGCAGGAGAACTCTTCAGTAAAAAAAAACAAAACACTGCTCTCGAATACAATGGGCCATCACTGACTTGACCAAACTGCAGCGAGACTTCAGTCATGCCGCCAACAGCGATGTGTTCAGAACCCCAGGGAAGCTGAAAGCACTGTTCGCACTTGTACGGAGCTCTCTAAGGGTGGACTATGGCAGGTACCGAGACCTTTACTTGCAGGAGCTCCAAGGTGCCAGTCCTTCCCGGAGAGTGCCCTCTCTGAGTCAATTCAAAGGCTCTGGTCAGCTAGAGATTCCCCTGGGCAGGGGTGAGGAGCCACGGGGCCTGGCAGGGAAGTGGCAGAGCTGGCAGTGCTTGTCCCTGAGCCGGGATTCAGAACAGCTCAGCATGCCGCTGCTTGGTACCACAACAAGGAGCAGAAGAATGAACCTAAATTTAGAAGCCTTTTTGCTTCCCATGCTGCAAACATTTGGGATAAGCAAGAATCCAACTCAAAACCTTGAGCAAGGCTCCCTTCTTGTAGATCTTCGCAACAGCCTACAGCACTCGGTAGGCAGAGACATGGCATGAGATGTCAAAATCACTTTCAGCAGGAACTAATTTTGGCAGTTTCATTCTGTAAAAACTATTTCTATGGTACTAGAACATCGTCTATCACTTCATCACATCTTGAAACTAGGCCACCGTGCAGCCAGACACAAGAGCCATGGAGCCCGGAAGGAACGGAGATGAGAAACAGCGGGGTGTGGAGCCAGTTCCTTGAAACTTACGCACATTTTATGTTCAGACTCTAATCGGAAAACAAGCCCCTTGTGCAAAAAGACAAGCCCACACCGGTAACCAGACTTCTTTGCGCTGCTCTTGGGCTGCCTTTCAGCGATTCCTGTGTTGCTGGGCACGCTGTGTGTGCAGCAGGCAGGGGAGGTGCCCCCTCTTGTTGGGCAGCCCAGAGCCAAGCGGCTGTTTTCCGCAATTTCTTAACCCGAATGTGGTTTCAGCCTTTGCTGGAAGGGTGCTTGTCCCCGGGAACAGCCAAGCGGATGGAGTCCCGTATTTATTGCGGGTTCCTCCGGGCTGGCTCTGCTGGGGTGGATGGAACGGGCAGGATTGCCCTCTAGAGGGACGCCAGGGGGTCCGCGGGTGTCCAGCGGGACTCGGAGCTCCAGCGGTGCCAGGCACTGACTCACCCAAATTGGGCAGATAAATTATGCACCTTAGAATTCACATTAAATTATTTAGGCATGTACTTGATATAAATAAACTTCAAAGAGATTGAATATATTAGGGGAAGGAAAAAAAAAAAAAGAAAGAATACACGTTCCAAAATCTTCTGCCTTGAATTAAAAGGGTCTGAAAGGCACCATTAAAAAAACGGTCCAATTAACTCATCTGATTTTCAGTAAAATATTTATAAAGTTTATAAAATGAAGATATTTAGTGGCAAATAAAGCAACTTGATAACAAACTTTGCATACCTCCATGCTCTTCACAGCCAGTCCAGCTGAAAGGACATGTACGGACACATTGCACAGGAATATTTGGAACCTCTGTTGGCCCACAGGCAGCAATACTGAACAAGTAACATGCTGCAGGCAATATCCATACATTGCTGTAACCCAGGCAGAGATGAACAGTGGCAGACATCTGAACTTTATTTATATTTTTAAACTTCCTGTGGCTGCAAGCAGTGTTGGAGGGTTCTGCCAGCTAAATACTACACTAGTTGGGAAACACTGGTTTAGAGTGCCAGTTAATATAATTGCCTTTTTTTTTTTTTCCCTCAAGAAACAGATTTGTTACATGATACTCTGGGGTTTGGTTTTTTGGTTTGTTTTTTTTTTTTTTTTTAATTTCATAGCAACACTGCTTCTTGTTCTTAGATACAATGATAGATGCCACTGGAAACTTCAAAATTTGCTGTTTAGCTAGACTTCATAGAAATGGGCAAGATGTGTAATTGTGTTGCTTGCTGAATCAAGGATATCAAAATAGAGGATATAAATGGCATATTTGGATTTACAAAACAAGTCAGTTTGTCTCCAAGTGCATGTGGGTTGGAAATCTTAAGAGTTCAGCTCACAAAGTTTCAAAAAAAATGAACACTCTTTATAAGAAATGAGTTATAAGAAATTTCCTAGCTTGAAGTAGCACCAGAGTACTGGCAAGACAGCAAATATGTAACACTTGAGCACCAAAGGAAGAAAAATTCTATATAAAAGCTTAAAATAAAAATCAGATCAAAGCTGAAGTGGAAGAGGAGAACAGAAATGTAAAGGAGTTTCAAGAATAGAGTAACTCAACCCAGTGAGCAACCTAAATTCTCCTTCTGTGCCGCAGCAGTTTACTTAGACATCGGTTGCATCCACAACTGTTTAAAAACTGACAAATCTGAACAACTTCACTCTTGGAAGCATAAGCCTCTTTTAATCTCTTGGCTATGAAATCACAGTTCTCTTTACGTTAGTTCAGCCAAGAACCGCGCCATTGTGCGCAATTTCGCAGCTTTGCATTTAAAAAGAAGTAATGCTCACTTAATGCACAGTCATCCTATTATCGACACCACAACTAACTCTGAACGATCAAACATTTGTCCCAGGAAGGTCTGTTTGCCAAGCTCTGTTTTACATCCAGAAGAGGTAAATACAACCTGGAAAGTCCTTTCTCCCAAAGACGTCCACCTCTCCCAACCAAGGACAAACAGCACACTCTCTTTTGTGTGCTTAACACTCAGTTCCATATCTTGCCCATTACATGCAGATAGAATATTTTTGACCAGTTGTATAGCCTCATACCTCACTTAGATATGTAAGTTCAAATGTTTGTCACAATATTAGAAAAAAAAGGATTGGGAAGCAATGTAGAAAACTAGGTTTCTTTGAACGATTTAGCTTATTTTTTTTTCATTTTTATTTTTCTGTAAACATCTGCTTTCCTTAAATCAAAGAAGCAATATGCAGATTGTAGGACTTTTCTTTGTTTCAGGTCCTGAAACTAGAACAGCCTTTATAGATTTTTTGAGGTTCAGCTGTTTCTGTCATGACCAACGTGTTATACAGCCTTTTTCACAAAAAGAAGTCACTGTCTTTTAGAAGCAGCTGGGGATCCTCCCCTCCCGGTCTTTACCCTTATTACTGTTGGGAAGCTACTCCTGGACGTTGCTCTTTGGGTGGATAGGAATCTTCCCTTCAGAATTTGCATTAACATGGAGCTCTGGCTCATGGCTACTCAATGCCCTAATCCACCCAGTTATAACCCCTCTGGTATAACCTACTCATACCCTACAGTAGTGCCTTTGAGAAGAATCATAAATTTAAAAGGTGAATGCATTTTATCCAACAGAAATTTCCCTTCGACGTTGGTGAAAATTCAGTCTGGACTGAATTTTTAATAAAAACTGTAGGTGTGGGGACCTAGGTTTACAAGAAGAAAAAAAAAAAAAAACACCTGCTTAGTGGTTATTACTACAATAGAATGATTGAAAGCAATTACTTTTCATAAAAGTTAATGTAAGAAATACTTCTAATCATTAGTAATGTGACCACTTTTAGCAGCAGCAGTCATCTTTAAGAAATACTAGATGGTTAAACCCCATTTATTTTTCTGCAACAATATCTTAGCATATTCTATCTAAAAGCCATGTATATTGCTTGTGGTCTTACATAATGTGAGCAGAGGTAGGGACATTCACAGTTTTTATACTATGGATATAAATAAAATTAATTGATTAAAAATAAATCTTACTAATACAGACATTTTTTCTGCAATGTTCTCCCACTAAACCCATTTTTTATGAAAATAATGATGCAAGCAACTAAGTGTAATTGTGGAAAATTATTGCCAGTGATTTGCATATGAAATGCACACCTTTTACAGCCTCTAGTAGCATTGTTCAATGAGCTTATAAATAGTACAGCTGAAACGCTGCAAACAGAAAACAGTTTTCGATGGGCACATGCTATGAATGAAGAAATGTTCAGACACAATGTGCAACTTGGAGAGCTTTCATCAAAACTAGCCAAGAGGGAAAAATGCCTCGTTTCCTAACCACGCTGTGTTTCGGATAAGCTGGTCACATAGAAAAACCATCACGCTCCTCTGCAGAGAGTAAAGCTTTTTAAAATAAGGGTTCATATTTTTTTCTGGGGGAAAAAAATTATCTAAGCTATTGATACTTGTTGAGATTTTTCTAATGGTTTCTGCACAACATTTAATTTCTATAATTTGACATTTAACAACTGCTAAGATTTGAACCTTGCAATTGAGGCCAGTCATTTACTGTAGTCACTGAAGTCATAGAAAAGTCCAGTTTTAAGATATTGTTTTTGTTGCAAGTAAAATACTCACTTTTGTGTACAATTTTAAAACTGCAAATGATGAGCATTGTTCTAATAATAAAGCAGAGTATTTTCAGTCTTTAATATTTGGGGCAAGGGGTGAAGAGCAGAAGACAAAGTGGGGAAGGGCAAAGAAGGAAATGTCAAAGTAAGGTTTTTATATAATGTTGCTGCAAAATTGCAGTTCTCCTACACAATATATCAAAGCATTCCTCAAATAGAATTTAATACAGAAATTTCTTAAAAAACAGATAAATCTGAGAAATACTGTTTTAGTTATCAGTGGGACACCTGCCTGTCACTATTAGCCAAGGGGAATGCTCTTGTACGGTGCCATCCCTCTTTTCTCCTGCAGACAGACTTGGAATTTCACCATGTGAAGTCGATAGAACGCTGCTTTCCAGTTTAGTAGGTAAACCGTCCTGCTGCTCTTTCTATTTTGGAGGAAAAGGTTGCCTTTCCTCAAGAGATGCACACTGAGTAAGGCATTTTGCAAATAGGCGTGAATTTAAGTAAACTTCACGCACTGCAGAGAGGGAATCTCCTACACAGGGGGGAGCCCGAGCATTCTCCGGCTGCCATCGGGGGTTGGGAACACGGGCAGAGTCACGCACAAGTGCAAGTGCATGAAGGGTTGGACAAAGGTGACTGCACGAGGCTTTGGTGTATCGATGTCAATTCGCTTGTCACCCTCTTCTCCCCTCCACAACTCAGAGCAAGCTCTGTACTTTATCTTTTTGTTTATTTTAAAGGCATTTGCTGTAAGAACTTTAGCTTAATGGCCACTTATCTCTTAGCTTTAGAAAACCAGGCTTAGCCTAAAAGTAAAAGAGAAACACGTGAATGCTAATTATGTAAATAATTAATGCATTTTAGGTATTGGTTTCCTAAAGGTGAAAAAAAAAGAGGATAATTTAATTCAAAGACTGTCAGAACAGATGACTTTCAGAACTGGAAATATTCTTTCCTTTGAACTGCTTTGAGAAACTGAAAACCTTTAGCTCTTTATTTTTTGTAAGACACTGTGCAGGTAAAAGACTTTGAAGATTACAAAGAATAAAAAAGTTTGATGCCTCACTCTTCCGTGAGATTGAAGTAGCTGACGAGAGTAGTGACAGCCAGTGCTCTGACCCAGAAGCCACTTCCTTGACAAATCTGCAGCAAGGCACAGTTGCCTGAGTTAGCCTTTTGTGCTGATGAAAATTCAGATACTGCTCAGAAGGAAAAGCCATAAACCACGGGGAGATCCCACCAGCAGGTGTACTCCTGAGAACACTGCTCTGGCATCCTTAGCACCGCTTGGGGCAAGAAGCACTCCCCAGCAGCTCCAGAGAACACTTCCTTAATGTTTCCATTAAGCCAAAAAGAGCTTTTCAATCTTTTAGCAGCTTCTGTCAAGCCCAACATTAAGTCAAATATGGGCCACATGTGCATTCTTTCTTACCGAGGCACATGGAAGGTTACATTAAGAGAAGCACAGCCAGCTGATCGGGTGTGCCAGGCCATCAAATCCATGCAGTCAAATAAACCTGGTAATCCCTTTCCTTCTCTTGGCCAGAGGCAGGGCCGCTCAATTCCTGGATGGTGTATTCATTACCTGATCCTTTTTCTGCTAACCAGAAGTTCCACACTGGGGTCAAAGGCAGCATCAGTTCTTCTGCACTGTCTGTGGAACTTCTCAATAGCAACCAGAGTGGTAATTCTCCTGCATGGGCCCTTTTTGGCCACCAAATTCCTTGCAATTCACATACCCCCAGCTTCCACATTTGAGGCATCCCACTGCCCCATGCCCTCCTCATGGTAATGCAGACAGAACCACAGGGTGGCACACAAATATGCACCTGGTACCCTCCCCCTGAGCGGGGAACAGCTCCCTTGTCAGCCCAGGAGGAGGCTGGTAGGGAGGAGGAGGAGGAGGAGGAAGACACATGGTCCGTCTTTGAATAGCTGGAACTGTTGGGACAGTCTCTCCCCAGCGGAGGCACAGGCCTGCAGGGTTGGGTGGGAGAGAGATTCTCTTTGAATTGCTGCAGCAGACTGGCCAATCTAGCCACAGCTGGGGCCTTGGTGTCTGGCCAAGTCACAAGCACCAGGTGTTGGCATGATGACTGTGCTCCATACAAACTCCACTGCATGGACCACAGGCACTGGATTTCATCCTGGTCTTTAGATGCCTGGCTGTTACCCAGGCTGCTGTAGATCACCTCTACCACTGCTAGTTCTCTCAGAGACCGGATTCTCTCAGTGGTTGTCCCCTCTTGCCTTAAGAGTTTGCAAGACCTTCTTCAAGGGTATACTTCTCCACACTCAACACAAGCTGCCTCCAGAGGCTGCTGATTTTTGTGCCTTTTCCAACTCTTTTGTTGACGCCCCATTCCCTTGTGAGGGATCCCAGCTGCTGGGTTTCCTTGCTCTCTAATTCCTGACTGTTGGCTCCAGTACCACAGCACTGCAGCAGCCAGCTGATAATTAGCTCACCAGGTTGATGGCTATAATATTTATGTGTATCTTGCAGCTTACTCAGGGACAAGGATTTGATGATTTCTGCCTTGTTTGTGATTTCTCTCTTTCCCCTCCGGTAGGGAGGACTGTTCTGCTGCACAACAGGCTGCCTCTTCACATCCTCCTCCTGCTCCCTCTCGGGAGAAGCGTTCACCCTGATTGAGGCAATTTACTTCTGCCTCCATTGTTTCTTTGTGACTATAGGGGTAACTGATAGAGTTAAGAGGTGGGTGTCTGGCTTAGCCACAATGCTTTTTCTGTGTCTTCAGACACAGAGACCATCTCTGCCCTCTGAGGGTACCGAAGAGTTCTTGGCAGGGTTAGGCCAAGCCCAGCACAGTTGTGTCCCTTTAGAACGACCAGGGCATCCTTTTCTCGAGTGTACTGTCATTTCTCAGGATCCTGCACTTGTTTAGCAGTCAGGTCCCACAACATCAGAGATAAAAACTGCTCTAGATACTTTGCTACCCATGACCACACAACCTCGGGGCATATCCCTGTGTGATATTCCTAAATACTCAGTTAATCCTAGGAAAAGCTGGATATAGATTCTTGAGACACACTGATGCCAACATTCTGATTACCCAGGAGAGTTCAAAATACTGAAGAGTCATTGTAAACAAGGTGGAAAGCAACTACCCTACAGGAGGCGTAGGGGAAGGTGCTCTTGTTTCCTCCACAAATTGTCTCTCAGAGGAAAAGAGGGAAAAGGTGTAATTGTTAATTATCTCCACGAGATGGTTCCCAAAGTACTGGGACAGCAGCAATGCAGAGCCCAAATACCAGATTAGGCTCAGGGCCAGTGCTTTCATCATAGTTCTCCAAGGGAAAACACAACCAAGTGCTACACAGCGCAGCAAACTGCAGAAGACAAACCCAGCCTTCAACCAGCTCTCAAATCGTCATGTTTACTCTTGAGCAAGACAGGGAGTGAGTGGGTAAGGGAACAAATAAACCTGCATTGAGAGTAAGTCAACATCACGACCAGCAATAGCTAAACAGGCATAAAAGGTTCCCTCTAGCACACTCTGGTAGAACATCTTATTATCCCAAGCCCTATGTGTCCCATCCTGGGTACCAGAAAGAATTGTGCTGGACAGCAGCTGAGCACCTCAGAGCTGCTCAGTCAGTGCCCCTCACCATGGGATGTACTGTGGGATTTTAGTTCTGTTTAGACAAAGGATGGATACAGTTCCTCAGAGGTATTTTCTGGGCTGAGATGAAGCACATCTGGGGTTAGACGTGCCCAACCAAGTTCAGTGTGGTACATCCCACCTCCCTGTGCCCAGCACAAAGGAACAAGGAACAGCATTCCTCTTCATCCAGCTGAGGCAGTGTGAGGCCAGAGGCAGCAAACAAGGGGTTTTTGTATTTGCATAACTTTCTCCTTTACTAAAATACCGAATGTGCAAAATCATTTAATGAGTGTTTACAAGCAGGTGAGTATCTGAAGAGTATAAAGGTAGTCTACTATTTCCTCTTCGTATTTGCTGGTGCTTCAGCTCAGTGAGCATGAGTGGGGGCAAGGAGACTCTCAGACCAGAAGAGAAAGAGCTTTTTACTTAACTACTTCTGTTTCTGGAACAATTTGAGGCTACAAAGCCTCAATGACCTTTCCTAAATGTCAAAAATATTGTGGGAAACTGAAACTGATGCCACCAATAAGAGACACAATTTTAGTAGATTCTTCTAAAAATTCCTAACCATTAACAGATACAGGAGTATCTCCACACTCTACCCCAGAGAAGAGCAACAGTGAGAAAATTTGTGGGTTGAGTTAAAAGACAGTTTAATAGATAAAAGGGGAAAAAAATTAAAATAAAACCATGAAAAACAAACAAGGAAAAAGCAGTCACTACCAGTCGATTGATGCTCAAACAGTCCCCAAGCAACAGACCCCTGGAACATCCCCCCTCCCCATGCCCAGTTTTTATTGCTGATCATGATCTTGCACAGCACAGACTATCTCTGAGGTCAGCTGTCCCAGCTGTGCCCCCTCCTACTCCTTGCCCACAACCAATCCCTTACTGAGTGAGGAGCAGAGAAAGCCCCGGCACTGCTGAGCACAGCGGGTGAGCAGCGCTGCTTTAGTGACACATCCAAAACATGGGACTGTATAGGATAGAAAATTAACTCCACCACAAGTGGGACGCAGTAGATCAGGATAACTTTTTTTATTTTGATTTGGTTTTAAAAGCAGCTGCGACCTTGTCCTGTATTTTGTGCACCTGTGGAATGGTGCAGCAATTCCATACTGGTGATAAGTTCAGAGGAGCGGGCACCAGGAATGTCTGGTTGAGCAGCTGAGTGACTGAAGTAAATGGTGTGAATGCCTTCCTCAGACCACAGGCCTTCCTCTCCTTGACCTGCTTTAGAGGTAGGTGGGGACAAGGAACCAAGGAGACAAAAATAAGACCATGACCAGACCAGAGCAGCCCTAAGGTTACACATTGCTCATAAACTGTATGAGGTGTGAGGAGCACGTCAATACACAGCAGTGACTAATTCACCCAGAGTTTGACAGACAGGTACAATACTTTGCTTGTACTTTACCTAGAGGAAACAAAACAACAAAAGTTTCTGAAGAGTTGCAGGAAAATACCTTAAGTATAAGATTACTAGATAATATTCATAAGGGAAAATACACATTGTTTGTCTGGTATTTTTTAAAATTACGGTTGAATTATTTAAGAGCAATCAGAACATTCTGGTGATAAAAAAAAAGTAATTAATTGTTGGTGATTCCCTTTTATTGGTAAGAAGTACAAATAAAAACCTGTACTTGCATGAAAAAATAGACAAGGTGTACATGGTTTTGCAGTATGTTTGGTATTCCTTTCACACAGCTGAGGTGAAGTGACTCAGAATATTTCCAGCAACCCAAGCTTTCTGCAGCCCTAAATCATTATGAACCAATTAACATAGATGTAAAACAAAGAAAAGATGATGAATAGCTCTTACTTTATGTAATATGTAAAAACAAGAGCCAAAGAAAGCTGAAATATGATTCTGGTTGAACTTAGGTAGCTCTTTCAAGCACGTTTTTTATTAGGAGAACTTCAGGGAACTTCATGGGTAACTGCCTGGAATAAACCACACTTCTCAGTGCTTCTCTTCTGTCTTCAGCCTTCCTGCTGCAGTAACAACAGTAACTCAGGGAGAAGTGACAAAGTCTTGTGAAGAGAGAAAATTCCAGGGCAGGCAAGAGAGAAAGTGCAAGGAAGAAGGGGTCTGGTGTTGAATCCATTCTCCAGAACAAAGTGAGTCCTGAGTTCTGGATGCTGCTCCTAAACAAAGATGGTGACTCAAGGATGCTTATTATACATAAAATATCATGATACAATGTGGGCAGAACATACAGACAATATAATATACATTACACAGGATGTATTTTCAGTATACTTTTAGAGGACAGAGTTTTTATTTATATTTTGCATTTGGTGGAATGCAACACGCTGATCTATGACAAACAAGCTGTGCAACGGGGAGGGAGTGCAGGGGGAAAAGGAGGGAGGAGAGAATTTAACAGAAATAACTCCACTTAGTGTTTGAGTGAGGGATGTAATGAAATCTGTTTGCTGTGCTAGCTGTCTCCAGATTGGGCTGTAATTACACCACAGAAGGAAGAAAGGTAGCTGAGTCTCAATCTAGATCATTTATGTAAACTCAGCCTTCTTGTCAACGGCATTCTCAGATTGCACGCGTGCAAACCACAAAAATCATCTCCTATGAACAAAACAGAGACAGTCTCAAATTGCAGGCTTCTGATACACCTTATAATTGGACTTGAAAATCCAACACACTGGGGTTCAAAACTTCTCCAGTATTTTCTGCGTTTTATTTGGTGCAGCGACTACTCACAGGAGAGCATTCCTGCTTCCTTTCTCCCAAAGGCAGATGTCTAGTCTTACAAATTAACATTTATTTGGCTTAAATTAACACAAGTGTCACAAATACAGGAAATTCTTCTGTGCAGGACTCTGTTGAAACAAACTGCTGGATCTGAGGGAGGGATATTCCCTCCTCCAGAAGAGTTGGAAAAACCTCATTCTTTGACCCAGAGCAACACTTTACATAGGCACAGTATAAACTCCAGGCACTCAATTCCCTTAACAGAGCCAAATTAATATTTGATTAAATATTTTAAAGCTCCTACTTACCATGCTTGACACATTTTCTCAGCAAGTTTCTCCAACACAGAACTCATTAGGCACAGGGTAATTTTACATTTGAATACATAAAAAGAGTGTGAGGAGACATAACTGCTCGCAGACAGAGAGGGATTTCCCCCCATGAATCCCCCAAACTGCCCTTCCCTTTGGATAAGGGTATGTCAATTCCTGGCTTCGGCAGCTCGCTCTCTCTGGGCAGGCTTGAGCGGGTTTCTCGTGACATCTGGATCTTCACGCCCTTCCATCCCTCCCTCCCTCCCTCTATCCCTCCCTCTGGCAGGAAAACCACCGGCCTCCGCCCTGGCGCCGTCCCTGCTGGTGCCCAATCAATACCGACTTATTTCCTGTCCATTTGCTGAGGTCACGGAAACGGGACTCATTAATTATTTCTACGGGTGCAGCCTCAAGTGCGCTTCTGGCACGACAAGCGAAAACCGTCTGTGACCTTTTTTCTTTCGAAACTCTCCCGAATTTTGCTGGTGGCGGCGGCAGCGAGCGCGCGTTCCTCTGCCGGGACGGGACGAGGCGACCGGAGGTGTCAGGCATCACCGGTGTCCCCGCCGGGCTGCTCCCACCTGTGCAGGGAGAGATGCTCCTCCCGGAGCGGCAGGTCAGGGAAACCTGGTCACGGCGTAGACAATGTTGGCCAAGGCGTCCCTGGCTTCCGAGGGAGGGAATCGCTCCAGGGCTGCCAGCGCTCTGTTTCCGTGGCAGCGGCAGAGGTCGATGGCAGAAGTCACACCTTTGCCAGCCTTGATCGCTTCCTGCAGCTGTTGGAAAACACAGGCACATCGGTCTGGGGGGAGTTTAAGCCATGCACAATCATCCCTGGGAGCACAGGGCTTCCGCCCCCTCTTCCCGAGGAAAAGGCAAAGCCAAAGCCATCAAACAAAGCCCTTAAATCCTCTCAGCTGCTCTCTTTAGCTGCCCACTACAGCGAAACTCTGTGTAATGTAAACTACACCACCCGCTACTTTATCACCTGAAAGACGCTGGCTCTCCAAAGGCACAGTTAAACTAAAAAAATAATTAAATTTTTAAATATCTGAACATTTCATACCTCAGCCACTGCCTGAGAGCTTTTGGTCAGAGCTGGCAAACCAGCCATTTGCTCACACTGCTGTTTTTCGCAGTGAAAACCTGCATTTCATGAACACCCATTCCATCCCCTGCTCTTGGGAACCAGCATAGGACGACACAGGTGGAACGGCTGCATTTTGTAACGGGGGTTTCCATTTATAGACCATGTGATTACATTTGTCACAGCGGACAAAAGCAAATTTTGTCAGTAAAATGCGGTAAACTAGCATACTGAAGTAATGCAAACTCCATCTTATCAGTAAGGCGACAGAATTCAACAAAGGCTCGGTGACAAACCACATATTTTCATGGAATAACTGACATTTCACAGCAAGTTGCTGGAAAGATTCAGCAACTAAAACACTTGGCTAAAAGATGGGTTAAATTTCCTATGAAATAATACAAACAAAATTGACAAAATAAAACATGTTCGTTTACCCATACCTGAACTTAGCAGAAGCTCTAAACAGCTTTTATTAAGGGCTTTTTTATTTTTAATTGGTATTTTTTTAACAGCTGCCATAAGGCTGCCATAAGACACTACTACATTTTCTATTCTAAAATACAGATGTTCCCAGAACAACTCCAGCCTGATGCCTCATGCCAGAGCCTGGGAACAAAGGCCAGGTAGATCTTTGGGATTTGATTTTTCCAAAAGCACTATAGCATTTCATGATCTTTAACACGCCCCACATGGCTTTCACAACTGTCTTACATCACTGCACCAGCTTTTTTAAAAAATGGCTTTTCTTGGATACAGGTACCTACAGTTACAAACTATACAGTGTTTCCTAAGTCATGTTTTCCATCAATACACAGCTCAGTGCCCAAATTATTGAAAAAATACATCAGTATGACCTTACCTATCCAGTTTAAATAATATATATACATATCTTTTTAAAAAAATCCTAGATATGACCAAATTATAAGTCACTTTTTATACATACTTGCATTCATACAGAATGAATGATGCCTCTTATCTGAAAGTGGATTCATTATCTGTATTTAAAAATGAAATTAGCTGAAAGCATATTACAGCACTTGACTGTTCAAGTCCCAGTTCATAAAAATTTTATTCTCCTCTTCAGTTGGAATCTTCCTGCACTGTGTGCTGGAAAGGAACTTGCCCTGAGGCATAAATGCATCACATAGCGAATTCAACATGTCTTCTAATGAGTGGGAATCAGCCCTATTTCCAGGGCTCTGCAGCAAAGGTGAGAGGAGGTGCTCTAGCAGCGTGCAGAGGTGTCCCTTCCTCTTCTTTGAGGCACAACCTTGTGGGAGAGTAGAACCCACACATCTTGAAGCAAACTCTACTGATTTGCCAAAGCTCATTAAAAAGGATTAGCATGACTTCTAATACTCATGGAAGCATACACTGGGTAAACAGGAAAGAAAATAGCTCCTAGAAAGTCTTCAAATTGGTCAAAAGCCAGAGAAGCTTAGCTTAGGCATAGATATGCTCACACATATGTACCATGACTTAGTTGAAAGAGCAGAGTGTGGAAAGGGGGAGAACCCTAACACGAGGACACAATCCATTTACACGCCTGTCTCGTGTAAGCCCTCAGACGCATGCACTGCTTTGAAGGCAATACAATCGCAAAGCTCGTGTCAAACTATAGGCACAGGAATCACTACACAAAAATCAGACTAATCCTCTGTTGAACGTTTCCCAGCAAAGTTCAAGGAAAGTCAAAATGGAAGTTACCTGCTTATATGGCAAGCTTTTCAGTTAAGAGATCATCCTACATAATGAACAATTTACAGCCCTCAAAAACTTACCTGTTATATATTCTATTTCCAGAAGCAGCTGGTCAACTCAAATAAGCATATACAGAGGCAAAGCAGTCTGAATTAACCAGACTGCATCCTAGCTCTATCTCAGCAGGGGTTGTAAAAGGGAAAAAAACAGTACAAATTTGGCTTTTTGTAGTGAGATAGTTCTTAAAGAAATACAGGAAATAACTCTGTAACAAACCAGGCTTAAGCAGCCCTGCTGCATGCAAAAGCTCCCAAATGTAAGACTTTAGTTGTCCTCTTGGTTATATTACAGTTACATTTTCAGACTCTCTCTCAAATTTTGAGCTTCAATAATTTTATGTAATGAACTTCACAAACTAAGGACACAGAAGAAAAAAAATCAATGTATCCAGTGTAGATGCATTATTTTTAAATTTGGATAGGAGCAGCTAATTTTTGCAGCAAATTAACAGAAAAGCAAAATTAACTGCTTTTATTTTTTACATTATAAACTTTATTTAAGCTGCCTCATTAATTTTTTCTAAATATAAGAATCTGCTCTCTTTGTCTCCACTTACACGGCATATTTAATTTTGTGCATATTTCCACTTGCAGGAACAATTTAATCCACACAACCTTCTTCAGAATGATATTCGGTAATTAAAACTGAATACAAGTCAAAACACAGATTGCTGAGCTACACTTTTCTCCAGTTGAACTGCTAGATATGCTGGAATGATGCATTTTTACTTTTAAGCTTTTGTTCAGACCATTGGCATTAAAGCCTTACTTCATTCTAGAAGTGCCAAGACTCTGAAAAAAATCACCAACTGGGTTTTGGTTATTTAAATTCAGCCTGAAGAATAGTCTTGCAATAGCACAGCCAAGCTGAGGCTCAGATGAGACGTGATCTCCTCCACAATGTATCTGCACTGTTTTGCAATCTGTGCCCTTGCAGGTACTCAAAACTTAACTGAGCACACCCATATTGGCTGTGCTTTGAGGGAGACGCTGGACCAGACATCCTCCAGAGATCCCTTCCCACTTCCATTACTGTATGATTCTGTGAATTGAGTTCAAAGTACCGTGTTTCTCAGTCTGTTTTCTTTAAAAAGGCAGAGAGAGGATTTCTCATCCATACCACAGAAGTGAAGGATTTGCCTTTCAGACCAACTGCTATGGATTGCTGTTGGACAGAACAGGTGATCTGAGGGCAGCAAGAGGTCAAAGAGGAAAGCTAGGAAAGCTAGGAACTGCTGGATTTGAGACTGAAGAACTAAAGGAGTCAAAAACTAAGCAGGTGTTCAAGTACAAAGTCAACTAATTTCTAATCTTCTCTGCTGAGACATTTCTGCTTCATGAGCCAAAGGAAAGAAGATTCCTTTCACACAGGGAGGAAAGGAATTCCTCCCTGTTCTTCCCTGTAGGCTGCAACAAACTGGGGCAGGGTGAGGCGGGATGGGAAGACTCACTGAATATGTGGTGAATATTTTGGCTGTAATAGGCTTTATATGCAATGGGAGAAAGGGAACACTGAAATTCCTGATTTTTTTTTTCCACAGTCCAACCTAGGATTAATTATTCAGTGGCAAAATACCAGAAGTAACTTCGTATTTTTTTATGTTGTTTTAGAAGGATGATCCTACACCAGATAATTTGATATCTACTGAAATCTTTGAATATAATGCATTCTCTCTGATCCTGAAGTGAGGTAAAACATTCTACGTTTCTGAAGTGCACAGTACTTTGCTGAAACAAAAAGAAACCCCAAAATCCAAAATCTCAATTGATCTGTGGAATAATGCTCAAAATATCTGCAGTGTTCTGCACTGGCTTTCCTAAATTTGTTTTCCTTTTTGTGGGAACAGCATGCTTAACAAGCATGAATAACTGCTGAAATGCTAACCTTACAAAAGTATCAACATATTTCATAGGTAGTAGATCAATTTTGTTAAGTTTTTCCTTTGTTTTCCAAAAAAGTACTTCGGAATGTTTCAGCATCCATTCTTGTGGCTGGACATAGGATTGAGCTCTTCCTTCTCAAAAAAATCCTGGACAATCACTTATTTGCATCACTTCATAACATTATAGGATTTAAATTTTTTTAAAGTTTTTGTTTGCTATATGCAGCATGACATGCCAGCTGAAACTGGGGCAGTATTTATCAAATATTTTCTGAGGAACTTTTTCTGTGCAAAAAGTAAAGAAATGCATCTTCAAAGAGAGCAAACGCCCTGCAGAAGCCTCCATTAGCAGAGCTATATTTCGTTATTCATCTGGCAAACAGAAAAATTTTCTTTTTACTTCAAACTGGAACCCCCACTATATACAGCATGAGACCAAATGTGGGGAGGGTCATTCCCAACAGGAGAGGAAAGATGGCCAGCTTACAGGGAACACTGCTGTTACACAGCTCTTATAATACTCTGCCAAAAAATTACAAGCCATCCTGAGACACCGATGGATTGTACAGATCCTTCATTATTTTAGAAGGGACACCAAAGCCTTTCTATGTCTTTCACAATGAACTTAACAAGACCCACTAGCTTTTAAATCTAAACAATGGCAGTTGTGAAGACTCTTTACCAGAAGCATAATTTTCTGAAATCCCACTAATGTAAATAGTGATTGTTAATTGTTATCTCAGCACACACAAGCAATCAACTTCATATTTATGTTAAAACATGTGATGATTACTTGCTTTAATGAAACAAAAGTTATGCTGGATTCTCACCCCAAAGAAGTGGGAAAATACCCACTGATTAAAAACAAAGATAAAACTGATTGTTGATACTGGATGTACACCTTGATAATTCAGATATTAATTCCAAAAAATAAGAAAATTGCTTCATCTGAATGGTTTTGGATGCTTTTGTAATACTACTAACACATCTAAAAAGCCCCATCTTCATTACATCACTGTCTATGCTGTGTTATTTATACGTAACAAAAGGAACTAATGGCAGCGGCTGCTCCAAAACAAACAAGACAAATCATCATGCACAGCCAACAAGGATCATAAGCATCTACAAACAACAACCCTCTGTTTTTAACTCTTTGCTGCATTTCAGGAGCAAGAGGGTGAGCAGCCCGTGGCCTACGGTCCCATGATACACCCCATGATGACTCCCTGGCACGTTAACAAAGCCATGGGGTGACTGTCCCTTACACTGTGGGGCTGCAGACCCGCAGCCAGCACTGCACAGGATGGCTGCATGCTGCACAGGATGGCTGCATGCTGCACAGGATGGCTGCACTGCAGTCAGCAGTGGAGGGGGGCAAGGGCAGCCCACACCTCTGGCTGACGCTGTCTATTGTTATTTATTAGCAGCATGCCAGCAAGCTACCACTGAGAAACCTCCTTGCAACCAAATGTGACCTTTCCCATTTTTCTTCTCTTTCCTGCCATATGGGAAGTCAAGGCTTTAGTGCCATGCAGGGTATGAACAGCTGGATCTGCCCCATCCTGACTCGTGCCTTCCAGCACTGTACAAACTCAGCTCCCGGTGTTGACGTAGCACACAATATTTCATATACAAACCAAGAAAGTATGTCACAGCACACTGTGCCAGACTCTGCCATACTTTCCATGCCAGTTTGGATGAAAGGCCTCTGTAACAGACAGCAGAGCAAATGGACAGGGCTACAGTAAAAAAAAAAAAAGAAGTCTTGCTACGTCCTGTCTTGCTTGACCTAACTTATCTTTTCTGAATATTGAAAAATTTAGAAAAATAACAAATCATAGCATAGCACAGTCATCAGCTGTAAAATACAAGATTTATTTCTTTATTTAGTATTATATTATAATTTTTCTAGAGCCTTTGCCAGAAAACAAGAATTATTCCTAGCTTACTCATTTCTGCTACTAGTTGGGCCTTTGTTGCACTCCTTTAACGAGCCTATATAATGCCAAGCACCATTAAGGCCTCGACTTTTGCAGAGAGGTTTTAATCAAGATAATCAAGTTGTAACAATTAAATTGAGAATCTCAATTTGTTGCTTGAGAATTACACAGCTTATCTTGCATGCAAGGTATATGTAACACGGAAAAGAGCTTCTTGATTTTAAGAAGTCTGAGATTTTTGCCACCTACAAATAAGGGGGACAGGAAAGCTGCTGTTTCTTTCAATGACATACACGAAATTTGTCCCTCCCATACATTGGTACTTTCCCTTTTGTTATCTGAGAAACACCACAAAAATAGCTGAAAAAATTTTTTCATCTCTGGAAGACACTTTCAAACACCACAATGATGGATCAATAATTTGTCTGGATGCATTGTGACAGCATAGAAAAACCAGAGTGTAACACTCAGATACTAATATGAGAAAATATATCCAGAAGACAGAGCTTAATGCTTTTGTGATATCAAAATCCTTCTGATAAAAAGATTGAGTAAAGCTGGGATGGAAAAGTCCCTAAAAAATTTTGCAGAACATAATGGCCTTATTGACATGACAGTCTCAGATCTAATCAAATTAATAGAAAGCATTTCACTCCTATATTTGTGTCACACTAAACTTGCTAGTATGATGCAGCTATTTTTTTTTGTCAGTGAAAAAAATCAGGAGTACCATTTTAATATAACATGCATCAAGAGAACAACTCAAAATTCTTAAGCAGTCTCAAGATAAGACTTTTGCCTTTAAGGAGGCATGTTAAATGCATGGATCTCAATTTCTCTAACTTATCTTCATTGTTTTAATTGAAAGTGCAGCAAGCAAGGTAAAACTTTCTTAAGCAGGCTAAGAACTTTTGTATATGTGTATTTATAAGTTTAACTAAAGGAATAGTATTTTATATCAATTAAGTGGCACACTGAAATTCATAATAAAAACTAAGAGAAGACAAATAACTGAAATTTTCAGAAGGTCTACAGCTAGTTTTGGTGATCTTTGCTTTTACAAAATTAAACAGGAGATATTTTGAAGGCTCAAAGAGAAACAAGCTTCCAGATTTGATTAGGAATGTTAAAGTAACTGTATCAACTGAATAGAAAGATGAAAAGGGACTGTGATGCTGAGAAAAAAACCACTGAGTCACTGACTCTGGTGATGCAAGAGAAAAGATGACACATTAAAAAGAAAACAAACAAACAAACAAAAACCAAACAAAAAAATCCCCAAAACTAATTTGTACAGCACAGCATGCCCTCCAATTGGCTGTGTGCATGTGCTAGTCAAGTTATTCATCTGGGGACAGCTACAGGTTCCTGAGTTCATTTAGCATAGATACAACTAATGACCACTTTAAAATTTACTTAAAAAAAAATAGCTGATTGTTGTTTGAACTCATAAAAATCCTGCAGAATTTTTCACTATCATTCACCTCATAATACCTGCACTTGTGCAAGAGCTAATTACCCAAACCAGCAAAAATCATGTGCCTGCTGGCAAAGTCAATTGCTCAAAATACAACTTGAAGGGCTTTCTCTCCTTCTTTACCTTTTACTCAAGTGCCCAAGTTGCCTAAGCATAATGTAAGTTTTTAAATTTCATGTGAAGGATCCAAGATCTGAAATAGTTTCAGTCAAAATACAGAATACTCTGACAAATGTTTGATTTAGTAAAGCAAAATTACATGCTTTTCTTTCCCTTTGCCTTTTTTTTCCCCAAAGTATGGAAATGACACTGTGTGGATCACAATTATAACAATTAAAAGGAGAAAACTCATTCTGTACTTGCAAAAGTAACCTAGCTTAAACATCCATAGAAGTGTCCCTGAGACACAATTGAAGAATAAATTTGGTGTTCTCAGTGATGATTTAGAAGAAAGAAAACTGATACAACTGTGAATAGTGCAGAGAACAACCTAAAAGCACAATGATTTTAAATAGAAAAATAAATTGAGATCCTTCTAAGAGGACGGAACTGCAGAAAGGTTTCTTAAAAATTGCAATTTTTCTTAATACAGAATAATTACAATAATCTGACCCACACTTGTGTGTTAGCCATCCATATAAGCAGCAATCAGTCAGAGCTGTAACACTCTTCAGGCCTCACTTCAAGAAGCAATTCTCAATCATGTATGTGGCTAATTTATATATTATATATATTTATATAGAGATATGTAATTTATATATTATTTCCCACTGATGCTGGAGATAACTGACTGGACTTCATGATCTGCTTAAGACTCAGAATAACTCAGGCTCATGCTCAGTGAGCTGGGACACAGCATCATCTCTCTGCACCACAAGTGTGCTGTGCTCCAATATTTAACCAGGGGAACCTTGTCAGACAAGTCCTGCAGCCCTTTAAGAGTTTTAAGGTGCCCCAGCTACTTTTAGTAAAGCTTCTTAGTTCAGGTCTGCCTTTATTATAGAGAAGTAGCAAACACAGTGCTGTAAAGCTAAAAGTTATAATGGGGACTTGAAGCAACCAAATGTGTATATTTTTTAATAGATGGCATGGAACTATGGAGAGATTAAAAACAAAAATTAGCAGTGTACTCTACCAACAGAGAGAGACTACTGATAGGACCTAACTGGCAAATGACTCCAGGAAAAAAATTACAGCAAAAGCCATCAGAAGTCTGGTTTGAAAATCAAGTAAATGAGAGAACTGACCGTAAAAAAGATGATTCAGTAACTACATTATTAAATTACTATTATTAGATACATTATTAAAATACTATTATTAAACAGCTACCTTGTACAGTTACAGTACAGTTGTCTATTAGTGGCTTTTTAAAATCAAGAAATTGCACAAGCCATCTCCCTCCCTTCATACACACACACAACTTATAATCTAGCTTTAATAAGGAAGTTTCTCTCAGCTGTCAAGAATATTCTTGAAAATATTTTTAAAATATTAAAAATGAGATATAAATATTATTTACTAACCTTTTTATAGTCCATGATGTTTCCTTTTCCTTGTGCCTTAAAAAGAAAGATTTTATATCAGACACTACATACTACAAACTAGAGTTGCAAGAATAAAGAATGCAATTAAACAAGCTAGTACTTTAAACATAACTTTCTTTAGGAATCTGGTACAGAAAACCCTAAAATACAACCAAATGTGTTACCAGCTTACACAACATGGTTCTGTTTCAGTTGAGAGCTGCAGATACTCAGTGTAATTTTTAGGCTATTTTATTATGACTTGTAGTTAAACATTTGGTGAATCCAAAATGTTTTGGTTTTAAGAATCTTGCTGTTTGCATTAATTAATCTCTCCCATGAAATTCTGAAATAAACTATACTTCTGATCAGCAATAAGAGGATTTACCTTCTTTAAAGAGAACTCTCTGTATACCTACACTGACTTGCATGAGGCAATAGTCTAGAGCTCCCAAAAGGGGCTGTTGGACCCTGTCAGAGCTGTTACAGCCACGTTAGAAGTGCTTTTGATTTAAGTATCAGCATCACTTTTTGAGTAAGTGACAGATAAATACAACCCGTAACTCCTAACACATTCAGAAATAAATACAAATACATTTGAAATTTCTTCTTGCCCAGATGCAGGCAAATATGTAGTCCAACTTCCTGAATTCTGTCACAGAATGATGTAGATGTCTTTCTCACTTGGTGGCAGTGCTCTGACAAAACCAGATCATTAGCACTTAACCAACCTGAAAACCCTTCCCTGAAATCTGATCCGGATGTGCCATTATCACTTCATCCGATCGCAGCTCCTCTTCCTACAGGTTCATTGAGAAAAAAAAATCATCTGTTTCTTTCTCTCTAGCTTCCTCAAGGAAAGACCTCAAACCTCAGTTCTTCTGCAATGTGCCTCCTGAAAAGATGTAGATGAGGACCACTCCTTCTCCATGTCCTCTGTGGGGACTTCAGAGATCAGCCCAAAGGAGCAGACCAGCTGGGATAATGAGAAGAGCTGAGACCTGCACTGAAGAGGAACACTACGTGGCAAGCACAGCTTGAAGGAGATGTTGCCAAGCTGGCCCAGACTTGAAAAATGAAATAATTTTTGAAAAGGAGAAAAAAATAAAATAGAGAAAAAAACTGATGAGAGACTAAAAAAACTGAACATGAAGGAGACCAGTAGATAACAGAACTGATTCCTCTCAAGAAGAAAGGGGATTGATCCACAAAACTCCTTTGCCTCTCTCTTTAGTCTTCTCAAGAGGCAGCTTTTCTGGAATGCATGTTAAGAAGACAGCCTGATAGCATTTGAGAATAGCAAAACCACTGCCAATTATTGCTTCCTGATTTTTATATTCCCATCTTCTTTGATTTGTCAACTTCTATTCACCTGATTGGATCTTACAGCTTCTTCAAAATACATCCAGTAGTTACATTATATATTAGAACACCAAACACATGCTCCTTAAGTGATTCTCTATATGCAGATTCACACTGCAGCAGAGAATCTGACAATGTGTTTGAGGAAGGTGCTTTTCAGCGGCAGCAATACATATTCTTGAGTGCTCAGTGTGCCTCCTCCTGTGCTTATTCTCATTACCAACAGCAAGAATATTTTCTCATGACCTGCTCCTGTCAAGCATTCAAGTCAATGGCTGTTGTGCTTCTCCAGGCAGCAACCTCATCCAATCTGTCTCCTAAGCTTTCTTTACTATGACTGCACCACTAAAATTTTTTTTTTATCCTCACAGTAGTACTTTGGCTCTCTAACTTTTTCTGACCCTCATCTCAGCCACACAGATGGTTTCTTCTACAACCTTTTACATCAGACTTGTTCAACTGGTTAAGCTTCTGACAGGGCCTGAGTGCATTGCATGTGCTTTACCTATTAAAACCATACAAATGACATCGCATGAGAGAGTGGCTTGTGAGTGCACCCTTACGAACACTGCCCATCTGAGGAAGTCTCTGGTTTGAGTGTTTGGCCTACACACAGTGTGAATGCGACTGTGGATGATATCTCAAAGAGCTTGTAGGTAATCAAAGATAACTTTTTAAGCCAACACAAGCCAAGAAAGGCTTCTGGGCTAGATGTTCCATACTGTAGTTGGTAGTAGTGGTAGCACAGTAAATACCATGTATAAATAATAAACAAATGTATGACATACAGTAGTACTGATAGCAAATACTTTTGTATAGTACATGTCACTTGGCACCCCCATCCTTTTCACACAGAACTACTTGTTTCTATAATGCCCATTTTTGGTATGAAAATGTAGTGAGCAGACAGACGGCACTTCTGGAGTCCTGAAACCTCCTCTAGATTCTGCAGATGGGAAATTGTTTCTAAGCTTTTATACCCTGTGCTGTGGAAATGCCATTATTCTCCAACTGCAATAATCCAAATCCATTTACATTCAACTCACTTATGAGCCTTGTGTTGTGACTGCTGAGTTCCAAAAATCCTCATCATGCTTTATGAACTACCAGTCCCTAATTTCAAAGTGACAGTCGTTTGCTTCATTTTAAGATCCCCCCACTCTATATCACTGTAGGACTGTAGATTCTGCATACACCTCCCAAAATTTCACGGCTGAAGACCCCATGCCTCTGGCAATATGTGAATGCAGGTTAGAAAGCAGAACTAGGCAGAGGTTTAGACTCCATATCCTGTACCTGATTGCTGCTTTCAAACCAGCAGAGAAAGGAGCCATCAGCAAGCACATCTTAAATGAATATGCTTGCACAGAGCCAGCTTCTTATTGAAGGCAGCAGCCTTTCTAACAAACTTGTATAACAACAAGCATGAATTTCCAAATGGCAGTCATCACTGTTGTTTAGACAGACAAAACATGTCCAACTGATGCGGGAACTCAACAGAATGCTTAATTTTGGCCATTTTCATGCTTCCCTCTCCCCCTTTCCCTTGCTCTCTTCTACAGTTATCTATTTGTGCTTCAGCAACATCCAGGAAGCTATTCATGGACCTGAATCCTGCTGTGCTACATGACAGTTACTACATAGTTATTTTATTCTTATTGCCTTCCTCATGTAAAAATTAGAGGAAAAAATAGGTAAATAAGAGAATTAGGAACAAGGGTATCAGGCAGCTAGATCTCAAAACTATTTTGTGGTGGTCAGAAAGTCAAGCCCTACAGATCTTTCCCCTTACACTGAAAATTACTACTCCCAGCATCACGCTGGCAGAAGGAAATGTGTGCCCACCTTTCAACCACTGTGATGGTTGAAGTTCTCTGCTTTAAGCTGCCAGGGAAAGTAGCTTTACTTTACAGGCAATGCAGAAGAACACACATATGCTCCACGCAAATGAATCTGTCTGTTACACTGATACACAAAAGTCTGACAGAGCTCGACCCGTCAGACCCCTAAATTTCCTTTTTTAAAGTGTGGATGAGAGAGGTACTCAATGTGGATGGAGAGCATAGGGAAACATCTTGTTAATTTCTGAGTTCCTTTGCAGATTGAAAGTATAGATAGGAAGAAAGAAACAAATGGCAAAACTAGGAATTCTAAATAGTGCTTTATTTTACCTCTCTAATCTGTTTAAGCCATGCCTCCCTTCCATGGAATTCCTGATGAAGGATTGCAGGAGCAGAATTCAAACTGAAGGCCATAGTGTCACTAGGACTTTCTTTAACAAATGGCTGCAGGTCTGAATGTAGCTGGAAAAGAAGACACACAGATTCAGTTCCCAGGAACAGTCTATAAGTATCCACCCACTCCTCAATTTGAGGTTCACATCCTGATTCTACACCTACTCACCACTTCCTACTTTGGCACTTGTATTCTGGTTGTACTTTTTCAAGTTTGGGGGAGGGATAGAAAAATGTTGAAAGCCTTGCAGTGGTGGGAAGATGTAGTAAAGAGAAGCATGTAGAGAGTCTGCAAAGACACAGATAAAGGACAGCTTGCAGAGCTGGGCAAGCCGTGGGACACAGCCAGGTAGGAGACTGTGGAGTGGCAAGAAACACAGAAAATATAAAGGAAAGAAGGATCCAGTCTTTGGTGTGAGGAAGATCAGGTTTTAACCTGCACTGAGTACTACATTCTACTTTTGAGTACCTGAGGAAGCAGATACAGCATGACCTTCCTTCTGACAAAGAAAATGCTATATAGCTAGGAGCTTTCTATGAAAATTGTGCAAGTCTCAATACACAACTATGTGTCAATGGTGAATATATTAATATTAAAGCATAGACAAAATATTAAGGATATAACTGCACTTGAAGTAATTTACTGGTAGAATTGTACCTAGTAATAGCATCTAGTGGCAATTCTGTGGCAGTAAAACTGTGCTTTATAAAACCACTTCCTTCTCCTGTAGGAACTAGAAAGTGCATAAATCAACTCAGCTGAAGCAGATGGGAGGTCTGTCTGCCTGTCTCAAGCTACATCTAACCTCGCAAGTGATGCAATACAGCAGAAGCAGAAAGTGTTTTCCTCTGGGCTAACTCTCTGCACACTCAATGTCTTCTAGTGAAGGTCAGAGACCTTGTCCAGGAAATTCTACTGCTGTAGAGTTGTAGGATGCTCCTGTCCAGATATGGTGACCTCCCTCTTTATCTTCTAGCTGCCCTCTATGGAAGTTCCCTCCATAGCACGTTATTCAGAGGGGATATGGCTCAGCCCATGCTGCTGCAGACAGTTGAGCCTCCCAGTACAAATCTCTGCATGGAGGCAGCCAAGACCCAACACATTATGTACAGACTGGGGAATGAGAGGCTGGAGAGCAGTGCTGCAGAAAGTGTCCCAGAGGTCCTGGTCGATGGCAAGTGGAACATGAGCCAGCAGTGCCCTGGCAGCCAGGAGGGCCAACCCTGTCCTGGGTGCATCAAACACAGCATCACCAGCTGGGCAAGGGAGGGGATTGTCCTGCTCTGCTCTGCACTGGGGTGGCCTCACCTCAAGTCCTGTGTTTTACTGGACACCACAATAAAAGCATTAAACTATTACAGAGTGTCCAAAGGAGGCTAAAAAGATGATAAAGGGTCTTGAGCAGAAGCTGCATGAGGAGTGGCTGAGGCCACTTGGTCTGTTCAGCCTGAGGAGAGATCTCATCGCAGTCGTCAACATCCTTGTGAGGGAAGAGGAGCAGCAGGCACTGATTTCTTCTGTGTGCCCAGTGACAGGACCTGAGGGAATGGCCTGAAATTGTGCTAGGGGAGGTTTAGGTTAGATATTAGAAAAAGGTTCTTCATCCAAGGAGTGGTTGAGCACTGAAACAGGCTCTCCAGGGAAGTTGTCACAGCACCAAGCCTGAGAGAGCTCAGAAGTTTTGAACAACACTCTCAGGCACAGGGTGTGACTGTTGGGGATGGTCCTATGCAGGACTGGGAGTTGGACTCGATGATCCTTGTGGATCCCTTCCAACTCAACATATTCTATGACATGTTTCCTCCTGCAACTCCTGTTAATGGGACAGAGGATTTAGGAATAATGTAGGAGCAGAGAAGGTAAAGTTTTCAGCTGCTGCAGAAAGATGTGCTAGAGGGAAGTTAACAGAGCCTTTAAAGTAATGAACTCCATTGCCAGGAGCGTGTGGATCCCAGTTCACAAGTGCTGCACAAGTGCTGTTTGTACCAACAGCTCCTGCAAACATCTCACTCCATACAGCAGTCAAATTTCTTAACATTCACCCGCTGGCTAAAGTCTACAGCATAAGTCATACGGTACACGACAGAGCTCACGAGCAACACATCTTACAAGCCTTTCCCTCTATATTTAAGCTCCCAGAACAAAAGGAAAAGCGTACCTTATGACTCATAGACATATGCTTCCCATACTGGAATGCCATGTCCTGGATCTCAGCGCTGTGCTTTGCTAGCTCCATTGCAGCCTGGCAGCTCTTTGCCAGCAAGGCACTGTGTGACAGGAAAACCTGCTCCTTCCACCTAGATATGCCAATATCATCTGTGAGGCAGTTCTGAAAATGAAACAAAGGTTACATGAAAACACCAACACTGCACGTGTCAGCTCACACAAGTTAATAGTGTGGCACGAGTGAGTAACGTGGTAAGTAACAAAACTCCGGGTGCCACGGTGCCAAAGAAATTATTTTAGGGATGAATAGAGGAAAGTATCAAAATAAATATATTGGTAACTTCACACAAAAACCTTTTCCATTTTCTTCTCAAAAAGTACAATGCAAAATATGTGGAGCTCAACAGATTCAATATAAATCTTTTTTTAATTACTGTATCATCACACTGAATAATAACAGCCAACTATAGCCCTCATGAGGGACTGGGGAGAAAAAAAGAAAACCACAACAAAACTCCAAAACAACAAAACAAACCCAAAAAGCAAAATCTCCCCAGAGTACACCTGCACTTCAGCCCTTTTCCAGTTACCTAGAACCAACAATCCCAAACAAACTTGAGAAGTGCCTACAATTTCTCCTTCGTAGTAAAGAAAAAAACCTAATTATAACAGGTGTTGAAAATTCTTATAGACTGCATGAAAAAATGAAGGGCTGTGAGAGAGAACTTGTACCTCTTCTGCTCCCATATTAAGGGTGAGGAGCAACTGAAAATATTAAAAAATAAATAAAGTTGCAATTTAGAAGCGTCAGGGATTAATTAACTTTTTTCAGGGGCTGATAGAGGCATCTCAGTTATGCCTCTACTGAACTTTACCACCTTGACTGCAAGGTCAGAGATGCTCAACCCGTCCCAAAATCTTTTGTATCCAAAGTATTTATTTGGATTACTTTCCATAGTGTTTTAATTAATGCAGATCAAATACTTTCTCCCAAAATCCAAATTCAGCTGCCATTCCTTTGACTCATAAAGTGTTAATATGCCACTTAATTTACCCATGTCTTCAGAGCTAGACATTATTTTAATTTGTCTCATACACTGTCATGGCTTTAGGTACTCTCCAAGGAGGAGGGGAAAAAACCCCTAAAACCAGAAAGGATTACAGCTGTCTTGCTTAGAAAAAAATAAAATCAGTAAAGAGAAGCTGGAGAAAAAAAAAATAAATTTAAGCACAAAAATGTTAAAAATTTTGTAATTTCTCCACTCAGCTAAATCTGTAACATAAACTAAGCCAAAAGATATTCTTTAAAAGAGTAATATAAAAACTCCTCTTATACAACAAACATTTTCCCTCAAAGTGATGTCAATTAAATTACTTAGAAATGAGCAAGAAGTAATTCTGTGTGACCCTATAGTTTTCTAGCAAGGTATTATCTGTCATGAAATCAGTAACAAATGAAATAGAATCCATCCGTTCAGCTCTAATTTTCCTCCCTTATGGATATCACCCAGAAGTGCTGTGTTACAAGGGAGAGGATAATTTGAGACTAATGGAAAAAGTAGGAGAATTCTGCAATGCCAAGTAACACAGAGCTGTATCAAAATGCCTTTGCTTTCAGACATACTATTAAGTTATACAAGGAAAGTGAGGAACAGAGAAACCACATGTTTGCTATTATGCATATGACAACTTACAAAGTCAAGCCTAAACTTTCCTCTGTTTCTGTATTTTTGTTTTAATATCTTAACTCAGCCCAGAGCATGTGCAAATTCCCATGACTGGCAAAATGTCAAAATGAGCATTTAATTCAAGTAGTTTCCCATATACCACGTCTCTTTTTTTTTCCATTTAGATATAGGTCAATTTATTTTAAATTTAAAATCAGGAGCTGTTGGAAGACGAAACACAATCTTTTTCTTAACAACCAATCTGCTCAGTGAAAAAACAGTATTTACTAAAATTCGCAGGATGATACTGAAAATTGGCAGTGATTTTTATAGTCATTTTTTTTTACATCCAAATAAGAAAAAAATACTCTAGAAAGGTATCCTGAAATAATTTTGAAGTTAATAAAAGCTTTCAGAAGACCCCTAAGCTGAACATGATTGCTTCCGGGAGCCTTTGAGCTGCAAGAGAAATGCAGACATTATCCAGTATCAACTGAAGGAACTGAAGAAGCTTAAACACTCATTGCAACTCAATGTATACAAGAAAATAAATTCTATTATTTATTACAAAATTATATTCCTAAACAAGTTTGAATTTCATTAACAGGATTGAAAATTATGGCTGAAGAAGTTCCTGTCCACTACATGAACATTATGTAAAAGCTTCAAGCACCTAAAATGAGCATCTAACTTCAAAAAACCCACAAGAATTGAACACATATTTGAAGACTGAAATCTTAAAAATGTTAGTATTGTAAATCTCTGGGCTACAGAAACAAGCCAGTTGTAAAAAGGCATTATGTCCATATGGATGTGCTTTAGCATATGAACTTGCATGTCAGAATATAGCTGATTTTAAGCAAAGAACTTCTTATGACCATATACCCCTAAAGGTTCTGCTGCTTGAGACAGACACATCCTTTCTTCAGCAAAAATTCCCAACAGTGTCATTTTTCCCCAGGCTTAACTCTCATGTTATACATAAAGTGTTTGCCAACCACCCTGCATTCTTACAAGGCTATGTAGGACAATATCTAAACACTGTTTTAAAAACATCAAGGAAAAACCCAAACTAGTTCTAGATTGCAAAGGCTGTAAAATCTGATATCATGACAGCTTTACTACTTCTAGAGAAACTTTCACTGCTTTGTAAGCTTTGTTTTGTTTTGTCAGCAGTATAAAAGTATACATTTGGTATAAAAGTGGACATTAGCTGGCCCAGAAGACTCCTAAGACTTTCTTATAAAATCTCTCCAAAGTCAAATGAATTCTAGTTGTAGTTGACAGTGCTCAGACATTTGATTAATTAATGTCTGTGGACTGACCTCCTTCACAAATTCTGTCACCAAGAAATGGGTGCAGATCACAAGCACCCCTGATGCTGTCAGGATGTCAGCAGGAGGTGGATGAAGAAAGCTGAACCCCTCACCACCACTGGAAGAAAACAGCCAACTCCAGAACCAGTCTGCATAATGTCAGCATGAGAGCGCAGGGAAAAGATCCAAATCCAGCTCTGTTGATCATTATTTCCAATGGGAAAAGAAGAACAGCTGTGGGTGCCCCCATTTTACTATTGGCAAGGTCAGTTACTGCTTTGTTAGCAATTGTCTAGTTGAGATTCTTTTTTATTAAACTGCTTCTACAATTTAAACTGTGTTTAAAACAATCACTTCGGGAAACAAAAAACTTTTAGAAAATGAAATAGTGGGACAAAATATGTGATCACAACCATCAGGAGGGCAGCTCTTAGTGACAGTACCAAGGATCCCCAGTATAAAAACAACACTTACAATAGCACAGTTTGATTTATCTTACCAAATAGACTCTTATACGAGGCTCAGCCAAAAACTTATTAAGGAAATATGAATGAAAAACACGTCTTAAAAGTGCACAAATCCATGTGCAAAACCAAGAAGGAGCAGAAGTCGGAGACTTGAAACTTCAGCTATAGTTTGTAACAGAGCCCTTCATTTATTTCCATACCATGGCAGCTCTTTCTTAACCATCTGCTGTTGCACAAAATGATCCAAATGTCTGAATTATTTATATCAAACATTAGTTCAGTTCTCAATGGGCAAATAATCCACAGAAGCACATAGAAATAATTTTGCATTGCATATTAGAAGTTTTAAATTAGGTAGTTCAAGGACTTCTATTTTACATAAATAAAATCCAGTGCAACTATGAATCACTCTACTAGCAGCAAGACCCTGTAAAACATTTCACACATGGTTCACATAAGCTTTCAGCAGATGTATTCATGCTTGCTGAACATGACAGGGCATGTTTTATTGGTCTACTAATACTCGTCTTCACTGCTTTTGGAGGAACAAGGGTATCTGCAAATGGGTCAATAAACCAAGCTACTGACTACTTTTATCATGACACTGTAAAAAAACAACACCCGGTTTTAAAAGAAAAGTTTGTAAACTTATCATAAAGATAAATATCTTTTCATATGTCTTACTTTTAAAGCTCTCTGGAAAAACTTAGTACTTAAAAGAACAAAACCAATAAATAAATAACAGTGACCTTCTTTCTAGCTATGCTCTTTTTCCCCCAGCACATTTTCCTATTCTTTTCACAGATGCTCTTCACTCAAATTCTGTATCTTATGCTTTTCTTTTGTCTTGCAACAAAAACATTTGTTTAAAAAAAGTGAAAGCTCTGCCTCTGCTGCCCTGCTAAAAGGTGGTTTACATGACTCAAAATATATTTGATTTACCTCCTATAGGAAAATTATAAATTAATCCCTTTCTTATAATACAGACTCATAGCAGTCCAGTCGAAGGACATGTGCAGTATTCCAAAACATCAGTACTCAAAGCAGGGCCAGAGACCAAACATCAAAGAAGTATTGGCACAGCTCACTGCATGTAGCCCATCCTTTCCCAGAAAATAAACTAATTTTCATTTAAAAAAACGTGCAGTGGTCCAAACTAAATACCTGTTAATTCACTGTTTGATACAATAAGTATTTGCTACTAATGCCTTTATTTTTTAAACTTGTTTTGTGTATTAGCTATGCACAACTTTCACAAAATCACATGAAAAATTCCTAACAGCTCTTCTGGCCATCAGTGGAACATGTTGGGAATGGTCCTGTCTTACATAATAGCCCTACTTTGACACTCTAATGGGCTTTGCTAATGCACATTTATCATCAGCTAGATATTCTGAAGACAAGGAAAAATTGCCAAAACTCAACCAAGTTATTTTCCCTCAAAGTTCTGCATGCTTTAAGATTACAAGAGCATTCTGAAAGGTTAAGCACAAGAGCCAACACACTGAAGTCCCTCTCTTGATTCCACTGTTTGACCTTGAGCTTCCTTGTATCTCTTAGCCCCTGTTCAGTGAATTGACAGGAATATTACAGTAATCCCCCTTAGTATTTGTTAAATGATATGGAATATTAAAACACAGGGGGTTTATAAATATGACAGTATTCTCTGAGTTAGTAAACATTTTAGAAGCCTTCAGCCTCCTAAAAGTCGGAAACAGAGACAGAGCAATGGTGGTTTTTTTCTGTTAAAAATATATAACCACGATCACAACTGAAGGCCAGACTAGACAATTTTCAACTTTGCACTCACTAAGGCAAATTTTTTACTCCCAAATTAGACCTAGATTTAGGGAAGGCAAATGGGAACTGGGAAGAATGTACTTCACTTGCAGAACTTTGGGCTGAGAGGGGATTTAGCACAGAAAACTGCAATAGTTTATCATATCACCCTTTCAGGTCCAGGTTATAGTCCAACATATAAGCTTAATATGCTATTGCAACATCTTACACCACAGGAGCTGTTTGTTACTTTGAACATGAATGACAAGCCTTAACCTTCAGGCTGTGTCAAAGCCTACACTTCGTAGCTTGGATTGTCACTTCAAATAATGATGGAAAGTTAAATATTAGCTTTTTCTTTCCTGGTTTCACACAGATCTAATGAGCCTTTAAGGCAGAAAAGATGAAGAATGATCAAACAGAATGTACTATAATGGGACAGTGGTAAGATTGCACGTGGCTGTGCAGAGGAAAAAAAGTGGTAATGGAGCTGTCGAATAATTATATCCATTATATATATTCAGGAGTAAATCAGGTCAGTCTTGTTAGGTCAAATGATTCTTTGAACTTTCCTGCTGGGTTATCCAAATGAAGAAGACTGAAACATTTTTTTTGTAAACATGAACTTAAGGTCTCAGAGAAGAAAGGTTAACTTTGCAGAGATATTTTTGTATTTTTGTCTACCATTCCGGTAGACATTCAACAAAGTTTAAAACAACTTGGTGCTAAGTTAGTTTATTATATGGTACTAAAGAGCTTTAAAACAACTGCATTAAGGACATTTAACATATGAAGTACAGTTTTCTTGCCTCAGGGAAAAAAAAAAAACAAACAAAAAACAAGGTGAGAAGATATCCTTCTGCTTTTCCAAAAATTAAGACATTCCCAGCAATGAAAATGCCATTGCTAGCATCCTTATGCTGAATTCCTAAAAAGAAAAATAAGTTTGACATTTGAGATTTAGTTGTGAAGCAGATAAAAGCATTTGTCTTACTTCTGGGAAATGTAGCTCACAATTTTTTTTCAATCAAATTGCAATTAGGGAAGAAGGAAAGATGCACAAAGGACACAAATAAGACAGACCAACAACTGAACTAGTCTATTTGCCAGTCTTTGCTAAAGAAACGTTCAGGACATGAATGGGACACTGCCTCAGCAGAACAGTGCAAGGAGAGCAGCAGGGATACGTCTCAGCACAACATAGTACTAAATTTCTCAGAGAACTAGACAGAAAAAATTAAAGCAGATGTCACACCTTGTTGTGGGTCTCACCAGAAGCCACACACTACCCATTGTAAAGGCTGAACTTCAGACACTGTCATGTAAGTGTCTCTATTATGCCACCACACTAACTGTGTTTCGAGTTAACTGGTCTCCCCTTAGGAAGGGTACAGTGTACTTTCAACTCTCCTTAGACAGAAATAGTCACTGAAACAAAATAAGTCTTTGCTATTTGTAACTGGGCCAGGGCAGGGTAAATGTCATGCAGCTGCACTTGGTTTATCTCACACTTCCCCTTGCAATCCATGCATGTGGAGGGCTTCAGTAAGGCAACAGAAAATTGAGAAAGAATGACTAAGAAAGAAAAGATTAAGATCTTCTGCAGTGGTAGGAACACAAATGAGTCCTCAAGAATTCTCATTTACAGAGGGGTCATGGTTTCAATAAAATGCAGTTTCATTGCTCAGATGAACCTGTAGAGCTTCACCTCTACACGTGAAAAAATACAAAGTAGATGAGTGTTTTTTAAGTAGACCTGCAATACCCACTTGTATTTAGAAACCTGCTGGAATATGGAAAACAAAAATCTCAGAGATGTAATCTATTCTAACACTCAACCCCGAGCACAGTCCTTGGGAGCAACACTGAAGGCTGAAGTCAGTTTACCCACAGGTTAAACACAGCAGGTGCAGAAGCACCACCAAGTTCCAAACACTGCCTTCCTGCTATGCTTCCCCCCCAGGATCCACTCCTGAGAGGTGCCAGAGGACACTGCAGGCATGCCATCTTTTCCGTGCACGCCAGGAGCTGTGGGCCCCAGGCAGCCCCTCAGTGCGCCATTACTGCTGTCCTGCTGGAGGCTCTCACTCAGCCTGGCAGTGTGAATGTGCCCTTACTAACTGGTCTCAAGCCACAATGACAGGAACACACCTCAGTGAGAGCAGTTTAGTGACATGACTTTGCTGCTGCAGAACAGGAGAGGCAGAGAGTGTCCAAGGGAGCAGCACCCTCCAGAACACAGCGCTGTTATCCAGTGCCACTCTCCACTTGCCCACTGTGGCTTGCTTGGTGCAGAGGCATCAGGCAGGCATTTACTGTAGCAGCAGCCATGAGAACAGCATTTTACCATGGTATCGCTTTTGCTACATACAACAACACAGCAACAGTAAACCAGAGCTGCAATTTCAGCACACACCTGCTGAACCGTAAGATTCAGGTCTCCAAGGCACGTGAGACAATGCCACTAGAAGTGACTCTCTCTGCCTCAGTGGACTTCAGGATCAATACTCACATATACACAGTGCTCATCAGTGACTGAAAACTTGCTATGATAAAATCTGTAGAGGCCACGGCAACTTTAAATTACTGATTTTACTGCATCTGTTAAGACACAGTCATAGTAAATAAAAAAAACTTTTTTGCTCCAACACGCAAGCCCACTTCAAGAACGACCTCTAGAAATTTCCTTAAATATTCTAGCAAAGATACCTACATCTAATTTGGCCAATTTTCATTACTGTTCTTGCCAAACAATAACACGGAATACCTGCAATTGCCTTTGATGAAATACAAGATCATTTGTTGTGAAAAATGCCGGCAGCTATTATCTTGGCCCATGCTGACTTCTGAAATATGTGCACAGTGATTTCTGATGGAGAACACCACAGCGCTACACTCCCAGCACTCCAGGACAAAAGTCAGCAGAAAGGATATGTTATAAGTTCAAGAAGAAGCACTCTGTAAACCTCTTTGGGCTTGGAAACAACAGGTCTGACATGAAAATATTAATGAGGTTGAGAACATTGTAACAAATACCTTTTAACAGAACCTTGACTAGGAACCTCTGGAAGCATTTGGAAAGCTTGCAATAAGGTGTACCTAGAGCTCCTGTTAATGACATATGATAGTGTTTTATTAAGCACTCACAAAAACAAAACAGTTCCTCCCTGAGCATTTCTAGAAACTTCTATCAGTGCTTATAGGTGTCATAATGATGTTACTGCTGAAACCCACTAGGACTAACAACTCTTCCATCCTCTCCCTTCTTTTAAACAGGTGAGAAAGTAATTGTATTTAGAGTAGTCACACGTTAATACCATCAAATGCCTTGGGTACATAAATCTAGTGAAATTCTTACCTCAGATGATTTTGAGTTTTCATAATATATCCCTTGAACTAAGTCACCAATAGCACTTGAAATGAGTTCCACAACCTGCAAAAGGAAAGGAGAAAAAGCCTTACATCTTTAATTACCACCAAATTGACTAACAAAGCTACTGCCAGATTTCCAGAGAGATAAACCATGAAGAAAGCTAATTGTGAAAGACTTCAGGATTTACTGAGATATATTCTGTGATATGTCTCTGCTAAAACCTCTACTACAGTAACTCTTCTATCAAAGTTTTAAGTTAATACAAATGAAAAACAAGACTTGTTTTTCCTACAGTGTGAACTATAGAGTGTATTCTCACAAGGACGTTCACAGAACTAATAAATCCCAGTTCATGAATATGAGACAGTACCTCATCTGGGCTTTGTTTTGTTTTTTTCCTGCCAAGTAAATACTTCACAATACCTCTCCTTGGGAGCTGTTAAAATTCTAATCTTCGTGGCTAAAACAGAAAAGTCAGAATCCATAGAAAGGTAACCTTTCAAACGTGATCATTTGGTATTCGGGTGCCCTGGGAATGCACTGTGGATGTATTTAGTGCATGGCCTGAGGCTCAGCTGTACCACATACACTGAAAGTCTGCAACACGGGAATGTTTAAATCAGATTTATCAATCTGTATTATCTTCAGGGTTCAGGCTTTTTATTTTATTCAAGCGAAGCCTAAAAATCTGAACTTGATCCAGAATGTAAAACAAGTAGTCCACAGTCTCCCTGGAACTACTGTAAAATTCGAAGTTGTGCACATGAACTGTCTTAATTGGAACAAAATACTCCGATTTTTTTGTAAAACTAAATGCAGGCATTTGAAATAAGCACACCTTAAGGCTACCTCTTTGGTTGCTCACAAAGTTTTAATTTCTTGAATGTTTAATTTCCTATGCATGAGTCTGTATCTGATTCCTTTTTTAGCTTCCTAAAATTCTATGTAGTTCTTATTGAATTACAAGATTTTGTTTCAATTTTTATCATTCTTGTAACTGAAGACAAGAAGTCAAATGATAAAAGCCCGAACGGAAAGATATTCTAACATTTAGGCATGTTTTATTTGATAATAAAACCACATTTGTATGCTAGTTTTGAGTACTAGCAGAAAGGTTGTGTTTTCTTTTTTTTAAACACTGGCTCATATACATATTCATATACACACAGCAAGCGCTAACTTTAGAAATGGTGCTGATTAAAAGTCATGTTTTTTCTTGCAATGCATATGGGTTAATCTGCAAGACCTACAAAAACAGCCTGGAAAAAAAAAAAATCACATTGCCCTTTAGGAAACTAGACACCGAAGAAATATTGTAGCAGTATGAGCTTTGAAGGAACTGAAAGGACAATGATCCTACAGTGTTACCAGATGTGTTGAGTTATTTAAGGGGGGAACAGAGAAAATGAGGGGCTCTTTTTTTTTTTTCTTTTTAAACAACAAGCCTTGCCCCCCCCCTGCCCCCCCTCCCCCTTTTTTTTTTTTTAAGGTATCAGATAAGCTTTATTCCCAAATCCAGGAGGACTGAGTATCGCCAATAGGTCTATGAAAGTCTGTAACTAAATGCCCAGGATCAGATTGTATTACAGTTTATACAAGCAACATCCCAAGATTCTTCTGATGGCTAGGACACATAATACAGATCAATCACTCACTCAAAAATGTTATGGTTTGTGAAATGGTCTGAGCTCAGAGACCTACACGGGTAATACGAAGAGGAATTTACAAAGACACAGAGTCCTACTCTAAATGTCAAAGTGATAGTATGAACTTTTAACAATGCAGCTGGCTCTGGATAACTAGACCTTTTCCTCTCTTGCCTGAAACTCTAGACTGAGCAGGACCCTGTTTTGGGGTTTCTTTTTTCCATCTCTCCTCCCTCTTTTTAGTGCAACTCTACTCTCAAAGGCAATTTTAACTGACTTAAAACAAGCTTGATGAAACATTTGCGAACAATTGTACCTCTTCCTCTTAGGGTTTATAAAATATCTTAGGAGAATTACACATCAACTATTTTGAAGAATCCTTATTATATTACATACTATACAGTGACATATTGAGCACTATACGTTAGTGAGAATTAGTATTAATATTATCCCCCTTCTTTCCAAATATATGTATAAAGAATACTTCTAAGGTAAATGTAAGACTATACAGATCACTACCAGGAATGAAATTCCAGTTTCAAGAGCACAGTGGGATGCTTGCATGAGGCTCCGTTACCTCACCAATCCTTAATCTGATCTATGAAAAGCATCTCCTGCTTAACATCAGAGGCCTGGGGTCCTGAGCACTGGGGAAAGAAATGAGAAACGAGGAAACCAGGCAATTTTCCTCTGCATCCCAAAACGACAGAGGAAGAAAAATTATTATGGATTCAGTAGGATTCATGAAATGATACACTGTCTAGCTCTTATGTAGCACTTTTCATCAAAAATTTGAAAGCAATCAACATCTCCTGTGAAATTTATTCCCTACTGTTTTATATGAGGGGAAAATGGCAACAGTGAACTGATTTTCCAGAAAATCACACTGTATGCCAGTGTAAGAGCAGAAACCAGTATCCAAGCCGAGCTGTCTTCATTCTCATTGCTGCCTTTCTGCCTGACCAGTGCTGACACTTGTGAGATGCAAGGATGAGGAGAAAGAAAGTTAGATGAAAAATGAAGCACTCTTAACTGCTTCTCTTCTCATTTGACAGTTGAGATCCATTTTAAAAAGGTTCAGAGATGAGGTAAGAAGAAAGGATTGCCAGAATTGGTGCTTGAAAACAGCATCTCAAGAGAGACCAAAGGCAGCCTATTCATAACCCCTCTTCCCACTGTTTTCCACTCTTCAACACGTTTTTGAGAAGCCTGGTTCCTCAGAAGTACTCAAGAGGAGCAGGAGCAGCCACACATTGAGAGAAAACAAATGGCCACTCTATTTTTCATTTTCCACTCCGCATCAGCATCTCCCAAAATGCTGTTTTTTGCTCCTCCAGTATTCCCACGACTGGGTACAGCCCAGGGGATGACCCATTACTTGGCAGGTGCCAAATGCACATGCAAGTGACTTCTCGCCCTTTAAACACGTTTTGCAATAGTTCTGCTATTGTCTTTATTTTTTTTTTTCCTAAGGAGGTATTACTTCAACACTTTTTGTAGGGATGTGATCTCTTCTGCTTTTAAAAAGTCAACACAATGGCCATCAGTTTAGGATGAATACAGGGAAAAGAGATAAAGAGATGGATTGTTAAAGCTAAAATCTCTCCTACCATTTAGGCAGACAAAGTGTATAACATGATGTAAATTCTGGACACCACCATTTGATTGCTCATTCCACAGCAAGGTAGAACACATGCTATGACCTCTACAGTTCATTCAAATATGAAATAGTCCAAAAGACTATGCTGTGTTTCAGTCCCAGAAGAATCCTGTAGGGCTAAAGATCAGAAATTTGGTGAAACTTAATTTACGCTTTTCTGGTGTAGTAACTTGTTTATCAAAAAGGCACAGCTTTAGCCATTCAAGACTCTTTAAATTTACTTTGAGCCTAATTACTCAAGCTCAAAGTTTCTATATTTTACTTGAAGAAATAAATAAAAATGTTGGTAATTCACTTAGTTCAGAAAATTACTCAGGACATCCAACCAATCACGTAGAGAATGTCCTCCTTTATTTTCTTGAAATCAGAATTTCATATAGTTTCCTGAGGACTTATCTATAAGAATTCAGAATTCCCAAAGCATCATACATGGTGTCACAGAATAGGGCCACATGTTCACTGTTGCAGGTACAACAGCCCAGTTCATGACTGCAGTTGACTGTCGTGGAAGATTCAATTCTGCCTTATAGAAAAAGAGAAGTATTTTAATGGAAGTGAAACTCTGTGCTAGGAATGCAGGGAAATCACAGATTAGAAGACATTTTGGTAGAGTACTTTCCCCAGAGTTAAAAGATATGGTTCAGACTCTATCAAGAACAGTAAAGAGAATGGATTCCGAGCCCCACTCATCCTTCAAAAGGTTTTTTACCAACCTGGATGAAAAGACAACATCGGTTCCATCAATTCAGCAACTCAAGCACTTTGCTCTCTTCACTTGTCTTCAAAACACTTTGTTTAAAGTTTACTGCAACATAACAACAATTATGTTTTTCCCCTGATTTTCCTTCTAGTTTCCAAAGGAATGAATCTGAGCTCCATTCAAAGAATGGTCATTTTATTCTAAACTCAACAGCTGAAATGGAATTGATTACACAAACCACTCTGTGTCAGAGAAGTAATGCGGTGTCTTTCCAGACTCCATTGGATATTTTCAACGGAAACATCACAGAAAGGATGAAGTTCTTGTGGGAAGACAGGAAACAGCACTAGGAAGAACACAGCAATGGATATATCCTTGTTCTTCATCCCTCACAATTTCTATTTGACAAACCTCCTTAGCTTTGCCAAATTCCTTCTGAGAAGGACCACAAGTAATTCCTTCCATTCTTATGTTGAAACAATATCCTTCCCTCACACATCTGCTATGACAGACCCTAATCCTTGCTGCTGATGTGTAGATTTGAAAACGTAGCAGGACTTCTCCACACAAATAAAGAAGAAAATTAGATGGTCAGGAACCATTAAATACACAGATAAAAACTCCTTCAGCTTGCACTTCTCTCCCCAAAACAGTATTAATTTGGGAAATACTCCAGCACTCAAAAATTCCACAAAAAGCCCTTAAATATTCTCCTGCATTTGACCCAGCAATATTGCAACACTAGAAAGCTAAAGACAAAACTCAGCAGAGAGCTGATTTTGGCTTTTGATTGTTCAATAATGCCTAAAAAGAAGAGGGGGGGGGGCGGTGTGAGTGAAAACTGTAAATAGTTCCAAGAACAGTGAAATTCAATTTTCCTTCCTGGTAATCTCCTCAAAGATCATTAGTCATACAGGTAACCAAGTCTGCCAGCCTACAGAATGTTTTTTTTTTTAATCTAGTGTTTACTGATTTATTGTTTGGATTTATTGTCTGAAATTGTCTTGAGCTTTATCGTTTTTTGGATCTGGCTCTCTCTTAGTATAAATGCACAGGAAGGACAGTGATTTGCCTTTCTAGCATGCTTTAAGTGGTCCTGGAAAACACAGTTATAGCTTTCTTCATTCTGTTAATGATGAATTAGAAGCAAACTACAATATAGCAATACAGTGTAAACACATCACACAACCCCATTATGTGTTAAAAAGGTGCTTCTAAGACAAAAAAAATCATCAGCAGTTGTCAATTTGAAAATTGCTAATATTGTTAAATACCTGCTTTAAGGTCACTCTGCCTTAGGGATTTTCACCAGTGTTAAGTTACCCTTTTTATGCTGATGCAGCACTATCTACAGAATTGGATTTCATCTCCGTACAGACTTAGTGCAAATTCAGTCATTTTCCTTAAGGACAACATAAACAACAGAAGAAGTATCATTTTCCTCATCTACTTCCACATGATTCCTTACACAGTTTCTTAATACCTTCGCAGATCCATGGCAGCAGATTCTTTCATTAAAGTACCCAACAACTGTTGCTGAGTGACCCAGGTTAGAGAAATACCTGATTGCTTCAGCTTGATCCTTTTGGATGGGTAATTTCATTACAACTTTCTTCTGTATATAACAGAGTGAACAAAGAAGGTATAGTGACTACAGGGTTCTGTAGATATAAACTCCAGAAATTCAATATTCTTGCTAGCCAACAAGAATTCAAATACATCAACATTTTGATTAAAAATACAATTAACTAATTTATATTACTGCTAAAATCGTATCCATTTTACCATATTATTACAGTGAAACTACTCCAGATGTTAAAGCACTTTAACAAAAAATTTTACCATGAGATCCATTTTAAAGACAAGCTTTACAGGAGTGAAAAGAGAGGGGAAGATATGAAATCTATTGCCCTATTTACATGGCACATCTATTTTAGCCTCTCCTATAGTACAATGGGTATAAACACCTGACAGGAAGGAATGCAGAAGAGGGAGCCAAATTCTCCTCAACAGTGCTCACTGACAGGATGAGGCAGGGGGCACAAACAAAACCACAAAATGCAATCTGGACACAGGAAAACAGCCTACTGTGAGGGCATCCAGTAAGGGATCAGGTTGCCCAAAGGAGCTGCAAAGTCTCCATTTTTGGAGATATTTAAAATCTGTCTGGACGTAGTCCTGGGCAACTGTCTCTAGCTGACCCTGCTTGAACAGGGGCTTTGGACTACATGATCTGCAGAGATCCCTGTCAATCTCAACCATTCTGTGACACCAGCAGCTGCTGGAGGAGGACCACAGCTGATTTTCCACATCTCTGAAATAATATGATCAAGGTAATACAGAGATGGTGACAAATACTCTCTTAGGTAACAGCTAAGTTTACTGATTGTACCAGGAATAGATTTCCCTATTATAAATAGATATCTTCTTGGGAGACTAAGAAAGACTAATGCAGACTAATCTTAGATTGTTATTGCTACTGCACACAGCTTTGATTTGCAACCAGATCATCATAAAAATACATTTTCACTTTTTAGAAGTGCATTGTCTGTTGAAGCCATACTCCAGGGGGACAGCTGCCTATATATTAACCACTGTAACTTCCAGTCCTGCAGAACTGTAGATAAACAGCCTTGTCATGAAAATCCACCTCTAGGACCAAATACCCCACACATCTAAAGATGAAAGTTAGTATATGTTAAATATTCACACACACACAAAATTGTTTCAGGTAATATTGGGACAGCATTTCACCCAGTACAGATCTGATTGCTTTTTATCCTTCTATACACTCTCAATAGGAATCCTACTATGCTTGAGAAACAGATTTCAAATAAAGCCATGAAAACAGAACTTGTGATCTTCTACTCCAACTATAAAGAGAATGAAGCTGTCATTGCAAACATCACCTCTGGAGGACATCAAATTAGAATCAGAGAATCATTCGGTTAGAAAAGACATTTAAGATCATCAAGTCCAAATTAAATCCAAGACTGTCAAGTCCACTGTTAAACCACGTCTCTAAGTGTCACATTAACACATCTTTTAAAGATCTCCATAAATGGTGACTCAACCACTTTGCTGTGCAGCCTCTTCCACTGCTTTTGCTGAAGACATTTCACCGGTACTATCATTTCATGTTCTATGAAAATTCATTTTCATTTTATAATTTGTGTAAGGGCTAGAGCTATTTAGCAACAAATTCCTCCATGACGATTATGCAAAGCTGTGAAGAAAAAGCTATAACAAACATCTCTGTTTAAGAAACACAGGCAGTGCCACAACCTTTTGTAATTTAGTGGTAAATGAAGTAGCAGAACTGCTGGCTCTTGAGAGCCCTTTCCCACAGTATGCATCTCATGCAGAAAAAAACATCATATACCCAAAAGTTTTCATCAATTCAATTTCTCAGAATAAATTTTGCTTTCTTTTGAATATCTATTTGCTACATATTCTGGTACTGATTTTGGATACATATTCTCGTTAACAGTCACAGAAATATTAAGCACAGACACATTTTAATGTTGTCTTAAATCTTGCAAAGGCAATTTCTCTGAAAAGTGAGGGGGTTTCACTTCAAAAAACAGAAAAAAACTTTCTTCCAAAATTTGGCTTTAACATTTAATTAAATTTTTATATAGATATCTGTGTGCGTGTGTGCATATACATGTGTGTGTATATATACATACATGTAATATGCACATATATATCTCAAAATCAGTAAATATTTTTGACTCTTGCTTTGTGTTTACCACTTGACAACTGCCAATACAGTGCTGTACCTTGAGGGAGCAAATGCAAGAGGAACAGACCCTAACTACCTAGAACTCATTTGCCAGGTATAGTGATTGTCTTGAGATGTTGAATGACCTTTGACTTTCATCCAATTCAGCCTTTCTTCAGCTTCTTTATTTTTTATCTTCTTCATTGATGTTTAGTCATCTCTGAAAAGCCCTCTCCTTCATGCAGATGGCATATCAGTATTTTCCAGACCATTCTGTTAATTATGAGGCAAACAGCAGTTCTATAAGAAAAAGAATTACTAAACCAGGTGTGAGAAGCAGCTGTGCAGTTTACCTCCGAGGAAGACAATATTTACTTGGAATAATGACAGTATTTGGTCCATGGATTCAAGCAGTAAACATTGACTTTGGTCTGCTGGGCAGACCAGAGAAGCAGAAAGACATGTCTGATTGCTACTATGAAGAAGGTGAATTCAGATCTAAGTAGAGGAAATTGTTAGTGAGATGATTCAGAAGCAAGAATATTGCATGGACTTTGTGAAAATTGGTGTAAAGATCTTTGGTAGGCCACTGAAAATTCGTCAGAACTGAATGGAAAACTTCCTGAGACTGTCAGTTACCTGGTCAACATGACATTGAGGCAGCATCTCAAACAGTCACAACTCTGTTCTCAACAGCACCATGCATCAATGCTTTAAAAATATTCTTGCAGTGTATTTTTGGGAAAGACTTTAATCTAAGACTTGATGATACAACCGTACCTCTGATGACATACTGCCATCAGTCTCAGTTTCATTCTTTCCATGTTCTGCAGCAATCATTCTGCTACAAGGCACTGTTTGTAAGTCACAGACATCCATGAGGGAAGTGGCAGAAATCACTCTTTCGTTTTAGAAGTATTTTTTTTCACGCAGAAGTGGGAGGACAGAAAACAGATTGAAATCTAAACATAAAATTTTCCAGTAATGCCATGGCCAAGAATCACAGAAAAAGATACTCTTTCCTTGCAGACATATACAAACCCCCAGGGAGTCTAACTTTGGGAAAGCTTAACATAATCATTAGCTTTAAAAACCAGTACAGGTGCAAAAGGCCGCTAAGGTAAAGGATAAACCTATTTGAGGAATGCACTGATTAGGAATGAAGGCAAAGCTAAGCAGTTTTAATCTCAAAACTGACAATCATTGCAATGCAACAGGACTCTTACTGTTCTAAAAGACTGTTTCTAACACTATCACAGTTACAGATTAAGTCTAATTTTTAGAATTTTAATTGAATTAATAAGTTAATAAGCTGTGTCACCTAATCCTCTAATTTAACTTCTCTAAAAGATTACTTTTCAAACATATAACCACAACCATTAAGGTAATGAAATTTTACAAATATTCAATTACATTACTGGTTATACACAGCAAAAGTGAAATAGAAAAAAATCCTGTGAAATATTCAGAAAATCGAATGCTTTAATTCCTCAGATGTTATTTTAGGGGCTACTTCTTGAGAACAATGGCAAAAGATGCACTTGCTAAGAAACTGTTCCGCAGACACAAGCATCAAAAGACACAATGGGAAGAGTACAATGTAGCAATTAGGAGACTCACCAGCATCATTATAAAGTTTTATCACCATCATCATCAGTATCACAAAAGCTGTTGTCTCTAATGACAGCAGAAATGCTAGACACAAGTTTTACAGCAGTGGTGTGGGGAAAATTTGATTACCAGGTACTGATTCCAATGGATTTGAACATTTTATCTCTAACATACAAGATTTTTTTTCTCCCTAATGCTTCAATACTTTCACTAACTATCACAAAAATTGCCTTTTCCCTACCAAAGGAATTTCACGTGATTGTCAATAAAACTTCAGTAAATAAATTTTATTAAAAATCCAGTGTTTGAGAACATTTGGAAGAGAAAGCAATACATGTCCAGGAAATCAACATAAAGTTTGTTTCAATTACCACCCCTTTTATGTTTTACTTTACAGTAAATGAAATCTAATTTTATCTCTCAAAGGGTATGTAAATTAGTACATTCTGGTGCCATCTAAATAAAATAATTATAACAAACAAGGCTTTTCTTCATTATGGTTCTTACATAATTATCAATTATTATGTATTTCTCAGTACTTAAGAGTGTGTTTGCATTCTCCAATAAAAGCTATGCTAAGTTGGATGACAATATCCAGTATGTAGCTCAGTATTTTAGGATCTAGAACTGCTTATTTATGGTTGCCTAAGGAAGAGCTTTACTATGTAATAATTCAGTCATGTTAGCTACGTTGCCCTGTGTCACCTTCCATTAGTTTAAAGGTCCAAATACATTAGAATTCTTTCTTTTCTTCTCCCCCAGTATCCAGACAAAGCAGTGTTTTTTAAGTGCATTTTTCAATAAATCAGAGCTCTTTAAACTTCTCTGTATTTTTCGGTGTCTGGTTTTGAGACACGCCCCTGTGGCACTCTAAAATACTAAATTAAACCAAAAATACTCAACAATATAGATACTATCCTACTCCCTATCTTGTCCAGTACATCATCATCAAACAGTGCCTCAGGGGAAGGTACACCAAGACAGACATGATAAAGTGCTTCAGAAAAGCTCTTTAATCAGCTCTGTACATAAAAATTTGATTTCTTCTTTTTTTTCCCCTCAAGAAGACAACATCATTATCAAACTTTATAAACTGTCTCTTAATCTAATTTGATCTAAACTGATCTCTGCTTCTCACCAAATTCCTGTCACCTAGCTGCTCTGTAAGCTAATAATTTTAAAGATACTCATCTCCAACAGCAGCTTGTACCAGGGAAGAAAAAGAAAGTCGATATGCAAGCAAAGACAAAGAGTTAAAATCAATTTAAAATATATAAAAGATTCGAAAATGGCTTTATCACCAGCTTCAGTTTTCTACATGAACACTGTAACTGGGTGCAAATACATTACTTCTGGCTCTCAATGTTTCTCCATGATTTTTTTCATCCTGCCTTCTCTGATCAATAAAGCTATTGAATCCCAGTAGGAAAATTCAGGTTATAAAGTTCTCTGTTTATTTTAAGTAAAATATAACAAAAATATACACTGTAAATATAATTAGCAGATATTTATGGTTCAAATCTTCCACCAGAGATAAGAAAGTAGAAGCTCTCTATCCAAATACCTTTCATTGCTCTGAAAATAACTCATCTCCACTACACTGAAGAAAGAGGACCTTCTACTTACTTCTACAAAAATGAAAAGCACTTCTCTGAGGGATGGTAATTTGAATGTATTTCAAGTCAGTAGCTGCTTACACTGGCAACTATTGAAATTTAGTTTCCAAAAAAGGAATTTCTCTGCAGATTTGTGATGGGTTTTTTTCACAAGTTTATGTTCCTCTCTTGACATCATTCAGTAAAAGAAAAAGTCTGAAACAAGCACCACTTTTGTTAAATGACATGTAAAAATTAAAACTGTATATTCTACCTGGCTTGTTTGTCAATGCTAAAAAATGTCAATTTACATCAAAAGTGCAACTGGTGCAGTTTCAGAGAGAAGAAATCTTCTCTGTATCCTCCACTGGACACTGAGGAACCAAGTGGCTTAAGTTCCAAACTGAGCCTTCCCCACAGGACCACAACTGACGCTACAGAAGTAGAAACCATAATTCATGACAAACAGTTCCTATATGAAGTGCAGGGCACCTTCAGGTGGTTGCAACACAAAGACATAGCAAGACTTAAATGAGTAACTTATTGATGTTTATGTACACACAAGGCTTATTGATAAACAACACACTTATGCCTTTACATAAACTTAACATAAGGAAATGGATCCACTATATAAGTACTGCATCTGTGGTTCTGTTTATTTATGAACAAATAATACTTAGTAAAACAATGCTCTACAATGTGGTTTTCTGGCAGAGCTCTGCAGTGACAGACAAGATTCTTAAATCTAATTCTAAGCTTTCAGCCTGAAGATTTTGAAGCATTTCTGTGAAGAGTTTAATAATTTCAAGAAGAATTTACTGAATTACAGTGGGAAAAATTGAGTAAATTCTTAAGATTTCAGTAAGAACTACATAGAACACTACCATAACATGCACTTCAGGTTTTTGTGATAGGCTTTTTCTTCTTTTGGGGAGGTATATTTTTTGTTTTGTATATGTTGGGTTTTGGTGTTTTTGTTTTGGTTGTTTGGCTGGCTTGTGGGTTTTCTTTCTTTAAATACAAAGGGATGCCTTCTTATCAGTTTATGAAGTTGCAAGAAATGCATTTGCAGATTATTTTATCATTTTCTAGGCATTGCACTAAAATGCACCATTTCAGAATTCTGAAGTTCCATGCATCACTCTTTTGAGTGTAAGAGCATCAAAACTGGTTTTAATTATGTCTTTAAAGCACCTCCTCTATAGTTTTTGTAAGACAACTGAAGATTCAGATGCTCAAGAAAGTACAGCTTTAATGCTGTGACAGACTTCTTCCAATTTCTCTGTTATAAACACTGAAAAAGCACATTATTTGATTATATCATGGTCAGTATCCACAAATCACTTGTGGTAAAACATCTATATCCCACATCCACGTGTCCAGTGACAAAAATGCCAATAATTGTTACTTTTGCTATGTTTGCATCTGAATGCCAACCTGAAAATATTATAGGAAGTGCAGGTTACTTAAGCAGAAATCAAAGACAAAACTAAGACTTCTTGCTACCAGAGTCAAAGAAGGACTTTCATTCAAAAGATTTGCTCTTAGCAGTTTTACCCTCACATCCTTGGCTAGGCAGATAACAAATGTTAAAGACATACTGTCTTCAGATGGCAACAGAGAACCACCCATTATACAGATCATTTTACACTTCTTAATAATTTATTAGCACATTTATTTAAAACTGCTTATGGTCACATATCCTACAGGATAGCTGGGAGCTACCCTATTTTGTTAGGCAAACATAATTTACTTTTCCATCACTCCCACACCTACATGTTTACAATGAATTCCACATATATATTACATATATCTTATCATGATCCTAGTATCAGATCATTGCAACCTCAAAATGAGAAAACCTATCAAAACAACCCTGTCATCCCATATAAACACACCCCTATCCAATAAGTCAGCACATTACCACACATTAGTGCATTGTTAGTTAAGTAGCAAAACACAAACATGCCCTTCCTTGCCAAAGGTTCACCATTCCACTGCTGATATAACAGCTACTAAAAGATCCCAAACCAATTCATCTTTGGGCTCAATTGTGCTCTAAAATCCATGGATTAGCAATAAACAATCTGCTACAGCATACAGTTCTGAAGTAAGGTTTTATCCATACCATTTTCCATCGACAACATAATTAATCACTGCTATGAACAGGCCAAGAAGAGCCACCATCCAAAAGGTTGGTTTATACAAGGTGATCAAACGTTAACATGAATGTACAAAAGAATTGTTAACACGTGATCTGATCAATCTAATGCTTTGTACTGTAAAGGCTTTTGGAGAAATTAGTCTTCATTTTCAACAGTTGTTATTAACTTAAAACATGCAGAACTTGGCCATGTTTACAATAATATAGCACACATGTGGATCTGCCCTTCAATATTTTAAGCCTCAGTTGATACCAACTTTGCATTCATAATCTATCATGATTTTACAAAGCAGAAAATGAAAATGCTTTCTTCTGAATTTTTATACATCCAAAAAATAAAATTTGCAATGTTTTTTAATAGCACAACAGCGGAGTTTACCTTACAGGAGGCTTTCTAATTGACAATTCATGAAATCTAATGTCCTTGTACCTCAGAGATCAAAAACCATAAAACCCAAAACACCACCCCAAAACCTTCTTTGGCATAAATTTAGCAAACTTATGACAGGTATGAGCACTAGTTTTAAAGGAAACCCCAAAACCACAAACCCTGAGCCTTGATTCTTGTTAACATCATTAGTTATACTCTACAACAGTAGCAAGAAGAGGAAAATTACTACGAATTAACAACAACAATTCTTATATTTAATGTTATTTAAAAATCAAAGTGTTACCTAAGGCAATTACCTTGCAGCCTTTTAATATCTACAGGGAAAAGCCTAAGGGAAAATAATTGACTTTGCTAATTTTACCCTTGGCAATTATAAAATAGCTCTGCATTTCATTACGACTACAGAATTTCACATCTAATTGTCAGCCCCGAGAGAAGCAGAGAGATAAATGCATCATACACAAGCTCAGACAAGAATTTAACAGCACAATAAAATTATCCTGGTAGCAGTGAGTTATGTTAAAACCCCCTTTAATTTAAATTCTGGTCTGGGCAATAACTATACATGTCTGTGGAGGTTACAGCAACCATGGTCAGTACCATGCACGATAAAATGCTGCTCATTTCATTAGCCAATTTGCTAAATGCCAGCAAAAAAAGCAGTACTGTGATTTTTACTTTTTACATCAAAGAACACAAAACATTATGAAGGAAAAAAGTCACAGTTATTTCACACTGCTAAAAAACAGATGCCAGATTTGAAAATTCATCATTTACAAAAGAATAAATACAGTATGTTTAAATCATTGCACCTGTCAAGAGATTTCTATAGCTTGTACTTCAGTTTTTCTAACTTTGCTAGTAGGGTTAGATGTATGAAAAAGAATAATTTACTAAATCAATCAGTTTCCATAATGGCATCCCACTTATCGTATGTAGAAGCTATGAAAGTATTTAGATGTCAGAAAAATGAAAAAAAGTGCTAAAATGTTTTGGCAGAATTTTCCAACATGCAGTATAATGATTGCTTTAAAAAAAAAAAAAAGTATTTCTTTGCACTTGTGCTTCATTTCACCGTAGGCTTGTTTCCTGGCAAGTCTTCAGGGATTATACATTCCTGCTGCAATACTTAATGATTTACTAAATGCAAAGTAATAGTTGCTACATTTTGTAAAAATTTACTTTTATGTTGAAACAGAAAATTGATGTAGGGTTAAATCCTTTGGTCTGTCTTGAGAAACTTACAGGGTACTAAAAAAATGAACTGATACAAATTTATAATAATTAATAAAATCAATTACACCCCATTTTGGTTATGGTGTGCACTATAAATTTTTGTTTTTCTAAAACTTACTACAAGTTAGCACCATAATGGCTTAACCCACTGTTCTACTAGATTGACATCTAATTTTCTATCTCTTCTCTTGAATCTCATATCTATGTTAGAAAATGACACCACTTCTGAGAGAAACTGTCATACTCATGATCAAAGGAGTACAGAAATACTCAACTACCACAAGGAGATTTAGCATGAGATTCTAAAGAAATAGACTCCTTAGGCTCACAATTACAACTATGCTGATTATTGACAATTGCACATGACAAACATTTATTTTACATTACAATATGGCAGCAATCTTCAAATGTATGAAAAGCACCTCTGCAAAAAAGTACTGTTTCCTGTTTCCATTGGAATGGCACACTTAGCTCTTCAGCCATACATGCAGGTAGGTGTTACACTAGGCTGGCACAGGGATGCCCAGGATTCTCTCTCCACCATGGAAGGTTTTAAGAACAAGCTAGATAAATGCAGGTCAGGAATGATTTTGGTAGGTGATCCCATCTGGTGGAAAGAAGCACCGACTAGAGAGAGGATCTCTTAATGTCTCCATCAGTCTCATTTTATAAGGTAATAGATATACACAACTTGTTTCTCATTAAAAATGTTTCCCTGTAAAGTTTCAAACAGTTTGGCTAAGCAGTTGGATTGCAGCTGTCCTTTAGAGGCCAGTACACCCACATTAGTAGGGCAATCCAATATTCAGGTGCATCCAAATCCCTAACAATATTAAAAGCAAAAAGTCACATGAGACAAAGCAGTAAAGCCTCTTGCTGCCCAAATTATCTAGGATAGAAAACTTTTCACAAAGCAAAAGAAAATAACAGACCAAATGTGTCTTCAGCTGGCAGTTTACCAGAGGTGTTGTAGCCTGACCTGTCATGAATATGCCACTGCATATGTCTTAAATTCACCAAATTAACCACCCATCCATTACTACAGTGCTTCAGAATGTATACGAAAGACCTCACCACAGTAATTCCATAGGAGAGTGGTAAACATGTTCACAGCAGCAGCAGCCTGTCAAATTTACAGCTATAAGGGTAAGCATGCTGATTCTTAAATGATGCTCCATTTATAGACACATAACCGCTGATTTTTTTAAGGGGCCTCTCTTTCAAAATACTTGCTAATATTTACTTGCTTTTGACAAGAGGAATTTTTTTTCTTTTTACCTTGGTATTCTGCAACTGTGCAAGGCTTGTGCAAGCATTTGCTAGAAGAAAATCTCCACTCAAAACAGCCATTTTATTCCCAAACTGCATATCCTTCAGTGGGCCATCACAGGACTTGAGCTCACCGATGTTTACTATGCCACGATGCACCAGAAAGGCAGTATGGATCAGCTCTGTAATCTCAGCCAGACTTCTTTGACTGAAAGAAAGAAAAAGCACTATTATGTTTGATGCTATGAAGAGAACAGAGATTCTTAGTGAAAATAAACAAACAAGCACATATGCTAAACAGATATTTTATTAATTATCATGTAACTCTTCTATGTACTCCAAGAAGCAACAACCAGGTGGTGTTAAACACAGACAACTGTGACTATGTATTTCCAGGCAAGCCACAGGTACCACAGGTTCCACTTGGGAGAATGCTGCCCTTTGTTTGAATTCTTTCACAAAATAAAGCAAAATAATCAATGTAGTCCTCATGGTGCTTTCTTTTTTCTGTTTTATCTACCAGAAGCTTGAGGGACACTGACATAAAGAAAATGCCAAGCAGAAAGTAATGATGGAAAGAAACAAAGGACATATCAGCAGGGAAGTCCTGAGCAAGCCAATCCCAACAACGTAAGAATGCTGCAGTCAATGACTACTCAAATTTGGGTTAAATTAATAACAGAATACCTTGCAGTTCAATACTACCAAAGGGGAAGGGTTCAGGCAGGAGAGGAAAAATAGCTGAATGTCTTAGAACTGTGTACTTATGGTATTTCACTGGCGGTTTTAGTCAGAAGCAACAAAGGTGACTGTCTAGCAAAGGGGCCAATTTTATTGGGTAGGTTTACAAACCACTTCTTACTCCAACACACAGCATGATACATTCTGGGTTTAGGGGTTACAAATCCCTATGAAAGGCTTGCTGCAGAGGTTATTCCAGAGAGGCTTGCTCTCCATTTTAATTTTTTGGAAAAAGCAAGAAAAAGAGTCATTAGCACAGCCCTCTCCTCCCCGTCCCTTCCCACAATTCAATCCTGTAGCCCTCAACAGCGACTGTCACTCCAAGGAGCCCAGAGATGTCACCTTAGCTCAGAAGGACAATTGGGTGTTGAACAGACATAGTAATTGAGCAGGGAGAAGGAAAGAATCCTTTTAATGCCAGATACAGGACTCATTCTTACAAAACCTTCAGCATATTCACATCTTTTCTGACTCAAGCAGTACCCTTTATGCCATGGAGATTTCACATATGAGCCATGGAGATTTCACATGTGAGCAAAATGCAAACCATGCCCTCAACTAAACAGATGACAAAAGGCCTCTAAGTTCTAATCAACTACAGTGTAGTACAAAGGCGTGTTATGTTCTCTGTGCTTATTCAGAAGTGGCCAAGCACTGATTCATTGAGCAACCAAACTGTTCCAACACCTTCACATACAAATACACCTGCTGGTACATGCTCAGGTTAGATTCTGCCTCAGTACTAGCACAGTGCTGAGCAAGTTAATTCTGTTTCCTCTGGACTGTGCACGAGTTACAACTGCCCCAAACCATATTAATCTAAAGTAACCTTCTGCCCCAAATATATGTGACCTGTGAACAGTCCCAGCAGCAACTGTTTCAGGGCAGAGGTCAGTGCCAATTAGCAAGAGAGAAGAGACGGGATGGTCACATGGCCTGGGCAGCACACAAAAGGCAGATGAGCTGGAGGGAGAGCATAAATAGAGGTTCCTGATGTATTTTTCCATGCACAAAAAACCTAAACTGCTTTAAAAGATGCCTTTATAATTGACAAATTGTGGGCTCCATTCAGACAAAAACAATTCAAAAACCAAACATTCTCCATGTAGACAATAAATCTGAAGGTTGAGGCTGCTTTTCAAAGACCTGTGTGAGGGAGAAACTCACACAACCGAATCGCGGTGTTGTAATCACGCTTGGCTCGGCTCGGCTCTAACAAAGGGTTAATAAATTTTCAAGCTCGGAGAAAAAGACTAACAAGACATCCCGATGCTCCTGCTGTCATTGTCAGGGCAGCCCTTGGAGGAAATGTCCGTATCAATTCGGTTTATCAGATGGACAGCTGATCAACATTAAACAGACTTGCTCTGGGCAGATTGAGCCGAGCTACCTGTTATGAATAGCAATGAGAGCCCTCTGCTCCCGCCGCTGAGCTCTGCCATTTCCGACTGCCGCAGATCCCAGGACATATGGGGATCCCTAGTGACGAGCACATAAAGCTGCAGCTAACTCAGGCGACGGCTCATTTCCCCCAGCTGAAAGCAGCATTAATATCCTGAGGAGACCAGGCCCGCCTCCGTGACCCCCAACTATTGAAGCAAAACAACGACTGTCCTATTTCTTCATTTAATAAGCTTTTAATGAAGGAAATCAAAATCCCCTCTTTGACTTCAGCATCGCTCTTCGTGAAAAGGTTACACAAATACATCAGTGTCATGCTTTCCAAATGCTCAGGATCTGGATGTTTTCATTTCTTTTTCTATAATTCGTTTATTCTTCAAATAGTATTCACATTATTTGTGCTAACAAGAACCATATTAGGCAGATAATCTATGCCTAATTCTGATTTTACATACTGCTCTTCCACTCTCTCTCCCTAGCAGACCAAAACTACAAGAATCACTGCTATTGCAGAGATCCTGGGCAATGCATTTTTTAATGCTTTTTGTGATAAACTCTAGAATAACCAGGAACAATAACAAGTCCACAGTGCAGCAGATACAGGAGGATCCCTGACATTGTAAAGACCAGTACCCAACAAATAAACACTGCTGCTATGAAATTGCTGCTAAATGGCTGAAGAAATACTATACACAGCTTTTTCTGGAATACAATTCAGTGATTAAATAATTTCATATTTGAAAGCAGCCAATCCCAACATACAAAAAAAATATTTTTTTTAGTAATACTGCACTTAGAAATAGGGCAATGGGATGACAAACTCTGACTGCTTCCATCCTGGTTTTGCTCCAGAGTCCACAGTCACAGAAAAAAAAGAAGTGGCTGCCGCAAGAATTACCTGTACTTACCTTGGTACAAGGTAGTACTGAGAAAACAGTCAACATTTCTAAACACACAAAGCTCCTAAATGGAAGCACACTAAGAATCAGGAAAGCTTTATCACCAAATGCTAACACACTTGTACACCTTTCACCTCTGAAGCAAGGACTCCCTGCAAACCACTACCAAAGTTCCTAATTTCAAGTCTTACTCTAAAAGGAAATAGTAGAATTCTGTAAAATATGATAAAAGAGACATATTAAATAGTACAGTTGTATTGAACTCACGTAAGTTTACCTTTCATTACCAGGTAACCATCAGAACTACACTGGGCTTCTCAAGGGATGACAGGTTATGCAAAGAAATATTTAATAATTTAAAATGACATTTTTAGGCATGATATTTCACAGAAATGGGCCAAAGATTTAAATTAGCCACTAAAATCCACATTTGAAAAATTTTGAAGCAACTACAATGAACAAAGATAACGAAACTGATAGATCAAAAATTCTTTTAGAACTCTTATCATTGAGGCTTTGAATTAAAGTGACTAACAGTACACACCCAAGATTTGAACATTTTCTTTGTGATTGTCAATTCAATAGTTTCCCTTCAATACAAAAAGGATTAATTCAGATGAAAAGCCTTACATTCAGGACTTAAAAAAAAATTAAAATATCAGTATCAATTCCATTTCAGTGACAACTATAATAATCTTTATATACACACTCCTATGAATTTGAAATAAAAAGAAATAGTGTCTTTAACGGAAAATTACATATGAAAAAGCATTAACTAAAGAATTAAAGTAACTATTTCAGGTACTGACTATGTATTTGGGCAGCACTTGGAATCTGATTTTACTTTTTTTGTGAACAGTGAACAGAAAGAAAAGTTCTATGAAGAAAAGAAGGTGCTTAAGAACATTCAAGTTGATCCTGTATGCTCTGGGTACTAGCTGGTGCTGCACCAAGATAGTTCACTTAGTTACAAAGCTAGAAAGGGCAGTGATTTTCACAGTTCTTTTTCCCATTCACCTGTCAAAGTCAATGCCATGGCTAATAAACCATGACTAGAGGAACAATGCATAATGAGTAACAAATAGCATCACAGTGATGGAAAGTCTCACTCCCATCTTTTGTGTATAGTCTCTTTTATACAAAATTAAACGGCAGGGAGGCAGGTGTTTAAGGCAGTCAACATATATGGAAGATACTGTGATTTCACTAACAGGAAAAATTTGCAGGGTAAAGCAGCAGATTTGAGCAGAGCACCAAATATTCACTGCATTACCATCACTCATATATCTGTTAACTAGCAGAAAATATCCACCCACTCCTGTTCTTTAACAAAGTCAAAGACCAAGACTTCTAAGATTCCTTCTGCCTTGGTCCTAAGATTTAGGAGTGACTTCCACCTGAGGGATAAATCAAGTAGAAAGACATCAGGTCAATGAAGTTTGTTGAATTTGCTGTTTAATTGCACTCCTAACAACCAATTTATTCTTAAACTGGCTACATGTCTTACCTCTTTCATCTCCTACCATTTCTAGTATCACAAATTTTTGAAGTAAAATTTCTACCAATGTTCCCTAATGTATTTCTCTTTATTTATTTTTTAAAAGATCTAACATTTCTACTCTCTGTCACTCCCACCACTGATTATTGCTTAGGTTCTTTTCTGTAATTTGTCCTAGTAAGATATTCCCTCAGCTCATTATAGAATTTGAAAATGTTTTCTGATTTTTAGTGGGTAGACATTTACTTGAACTTGGCAAGCCGGTTTCCCTAAGCATTGTAGGTGGTTGGCAGTGGAGAGTGAGAAGCCTGACTTGAAGTAAGGGTCCTGGTTCCCTTCCTTAGTGCAGGAATTCTGAAGAAGGGTTTTTGCAGGTCTTGGCTTTCCTGGCTTCATTGTTAGGGGCCATCACAGAACAACCAATTCCCACTTTGTACTCCAGACAGCAACAAGCAAATGAGCCAACTTGTGTCAGTTTCTGACTAGTGCCACTGATGTGTCACCACAGCACAGCCTGAAGCCCTCCAGCCTGGGAGCCAGCTACCTGTACCAGAGTGCAAGAATCCACATTTTCATCATTATCCCCAGCAAAACAAAGCCCTAACTACTGAACTTGTGTCTGGCTTATTCCTGTAATCAGCATCAACGGCCAAAGAACAGTGATCACAACCCACAGCTCATTTTCCTTGGGTTGGATGGCCTCATCAAGGCAATTCCCCTTTCAAATTACACAGCCTAAAAGAAACATAATCCCAGTCTGGAAACAAAAGCATTAATTATGGAAAACAGGTGAGAGAATCTAGACAAAGACCTGGTAAGGATCACTACCTCAAACTCAGTTTTAAAGGAGAAAGTGTTAATCCGAAAAGCCAGAAGGAAAATACCACCAGAATCACTAAGCCAAACTGATGCTTTCCAGTTCCCAGAGGCAGGCACGCAGGCTGGGCCCAATAAAGAAGGGAATATCGAGAGGAAACCTGCTCAGAAAGAAGTACCGAGCTACTGTAAGATCCAGAAACCAGTGACAATGCAGCTGTGTGAACAATGAGGAGCAGGCAGGTTGGGCTGACATGGTAAGTAAGAATCCAGACACACTTGCTGTACGGAAAAATCTTGCCATGTTGGGACTTTACCAGCAAGAAGAATACAAAGGACATTCTGCAAGGGACAGGTATTAAAAGAACAGTGAGATGTGGTGGCAGGCCTAGGTATGTTTTTTTAATTCCCATAAACCAGGATATGTGAAACTTAAATAGCTTTTGATCTTATTTCAGTTATTACAGATTTCATAAGCACTAGAACCTGTTAAAAAGGCAGATACCAATTACTTTTCCTGCTCGCAGAGATCCTTCCTACACTGCTAGAGAAGAAACAAACTCAAGATGTGAGCCAGTACTTATATAAGTATTGTTAAAAAAAATAGCTTTACAACGTAAGTTTAATGGCTTTTTTATTTTTTAAAGGAAGGATGGCTCGCTTTACCTAATTGATCAAAAAAAAGGAAAAATCATGAGTATCCACCTAAAGATCGAAAAAATTAGTAAGTTATCTGGAAAAAGACTTCTTGGATTACTTGAACACTGATGCTAAAAATCAGTAATGAAATTTAGAGCTACTAATTTACAAGCATATTGTCAAATTTATAAAATCACATATCATAATCACATTTTAAAATCACTGGTTATCCCTATGGGAAGATTCACATATCCAAAATGAAGTAAAGCTGTCAAATGCAATATTGTGTTTTTATAAGGCAATTATCAAGATAGAGACTTCTAATAAAAGGCAGGTTGAAATTCCAGTTGGATCCACTACAGACTATACTAACAGCTATGTAGACTATATTAAGTACTTCATCAAGTAATAGCACAAGCTAAGATATTTACTTCTTCAAAGACCTACTTCTCCCATTTTGTAAATAATGATGCAGATATTCAGTGTTCAGTATGCTCAAGCAATAATGTATATTGGCAATATGTAGGTATATTGACAATGTATTGACATAGGTTGAATTTCTAGAAGGAATTTTGCTAGCTCAAGAAATGTCGCATTTAACCTGAATTCTCTGTATTAAAGATTCAATTTGCTACAAAGACCTCATACCAGAAAAATTTAGGTACAAGAGAACGTGAGTTCAACACATTTGTTATATGAAAACAATATAATCCAAAGCAGTATACAAACATTGTTTATAAATACGACAGATAATATTCACAGGCACATATTATACATGAGCAGTATTTTCAATCATGAAACAAGCTGAATCAGTTGATAAATTAAAAACAAAAATGAGAATACTTTTTGGAAACTCCTTATGAATATTTTGCTATATGACCAAAAAGCCCCAAATCTCCAATTAAAAAAGACTAAGCTGATCAAACCAAAAGCAAAAAAAGAAAAAAAAGGAGGTTTAGACAAAGCTGAATCTGCTATAATTTCTCCCCTATCTAGCTTAGAAAAACTGAAAAACTGATGGGAACGAATGCAAACCAGAGAAAGCAGGCAAAGAAGAAAACTGATACAGGACTGGATGAGAAAATACAAAGATGGACAGGGACCTGAGCACCAGCAATTTAAAAAAGCCTCAAAACCAAGAATAACTTCAAAACTGCACTGATCCATTACGTAAGGTTAGGCAGAAACAAAATCACATAAAGGCAAGGCACTGTAGAAAGCCTGTTATATTTTAAGCAACATATTTATATAAGCAGGTGTTTATATCTTTTAGCCCAGGAGTGAATATTGGTCATGAACAGCAGCTGTGGGTAGAGATTTTACAGTTAGCAGGTCCAGAGAATGTACACTCAGGAGAGAAGGCAACAGAAAAGAAATAACACAGCAAATAAACAGTAAAGAGAGTGAATCATCCTCAATACCGAGTCAACTGAGTTCAATATGCTTTACACAAGTTAAAACACTGTATTCAGTGCAAAAAAAAAAAATAAAAAAAAAAAAAATCAAAATATCTCAATGCAGACCACATACATACAGGACTAGAGACTCTTTCAAGAAGAAAGCACCCAAAGTTTGGAAAAGGGTGGAAGGAGGGTAAAGGAACAGGTCATCTGAGACAATCAACTAAGATACAGAATGAGACTGTGGACAAATAGACCAGTAGGATCCACAGATGATTTAAGGGAAGTATATTAGCAAAAGCAGCACTTTTGTTAACCCTGAGTTTCTGATACCACTAAAAATTATCACTTGAAAACTTCAGTCAAGAAAAATTTGATAAAGTATGACTCTTCTCAACATTTTTGTCTTAACAATCAAAGAAAACTGATGAAGTGAGGAACAAAAGCTATTTTACGCATGGAGAAGGCTGATATTGAATCAGTAGATTTGGTCACAAATATTTAAAGAAAGTTTAAGCATCTATACTACAGAAAACAAATTCAACAGAACGTGCCAATTATGAAGCAAACATAAAAGAAGATCCAGTAGCCTGAACCTAAGGAAATCCAAAAAGAATAAAGGGAAGGTACTTCCCAAAATCTCTTACAAAGAACAATGGACTCTCCATCAACAGTGCCACTGAAGGTAACACCTGATGAAGACCCATTGCATAAATATTAAAACTGATTAAAGCTAGAGAAATCCTATGCTTTGTAAGGCAGCCAATATGACTACCAGAATGATATCTCTCAGTTATTCAAATATGAATGAACAGTAAAGGCAAAGAAAGGAAACTTTTCAGATAACAAACAGAAGATGACTAGATTTAGCAGCATATGTTGGTCCCTCGATCTAAAAACTTACCATTGGCCAGAAGCCCATTTTCCTTTAAGGAGGTATAAACACTTTCAGCACTGAGATTCTCCAATGCATTTATTTCAGCCACCTCATTTATTTCAGCCACCTTCTTCAGGAGAAACACCAAAACCAGAGCCATTAGGCCCATTAGAGTTACCTCCCATTCCCAGTGCAGGAGCACACAAAGCCACCATCAAGCAGGGAACCCATTCTATTACAGCAGGTATATTAATTCTGTCTTACGGTGCATAGAAAATAAATATTTCAAAATGTATTTGAAGCAAGTTGTGCAAGAGGAAACAACCTACATTCAAGATTCATGTCTGTCTTCACATATTTAGGTACCCACACTGGTAATGCAGTACTAACCTGGGAATACATACAAATATTCCCACTAAGAACAGGAGATAAAGAAAAACAGAGACCTTCTACCAAATTATTTTATGGATATAAGGGTGTGTATTTACATAAGTATACATATTTTATTTAATTACAGTTTTCCAAATAACCATTAGGAGGGTCTAGCCATGCAAGTCACATTTATTAAAGGCAGCATGTCAAATAAGAGTTGACAATTACAGGCTATATCAATACACATTATGCCGGATGGTAATGAGCCGTACACAGAGGGCCAGCCATCCAAAATAATCACACCATTTTCCACAGAAATGTTGAAGAGGTTATGGTTTATTACACAGTGCTCATTAGATATACAGTGGCAGCATTAGCAATTTTTCCTTCATTTGTGTCTCATTTAAGACTCTGCCCCCACAAGCCCATTCAAATTAATACACAAGGTTAAAATCATTACGGTCAGTGGGGAGAAAAAAAAAAGTTTTATTTTTATTTTACAGTAATGGTAGATCAAAGGTCCCTGGAATCTATTATTCTCTCAACTATTATCTAACACAGGATACTAAAAGGAATGATATTCATTATCATTTGCTGTGAAGAAAGATAACCAATTTTAAGTGGGTAAACTTGGTATTTCTTAATAACTCTAAATGAAAACAACAGGTTGTGACACAAAGTGACAAAAGTCAGAAAACTAAAAGTTGAAACTGAACTTTCAGCCTTGGCTTTGCACTTTCTCATCTGCTTTTCAATCTGCTGCTTTAACAGCATGGAAATATTTAAGTGTCCAAAAGGCAACTCATCCTTCACAGCAGGTGGAAAAAACAGTTGTCTCAAATAACCGGAGTGTCATCTCCGAGAAAACACCTAGAAGATGATTGAATGTACCTTTCTAGTCAGCTGCATATGTTGACTTCCAGTTAGAAAATTACTGTTGGAGACATTTATTTTCCTGCCTTTTTGTGTTCATAGATGGTATGGGAGTGAAAAGATGTAAAAGTGAAAATTTGTCAGCCACAAGCAAGGATATGCTTATCGCTTAAAAATACACCAATGTCCCCCAAACTCCAAGTGACAGCCAGCATTTGGAAGTCATAAAACTGTGAAAGAGAGGGAGAACTTAAGTACTGGACACGTCACCCAACAACCTGACTGCAGAGAATTGTCTTTTCAGTCCAAGCTCCTCTTTTGAAGCATGCAGTGCATCACTCAGAAATCTGGGTCTCCTGTCAGGCAGCCACCTAGCTCCTAAGGCCAGAGCATCCTCACACCTTCCTCGGCCACTCCTGCTGAGTTATTCTGCTGTTACACAAACCCTTGAATTATTCATTCAGCCAGATGGCAAAAGAGTGAAAAAAGGCAGTATGCAAGAGATTGTGGGAGAGAAAGGTGGGACACCTGGAGTCCAGACCTCGCTCTAAGTAAGTTACCAGGAGGGAAACAACATCACCAACTCAGGCATTCCTGACCTAGATGTCATATATCCCTGTGTTTAGAGAAAATTTCTGAAAATTATGATAGAGGAGTACTTTTGCATCCTTTCAAATTCTTGAGAAAGCCAAACCTAGATTTTTTGCATCCTCAGTGCATGCTTAGCCAGTGGCTAAAGAACACAAACATAAAATTTAATTTTAATTAAGTCTAATATCTAAATCTAATAAAATCTAATTTAATTGACCAACAAATTTTATCTGTGTTCTGAAATTGTTTGAAAGACAAAAAGCTAGTTTTATTTAATAGGGTCTTACAAAAAATGTTTACAAAATTAAAAAGAATTCCATTAATTCCAGGCAATGCCAGTCTTACAACAACTGAACAGGTACTCTGGCAAAAAAAACCTGTTTACTGCATTTAGTTAACAACAATATTTTGCAAAAAGGTCATCCTAATACCTGCCCTTTGTACAACTCATTTTATTACTGACAAAACCACTTACCATAACAAGGTGGCACTTCTGCAAAAAAAATACAGCAAATATGAAGCAAATATGAAACTCGTGCAATGTGAAACAAATGCAAGCCTTGATTCATTATACAACCCAAAGGGCATCAGGCTAATTTAAAGGTCTAAACAGAACATAGCAAACTTCATATAGAAGTTTTAGAGTTATTCCCATGCTTAGTTTTCAGACAATTCAGTTAAAATTCTGTAACGTTAATTCAAAATTGAACACCAGCAGCCAACTCAAAAAAAAATGCTCACAAGAAAGCCCACCTCTGCACAACTGCAACTGGTTTAGAAACAACAAAACCGCCACTGTTTCATTAAAACAAATGTATTATATTTCTAATAATCAAAGGTAAAAATACGACACTTAAAATTGATGGGGTGAAATAAGAGCAAGCCAAGAGTTTAAAATGGAGTTAGCATGAAGGCCTTCCTTCTGGCTTACTGAAGTGAGCAAGTTTTAAGTATTGTAAACAAGAGTCAAAAAATGGCAAGATAGGAGGTGATCAAAAGCTTTGGCAACAGCTCCTGTAGCAATGGCTTTGGGAAAATGTGGTAGCAGTACACACACTGCAAAGACAGACAGTAAGACTCAGAACCAATAACCTGTGTTGACCAAAACCCTCAAAAGATGAGGTATGAACCAAAAGATTCATTTGTAGGCTGGATGACCTTGCTATCACCACAGCAGAAATCAAAAGGAACAAGATGATGGAGAAAATCACATATTTTGTTATGGAAACGACCAACATTCCTTCCCGTATGATGGCAGCATGTGTCAGCCAGACTGCTTGTGGGAAACACCCAGGGTGCTCATCCATCCAGGATTACCATATTTGCTCTATAGCCCGTCAACAACTTGTATCCTCCAAATACATCTCATGCATGTATTTCATAAGAAATTTCACATCATGGTTTAAAAATAGTTTTGACTACTCCATGGTTTATTTAGTCAAAATATTTAAATACTTGCAATAAAAACAGCTAAAAAGATATGAAGGGAAATAAGGGTTTCACTTGCAGGTAAATGCAAGAAACAGGCTACTAACAATTAATTTTACGAACATACTTTTTCCTACATTTTACTAGTTGTTTCTCAGATCTCCAAGACTGAAGCATGTCTATAATTTTATTTGCAATGACTATGGAAGACAGTTTGAACTACTATTAACAGAAATTTCCATTCCTGTGTACTGTCAGCTATTCTGAGATCACCAGCTTGACTTATTACTTCCAGTTTTTCTCTGAAATGTCTCTGAAGAGTTTGTCTGTAATTGTATTCAATGTAGCTGAAAGATAAGGTGCACTAACCTTGACATTAAATCTCTAGTACTAATGACACCTGAAATACATGGAACCTTTTTATGTGAGAGCAAAAAGAAGGTAACCTTTTTTATGCCATGAAGAATGAACAGTTGATAAATTGAGCAGTCCTGTTAAGAGAATAGATTGCTCATATGTCTAACTGCACAAGGCATTAAAAAATAAAATGTGAATCACCAGAATACAGTGTACCAGATACAGCTGGAGTTTATTTTATAGCTATATATATATTTTTATCATGCTGATAAAACAATTACTGTGTATTCTGAAATACCCATAAATATCCAAGATACAAAGGGGATTAAAAAAAATCCAAACATACTGGTTGCACAACCACAGATAGCTCATACTATGAAGTAAACCTGTCATATTCTGAACAGCTGTAACTACAGTTCTGTTAGTTAGCAATTAAAAGTATGGTTATCACAGGTGCTCTCCTCTCCCCTCCTGAACCTCCAACATCCAGAATTGGATTGGGACATCAATACCATACACTAAAATTTTTTTTATAGGAATACTTTTGCTTTTCATAAAGCAGAAGTATGCAGCAGATGGGTATTGCCTGCCATGTACAAGGAAAGAGACTAATAGCTAAAGGGAGATAGCAGACTTCTCAAAGACCTTGCCCCTTACACCAGGTGTATTGACAGAATTGCCAGCAGGGAAAGGATAATAAAGCTTTTGGAGCAAGGCAACGACTGCTGCTTCTGGGACCATATCAGCATAGTAACAAGCATTTGGTGCTGTTGAGGTCTGCAAAGTTTTGTCATTATTATTCATGTATACTTTATGCAAATGGTATACGGTGTGATATTGAGAAAAATGTGTCCTTTGATTTAAAAAATGACTTACTATTATCCTATTGGCCCAATTTCCATCTATCTTTACCTTATTAAAATATAATACCTAAATTATCTGAAAATTTCATGCTTTCATTTTTTGGTTCTTTCATTCCAGAATGATTCAATCTACATACTTTAAGAAGGGAAAAAATGACATCAACCAATTCCAGCAACAGTAACCCCAAGCAAGTGATGATGGAGAGACAGCTACATGCTAACAAGTCACCTTCAAGAACAAACTTTATTTCTGCAGAATTCCTACCAGAGTCCACAAAACAGGATCCTTTCCTGACTGCAGCTAATACTGGAGCTTTGCTAAAATTTAATTTGCCTGCTGCAACAGCTATGAATGTAGCTGGACTTTTTGCACTGGTTTTGTTGCACGGATATCAAAAGCCAGAATGAAATTTCAGCTGTAAGAGACTGAAGCAAGCTTTCCACGCAATAGTGCCTAGGTGACACATAGCAATTATGAGGAAGAAATCAGAAACACTACACAGTATAAAATAGAACTTGTTTATATTTCTTCCCTTTCTGGCAATAATAGATGCATAATTTATTTGGCTGCATCTTCTCTTTCCACAAAAATCCACACAAATTTGGCCAAGTCTTTGGAAAAATCAAAAACTACAACTCTAAATACTTAAATGGGCTTCAGGAACCAGGCAGTCAAGCTCACGAAATCTCACATGTACCAAACATGCTCCATAATCATGCTGGCACTGCTGATCATAAGTTTGCAATTGCTGCAAACCCTATAAAAACCCCATCATCTTCCTGATTTCTCTTTTGACTGCATAAGCACCTTCTCAAATACAACACAGTGAGAATACCATATTGCATTTCATATTCTTATCCCTAGCTCTTCAACTCCTTAGTCCTCTTCTCAAATCATCAATCACTCCTATCTATGTACTCAAACATCCACCTTCATACTGGAATATATTAAAAATTACCAAGTTTTGCTGTCCAGGAACACAGTGCCCTGTCTACACCACCAGCATATTATTACTGCCTTTCTTTTTTTATTATTGTTTGCTCTAGAAGCATCTCAGAGCTGTCAAATTGCACATGAAAATCTACTAAAGGTTAAAGGCCAGACAGCAATGAAACCACAAGAAATATTCATTCACTTAACGTGATTAGGGTTCAGAACATGTCATTATTTCAAGTGGAAGAGAAAGAACATTGCATAATCTTTATACAGTCTCATATTTTCATATATAGATATCCAAGGAGTTCTCAGCTCCACCCCAGTAGATGAAAAATGTTGTAATATCTTCAGTTACGTTATATCAGAGTATTGACTGAATCATACTAAGAAAATAAATCAATCTGTGCAGTATGCCTTGTAATACTTCATATTGTTACAATTTTCCAAGAATTGCAGAAATTTGTATTGAAATTGAATAACTGCATTGTAAAATTTGTCAAGGGAGATGTTAACAGGACAGAAAGAGGACAGGTGGTACTTCATCAGGTAGAAAAGCAAGGGAAATATTTTGGGACTGTAGGACAAATAAATTATACAGATACAGTTAAGAACTTGGAGTGAAGCAATTGGTCACACTGAGGCCATAGTTCTGAAGTATAAGCAGTCCTCAAAGTTGTTGTGTGCTTTCATCACAGCGCTGGACTGTACTTAGGAGATGGTTGGAAATCTCTCTTCACAAAAATTATTATATTTTTTTGTAAAGGAAATGTGAAAGTTCTCAAGTAGAAAATTGTTGCAAGGGGAAGGTTTTCCAGCAAACACAGTTTTGGTGCAGTGCTGTGGTGTGCGGCTCTGCCATGTCTCAGGCAGGCTGTGCCAGGCCTTGTTACCCACAGGTCACCTGGCCTTTCTTTGAAAAGCTCCCACTGGGGTGAGAGCAGGGCTTTACTGCTCCCACAGCTGCTCTGAGCCACTGCAGAATTCCACCAGCGCTGCTCTGGTTCTGAATGCTATGCTGCACATTGTGGCAGTCCAGTTCTCACTTCACAGTGAAGTGAGGCAGTGGGAGGAAGAAGCTCCGAGAAAAGGGAAGGCTGGACAGACAGACAGAGGTGACTTCACAATTTCTCCAAGGTAAGCCACTCCTACCATGCTTTCTCTGATACTGATAATTACTTCCTTTTTAAAATGGAAACCAAGCACACTCTGTGATGTACATGCTGAGTTTACCTTTTGAACAAGATTTGAGCCCATATCTCTGAACAGTCTTTGATCAGCTCTAATGCAGTATCTTTTTATTTATTCTAGAATGTAAAGAGAAGACCTTTTCTTATGCAGCATATAATTGCTGTATTTGCACATGCTAAGTATGCTGAAAACAATAGAAGTTAATGAAGAAAAGTACTGGTTGTAATGAATTAGTAATATTGTTAGATTTGTATTTGCAGTTGATTTTTATTGTTGTGATGGAAGATGATCAATAGGAATATGTAATCAAGTTGTATGTGCTTTTCATCTCCTGAGACTCATCTTGTAAATGAGATGATGAATCTCACAGGATTTATCCTGGAGAGAAAAAGCTAAATAGAATAATTTAGAATAACTGCTTGGATTTTCTCTCACTAAAAGCTGTGGGAAAGCTACCAAGGACTGGGAGACAAAATTATATATTTCTTAAAGATTATAAAAGACATCACTGCTCATATTTTGACATACTTTTCCCATTATCTTTCAAACAATTTTGTCAAGAGCATTGTACTTCTTAATGTACTTAGATATTGAATATTTTAGGACCATGCATTTTCTCTACCAGTTAATTAGCTAAGCTTTCAAAGTACTTGCTAGTTGGGATACTGTACCTTTGCTGAAAGCCAGCCTTCCAGAAGATAGAAATAAGAACAGTAAGTCCCAAAGGAAATCATTTTTATGATAAAGAGTCCTAATGTGCCCCAGTAAAGGTGAGGATTGATTGTTATGGCCTATTGTTACTATAATTAGAAGCCAAACACCAATTAGCTGTTCTATTAATAAGATTAATCTCTGCAATATCTGCAGCTGAGACCCAGGGCTTATGTGCAATAAGCCAGTATGAATTTAAAGTGCAACAGCTACACTGTGCTAAAACTCCCAGTCTGAATACTTACATCACACAAAAGATAACACTCCTGCTTTCTTCGAGTTTTGAGTTCCTACATATACTATTTGTCTTAATACATTTTGCTAATTTATTGTGTTTTATTTTGTTTAAACACGTTCTACCATGATTTAGGAGTCCATGATGGGGATAGGTGCAGTGGAGCATGAGATCTCCCGAACTTCATTCACAGCCACTCCCTCTGCATTGCACCAGGTCAAGGTAAATTTAATTTAGTTTCCATTACTAGTAAACCCAGAAAAGTAGTATAGAAAAAGAAAACCCAACTTCTTACAAATATGAAAGTACTCTTCACATGATAGAAGTCCACTGTAGAGTTAGGAACCATTTTTTAACTTCAAAATGTGAAGGTAAGAAACAGTCAAATCCAATCTCTGAAGTTAACACCCTATGCAGTTCAGAGTACAGAAATTGAAAGAAGGGCAAGATCTGAAATGAGGTGAAGAGTCACATACTTGTGCTTTTTGTATTTTTGTAGGTACTGAAATAATAATTTGTATAGCCTTTCTTTGGTTTTATTTCATTTGTGTTTTACATTTTACAATAATTCTCAAGCAAATATACCTACACCATATAAGATAAAAAGTAGGCTTTTGTAAAATATAATAGCAAATAGGTCAAAGCAACCTCTAAGTGTCATTTACACTCTAGCAATACAATAAACCTCACCACCTTCACCAAAATTTACTAGGGTTTCCAAAGGCAAATTAGCCAGGAGGCTTTGTAATGGATTTGCTTTTTCCTTTCTTTCTTTTAAAGGGAGACTATCTAATTTCTTTCCACAGATTCCACAGACAATCAAATATAGACCAATGTGGAGACACATTCCAGTTGGAAAGCATTTAAACAACTATTTAAAATTACACACATCTTTAAACCTGTCTATAGTGGAAAGAATCTGCTGACCAAACTTCACTGGTGAGCTGATCAAGTGAAGATACAGCTCACACAGTAAAAGACCTGTTTTGCCAGAGAGCATTGACCTGCTCCTAAAGCAGAAGGCAGCTCTTTGCTACTGTAGACATCTACTCTGACTGGAGATGTGACAGTCACCTGAGCATTAGCATCTCTCAGCTGTTTGGCTGCCTTCACAAGAACAGCACAGAAGCTACCTGCCAGTAACTGGAGCTCTCAGGGAATGCAGAGCCAAAGGTGCATATCCTCATGCAGTATTTATTCTGTTTTTCAGTCAGTGTGGAACAACGTCTACATTTTCTCAATTTCCAGCAAAGGTCTGCTCACACCTCATATGCCGTTATGCTAAAGCAGAGTATTGCCATTTCAGATACTTACACCCATAAAATCCCAGTCCTACAGCAGTCCAGGCCACGGGCAAAAGTAAAGTCAACCAACCAATTTGTGATATTTTTGCAGACTGCAATTCTCAAAAGCATACTATAATCAGCATATTACCGCTGAGCTTTGGACTACACTAGTCCATATTTATCTTTGCAGACTGAAGTTGTCCAAGGATCATCATTCACGTAAGCTTGGATTTCCTGGAGGCAGCCTGAGTACTCCTCATTCATACAGCAATTAAAGACTGCTCTAACAAGCACAGCATCACCTCTGTTCGGGCTGCCATGGCATGGTTTTGGAGAAGAACAGCTAGAGCTGCAGATGGTGAGCTGTCATCTGTGAGAAATGGAAAAGATTCCTAGTGTCCCCATTAATACACAGCAATTTGTCCCTAATGCACAGTGGCATATCCCTAAGACAGACAAGGCCTTTATGCTTGTGTTCTTCAAGTAGGCCTTGACACAGTCACCATTTCTAATTCTGAAAATCTTAGGAAGGAAAGTTCTTTGGATACTTCAGCTGTCAAATGACCACAAAGACACCTGACAGGCTAAACTATGCCAACATCAGCACAGCCTCTCGTGAGCTCCAGTCACGAATGCACATCAATAATGGCATTAAACACAGAGCTTAGGCTACAGGCCAGGGGAGAATGCTCACTCATCTGTTTAAAACACATCTTGATTATCACCTTGTGAAGAAGACTCAGTTCTTGAAAGACCTGACCTTCATGAAGAAAGCTGAATGAGTCTGACTTCATTGCTGGCTCTGCTTTCAGAAGGAGGTGGGTCTACAGACCTCCTGATATCCCTTCCAACTTAAATTACCCTGTGAACCTAGATGTACTATCAGCATCATCTAGTTAACCCAAAAGGAGGTTAATGGAAGGTCAAACTTTCTTTGAAGATGCCATAAAGCTCTTTGGAATACAGGGAAAGGAAATTAAGGCAAAGCTTTGTCTTCATATCTAGCAAGAAACTGGGAGAAAGCTAGATAGAACTGCAAAGGGACAGAGCAGTATGTCCTCTGTCCCTCTAGTGCTTAGAAAGACACCTAATCCCTCTGACTTCTTTGCAATCAAAGAAACATTCAGAGAAAAAGAAATCTAAGAGTGAATGAACCCTCTGGTTAAGATCTGGATTTAAGTTTTAAGTGTTCCTTAGAGTAGGTTAGAACAAGATGACTTTGATATGGCCACAATGACAAAGAGCACGTGAAATCACTCTGTGACTTCTGTGTGTGCGTGTGACTCCGAAAAAGGATACTCAGGACAACTTAGTATTGAAACATGACAAGCAAAAGACCCACCACCATAACAAGGAGTCGGCATCTGCTGCCAACTTACTCTTAAACTGGGCTTTTACTGGAAGCAGTATCAGTACTTGTTTCAACATAATTACTAAAACACTAAGGAAAAGGATTCCATGTTCCTGATTCCTGTCACTACAGTATTGCCACCACTACTCCAAGAGGCAGGAAGAATTCTGATTCAGAGACAAGTTTATCCAATGAGAACCTTCTTGTAGTAAAGCGTGTTCATCTTGCAAAGTGATGAATTCCTGGAGCTGTAAAGGTCACCTGCATCATCCTGAGGAAGAAGGTGCAAGGACAGAGTCCAATATCGATAGTCCAAATCCAGTAATCTGCTGGGTTTACCAGGTTTTAGTACAGAACTGAAACGGTACTTTCTATATTCCAGTTTCAATATTCCATATTGATTAAAAGGTCTTTGCTTGTCAATGACCATAGGATCCACCAGTGTGAATGCACAGGCAGATCTGACTGAAAAAAGGATTGTTTTAAACCTCTGACAAGCATCCAAGGAAATCTGCAGTGCTGACTCAATAGATGTCAATACTAGAGGGTATTTTTAAAACTGGCATTAATAGGGAAAAAAGGCAAAACAGAGAGAAGAAAATAACTTGCTGTGTTAGAGCCAAGAATACTGAAGGCTGAAGAGATGGCCCAAGTTTGTTCTTTGGTGTCACTTGCATTTTAAGCTGTAATACAGAGGCTAAGTCAGGCATTCATTCCTCAATACAAAGCCAAGGAGATCCCTCAGTCCCCAGGCAGTAGTGTCTGGCAGTGCCAGATGTGAACAGAAAAAGATACTCCTTCGGGTACTTTGAGAGAGGACCCAAGCCAGTCCTGGTATCTTCAACTGTGAGAATGTGGCTCCACCATGAAGCATAAAGCTGTCAGTGTACAGAAACCACATGATCCTGGAGTTTCAATTACAAACCCCACTTTACAGCAGCAAAGTAAAATAATAGCAAGCTGCTTACTTCACTATCCAAGTGAGTTTTGCTGACAGAAGGCAATGCAGTGTCAGACTCTAGTATAATCACCAGTTAGGAAATGGATCTCAAAGCCCTTACAAAGCTCTAGCCTCCTGTGTCACATCTGAGGTACTCTCTGATACTATTAGCATGATAAATTATCATTAATTTGATTCTGGCTTAGCCCAAATGTGAGTTCTGCTTTCTCTTTAGCACAGGAGTAAGGAGTTTCAAGGGAATATGGGATGCATGCTTTGCTTGAGTACAGGCAATGACATCAACTCTTACACGATACTGTTTGCGTACTCTGTACTGAGCGCTACAATTGATCCTTATATTTGCAATGCTTCTGCAGCCAAGGAAATATTTTCTTTAATGCTAAGAGACCAGCAGAAAGTTTTAATTTTGGAAATCTGTCCAGCAGCTGAAATTGAGCTGTTTATCATGCTGCTACTTCTCTTCATTCTCTTTTGGGATCACTGGGGCTGAGCTGGAAGTAAAGCCAGGTTTTTTCCCCACCAATAGGAATAAAGTCAGGTTGCTGCCAACACGATAGGGAGGTGGCTGTACAGCATAAAGCATGCCAGGCAGGCTTTTATAACACTTCCTCCCTTATCTTCAGCATGGCTCATAAGGCAACCAGCAGTTACTATGATACCCTTGCACACAATGACCCCCACGGCCGCAGATTAATGCAGGCAGATCACGACTCTTGCAAATGATGAAGTGCTAAAGCTGAAGGCAATGCTGGCCAGAGGCAGCACCATTTAACTACTCTAGCCCTGCTCTTGTAACTACCTAAATTGTCATCCTCATTATTCTGGAAAAGATTGTTCTCTGGTAGCAGGCATCGGTTTTGTTCCATTGTGTACCAGTGAAAAACAGATGCCAGCTAGGAAGCTAGATTATCTATTTTTATACATTTAGGTCATTTGTCCCTTGAATTGACATATCTAGAGAACGAGAGAATAGGACATTTTTTTTTCTATTCCAAATTCAGCTCTCAGCATTTTTCTGTTTTAATTTTTGTATTGCTTTATTGTGATTTAAGAATATGAAAAAGAAGACGTTACGTCAAATAATGAATGTGCCAAATTCCAGGATGAAAAAGTCCACCATGGTTTTTTGTGTTTTTTTTAAGGTAAATGATTATCACAGTGCTACATCTGCCGGGTCACAGATTGTACATTTAGTGTAGTACCAGTTACAGAGGACTGATGTAACCTGGCTATCTACTGCAGGACTGAATATTTAAAAGAAGAACTGGTTCCAACACAAACACTGGGAAAAGAAAGACTGGGCTGGTGCAGTCGCTGACAAGTACTGGAACAACTTAGCTCATGCTCAGATTTCAGAAATGAAATTAATTAATCACTACTAAGTATCCTAAAATCAAGTGAGCCATATCCCAGCTAATAGTCCACAATATAATGTTCACAGCACGTAAGTATCAGGCAGTGAAGATGCTCATTACAGTGCCAGAAATAATATTTCCAGCAAAACATTATATATAAAGATGAAGTAATTATATGGCATGGCAACAAAAAGAGCTGTATAGATTACAGCTGAGCTGAAAATCTGTAAGAATCTGTTTCCAAAAAATACTATCCAAAGCTGGAGACATATAAGCAATAAAAGATTAAGCATATTTCTTCACTTCATATCACTGAAGGATATACTTTGCCTTTGATATATATGTCCAATATACACAAACCATATATAATTTCATTGCAACCAACACAGCAGACAAAAATGTACTAATGGAAAACAACATCCTTTTGTTCGTCTTCAGGACAGGGCAGTTTGTAAAATACCACTTGTAATACATGTTAAAAATATCACAGAAACCTTTTAAGATCACAACTTTAAAAGCTGCCTATTTTCTTAGCTGTATACAATGGAGAAATGGAAATCAGAAATTAGACTCACATTTGAATAAGTATAGTTGGAAAACTACCTTAAATAAAGAAAGATCTCCAAAGCCAAAGCCCACAGCAACTTCTGTAGAGGGCAAGACCTGACCATTATGACACAAAATGAAACAATGCAGTGGCATATTTGCTTGCATTTACACCATGCTGCAGGACTTGAAGTGTCATTGAAAATCCATTTAAATTAACAACTCCACAGTCATCACTTTTGCAGACAGTAATGAACCTTAAGTGAACCTGTGTGGGCGTATTCAAAACTGCTTTGTTTTTGGCCTACCTTTGTACCTCTGAACTAGATATTATAATGGCTATTGACTTGCTCCAACTTACATTATTAGGCTAGATTTTCAGCTGGTTGAACTGGCATCATTCCAATGATGTCCATTTACACCAAATGGCTCATTATTAATTCAAGGTCTTATTTGCTCCTTAATGAATACTTCCACCTTCCCAACGGCAGTTTTAAATGCTCAAACCTTACCTCCATGGTCAGAATCATCATACCCAAGAACTTAGTTATCCAAAAAATAATGCTTTTTCTCTCCTTTTATGAGGCATACTTAAGGTAAACTTTTTTAATCATTTACAAAAGAAACTAAAATACCTCCTGTGCCATAATTAATTAACCAGAATTATGCTTTCATACAGCATCATTTCCATATAAATATAAAAATTTTGCAACCCTAAGGGGACATTAAGGATGAAACAACATAAGAATGAAATTAAACAGCTAAAGTGACAACACAGCTCTCCATAACAAGCCTGCTTTACAGCCTTGTCCTTTTTCTTACTTATTGTTATTTCTGCCTGTACTAATTCATATATATTTTTCTACTTAATTTTAAGATACTACATAGATTTTAAAATTTTTATTTGTTTGTTCTTTCCAATTCTACAATCCTAGCTCTGCATTTTGGAACAAATCAGGTTGCAAACATGTCACTAAGCTTGTGCATATTCATTTAATTCAGAGGTCAAAAATACAATTAACAAAAAATACAACAGTCTTGTTTCCTCAACCAAGCAATACATAATTTTTCAAAAGAATTTTTTAAAAAATCAGATTTTACAATTTTTCAACAAATCTCATTACTTACTTCAATGGAATAGTTCACTATCAAATATACAAAGGTGAGCAACTACTGATTTTCATTACTATTGTAACCAGTATTAAGAAATTTAGTTAGAAGCTTAAAAAATGTTTAGGAACTCAATGAAGCTGAAATATCTCAGTGAGAGACTAAGGAACCATAATGGGAGGCTCAGTAAATCTGTTGTGACATTCTACATTGCTGCTGCATGGGAAAACACCCTTCAAACAGGCTATACAAAACTGTGCTCAGTGAGACCTACTGGTGTCCCACAAGGTTGGCATCTCACTCTGAAATTTCTAGTAAACAGGCATACTCAAATAACATCGGAGGAAATCAAAATGAAAATACTCTATTTTAAAATATTTTCTAGCTTTGGGTTTTTTTATTCTGAGTACCTCTTAAAGTAAACTTTCAACTAATTCTCTTGACCAAATGTTTTCAATTTGGTTGTGCCCAAACCCCACAATTAAGATACTATAAGAGTTATACAAAGAGTAGGAAACGGTTTTCGCTGTGGAAAGCTTATAATAAACCTGAGGAGCAAAGCTTTGTGCTTAGGTAAGTACTGATTTTCCTTAACAGGTGAACAGGACACTTAGGATGCTTTGATACCCCCAAGACATTGCCCATCAAATATAACTTAGCATGTCATGCTACATACCTGGAATAAATTCCACTGACCATGTCGTGCTGGAAGGAGAGTTCTGCTGTGCTGGGTCCAGCAGCTTTGGAAATAAGCAGCACAACCAAACCTCGCATCTGTAAATTGTTTCGGCTATCGTATACAAAACCCCTAAAACAGGAAGAAGGAAAAAAAAAAGGCATATTTTCACAATCCATGTTCACTGGTCATACCAAAGTGGAAGAAAAAGACTTAGACCTCAGGCTGCCATCTATTTATCATGTCTTTAGTATTCGTGTTAGCAGGGAAATAAGTTGCAATTATGTATCATGATCTTTTGTCATCCTTTACTTGACACTTACAATGAAATCCTACTATTGCAGAGAAAAACAAGTATTCAGGATTGAATTAAATCTTGATTATTTTCAAGGAGCAGCATGTCTCTTGCATTTCACATCATGTCATGACAGGAGTATTTCAGAATAATTCAATGTAATCTACTCTAACGGGAACATAAGAGCTTTTAAGTTTCTTGTCTGAAGTGCAAAAAACAGTCAAAAGAAGCCTCCTACTTCATGAGAAGAAAGGCAAAGGAGGAAAGGTACAGCCAAACTCTATAACCTGCTGAAACAAAATTGTTTAGTGGTTGTGAACAGAGGGCAGAGTATATAAAGCACGTCAAACTATAGTAGGAAAATAATGAAAATGCAGAGACTGATGGAAGACGTACAATAATAGTTAGAGATAAATTAAGTAGAGATGAGCTGTTTTTTTTAAAAAAACAACAAACTGTTTCAAATGCTACAACTTTAAATTTGCGGTCAGAAGGAAGCTGCCCACAAAATCATATTTGTTGAGAGCAATTCCAAATAACCATTTAGATATAACACTTCAGAAGTCGATTTGTTTTAAAGGGAGCTTAGCTTTTCTTTCTGACTGCAATGTCTCCAAGTGTATTCCTCCTGTCCTTGTCAAACTTGCTGCCTACTTCCTACATTCATCAATGTACAGCTTAATAGCTAGATAAAATATATTAATACCACTCCAGATAATAGACTCCAGATACTATTAAATCTGTAAACTAATTTCCAGTAAATAAGATCAAATATATCTATATATTAGTTAAATAAATCACATGAAGAACTACATCACAAATTACTAAGCACTCTAACTTATTTTATAGAGGAGTATAATGTTAGCCCTAATAACTGAAGGAAGTCAAAACAGAACTGTCTTTTAATCAGCTGAATGAAAAAAATCTAAGATGTTGATCTTGGAATTATGTTTGAGTAATGAAAACAGTGGCTGTAATCTAAAGTTTCATTTGGACTTTTCCCATTACGTGTACAATTCACAATGCAAGTGTACCTTCTGCACACAACTTCAATAACACAGACACATAAACATGAAGAAGAATCATTTAAATAGCATCTTTCTATGTGAAAGTTCCTGTGCTACTGCAATTAAAATGACTTCCTGAGTCTTTACATCCTGCTTTACAGTGGTGAGGGAATGGTCCAAACTATGCTCAGAGAAGAACGAGCAGGACCACCCAGGCAGCTGATGCTAATCAGATTCTGGGATTGATCTTCACACATCCCATTCCAGGCTAATACTCCTCCCTCCAGAGATGCCCAAGCTCCCGCTCAGCGCAGTTACACCCTACAAATGCCATGATCAATTAAGGTAAGATGAGGTCAGCATGGCTTTTTACCACAACCCACAACACTTTTAGCTCTGGTGAGATCTAAATAGCCAAATGAGGCCATGACTTCTGTGCCAATATCTTCTGCCCACATCCTATTTCCTTCACCTGCAGGCTGACAGCCTGGCCCACCCTGCACAAGCCGGGTGTGCCCAGTGAGCCTGGCAGCTCAGGATACCCCATGCTCACAGCAACCCTGACCAGAACAACATACAAAGCAGTAGAAGGGAGATTCTATATAACTTCCCAAAGCAGAAATTCCTTTTTTTTTTAGTTCAGTCCCCCAGTACTTCCCCGCCACTCAAAAGATTGCACTGCTCAGATCTCTGCTCAAGGGTACACAGGCTGTGGTCACATTACATGCACCTTTATTTTGTTTATTGGGTACATGAAGTGAGGGATTTTAAAGAGGAGGGGGACAGCTGCTTGTCTTCAGCATTCTCTGAATTTGTAACCTGCATACTTCTATTCTCACCAAACACACAAATATATAATTTGTTTCTTACCGTACTCCAATATACAGTTAATAGAATGCAGCCGAGGAAGTTATACACTTAAAACTCTATAGATTTCCAAAGTCAGAGCCACAATGAACATTAAACTACCCCGGAAAAAGACAGAAAATACATATAATGAATAATCCATAGTGTGTATGTATCCTGTACAAGAATTCATAATTGTCTGTGGTGGTGTAAGTACTTCTCTGGTTGAACTTCAGTTGACCACATTACTCACAACCACAGAAGTTATACAGATGATGCAACTGAATAAAAATATTCAACACTATTTAAAACTCTATAATTTTAAAAGAAAAGTGGTTTTAGGAAAAAAATTGCTCTTTTCCACATATGTATTTTACCATGTATGTGGTAAAATCAGAGTGTATTAGTAAAGGCAGAGATAATAGTGAGAAATGAATAAGGCTTTAAAGAAATAGCAAATTAAAGAGATACTGTGAACAACCAGAATACTTTGCTTTTTCATGCCCAGTGCTCTGCAGCTTGTCAAGTGATAGGATGTTACAGAAGTAGATATAAAAAATGTTCATCACAGGAACATGGAGCACTGGCCTTTAAATAAACCACTGTCTAGGCAGACACTAGAAATGAAGCACTTTTACCTGATTCAGGTGAGGAACAGAAGAAGAAAATTACCTGTGTTGAAAATACTCAGTCTGTAGCAATAGCAAAAGCAAGTGTTATAGGCTGTTCAGAGGGTTTGCAACACCACTAGCAATGAATACCTTACATTCTTAGCAGAAAACTGTTAATGAAAAGTGCAGCTGTGGGTGGGGGCAAGAAGAGAACATAAAAATCAAGTAATAAGGAGCAATGTGTCTATCATTGCTACACCTAATCATACAGCCTCTAAGTTACATATGGTTTGGATGTAATTTTAGACAGGATTCTCTACCAAACCAGCAGTAAAAGTTGAACTCCATTTTCAAAACAAGTTGTGTTACTGACATGTAACATATCCACACTAAAGCAAACCGCATTAGACTTGAAACAAATAAAGCCTCCGGTGATCATCCTTTAGACACCAGAAACTACTGCAGCTACTTGACATGGCTTCAGGGGTCACATTCACATTCTGAACTAAACTCCCCAGAGATCCTCTGCACAAGTAACAGCAACACAAAAGTCTTCCAGATGGTGCAATTAGTCTTGATGGGTATGTGGCAGGAGACAGGTGCCTCCAGGGAAAAAAGTGAACTAAAAGCAACCCAAGTGAAATTGTGCACACAGAAAAAGATACATCAAGCTGACACTCTTTTGGAAAACCTCTGCTGAACAACACAAGTGCATGCACAGGGTACCCAAAAAACCCCCTCAATCATTAGCACAATTTTGCTTCCTCTTAAGTTTACAGGCTCGGTATCTGCAAATGACATACTTCATCCTCGGGGGACTGCATACCAGAAAAAAGTAGGAAAGTCAGACACCTCTAGGATTCCGTTTTGGAATTCAGAATTTGGGGGAGGGAAAGGCATTTCCTCTAGCTATTATCCGTGTGACAGAATAACCCAGTTGAAAACTGGCAGATTCACAGTTTTAAATACAGCACGGTGTTTACAAAAAAAAAAAATTTTAAAAAAATTAAAAAAATCCATCTCCCAGCACAGGGGAGAAGCGCCTGGCTGCGACACATGCGCGGTGTGACAGTGACACGCACAAGGGACTCACACCACCCACTCTGGCAGTGACACCGGCTAATAGCTAATGTGCTGCAAATTACACCTCCCACTACCAGGGGCCGTCTGCTGCGCAGAATAAATCAAGCAAACATTTCGCTTGGTGCTTTTGTGTATTGCTCCACACGTGCTGCTATTGCAGTAGGATTTTAACCTCCAATAACCGTCAGGTTTAACTCCATCGGTAGTTTACACTTTTATTAAAACAAAAATCTGCTACTCATTGCAAGCATCATTGGTATTTAAATATTTAAATACCATGAAGATTTTAAAATTATTTGCATTAGAACAAAACCTCGTTCCTAGCACTTTTTTCCATTATATTAAACTGTGAATTTAAACAATGGAGAGGAAACATGACAACTGCAACAGTTACTGCAAGGAAGAGCTGGACATAGGGACAATTTCATTGTAGCAAAAGTCAGGGAAAACAAACAAACAAACAAACAAAAAAAGAACCCCACAAAAAAAAAACCCACAAAAACAACCAAACAAAAAAATCCAAACAAAACCCTGCACAGGCAATTGTAAAGTCAACTGACCCTGCAAGTGGGTGTAGCAGAAGAGACCATACTCATGGGTACTAGCGCTAATTAAAATTTAGTTATGAAGAATGTACCACAAATTTCCCAACAAAACTGATGCGATAAGTTCTTTTGGGAGGGACAAAAAGAGTTTGTTAAATGGGTAGACAAACGCTTTCAGTATTTCCCAAATGTTCTTCTGCTCATGACCCAAGCAAGCAGGAGCTGTGGGGCTTGCAGCCTTTCAGCAGTTACCCCACAGGAGCCCCTCCACTCCCACCCAGGCGTGTTTGGTGGCCACAGGAGTGCTGGTAGAGACTGAAGTGGACAGATCAATCCTCCTCACCTCCTCTGGTGATTTTTAGCCTTCCTTTCCATGCATTCTATTGAAGGTTGTCCCACTGACAAGATCAATCGTTTTGTTTCAGGCCATACACAAGCCCCGTGTAGTTAACATGGGGAAGGAAAACAGAGAGGAATTCCATTCCTCTACCTTCCCTGTTCAGCTGTCAAACAAAAGGAGGGGGGAAAAAATGATCTGTTCACACAGCTCTAATAAAAAGCAGCTGGGAAAGTCTATAACACAACCAAAATCAATTATACTGATGAAGAAGATTTATAAGTGTAGGAGAGTGTCATTGAAGGCCCAGGCTAGTTTTAGGCTGAATTACAAACTATTCTGAAAAAGAAACCCCTCAATTCAAACTGACAGTCCCAGATGTGACAATATAAACAGAGTTTTCAGTCCATAACATCTCAGGAAAGCACCTTCCATTTTGCTCAATATGGAAGGGTTATCAGGATGCACGCATAGTTACAGGTGCAGGTACATTTTAAAAATAACACAACCCATTTGTTTGAAATTAATTATAACAGACAATTCTACAGCTATCACTAGAGGTAAGGCATGGAGCTACTTGGCAAGACTCTTGGCTTCCTTATTAGAAATGCAAGAAATACCAGCCTCAGGGCTTTTATCCAATTTGCTTTATTAATGACTTGTCAGAAGTAAATAAGAGAAAACTCTCTGACATACTCATTTTTAAAATGGATGTTAAACCACTGTATTATTGATGTGCATATCTGAATCACAGGATTCACCATCTAACCATTTGATCACACTCAAACATGCATATATTTAAACACCGAGAACATTCAAAATTATACATTTGGGTATATGCTAACAGCAATCTACAGCAACTTATTTTTACCTGCTACTCAAGTTTCAAGTATTTATTAAATATCCTTCTGCATATCTCTCCAGAACACATTAAAAACCCTGGCCCATTCCAACTTCCACAGCCAGATCTGTAGAGGAGAATCAGCCTTGTCATGACATGTGTTTTGAGCATGATTCAGAAGAGGAGAGGAGACAAACTTACTTCACACGGAGAGAACAGAATTTAAAAATGGGATTAAAATAAAATCCACAGCTGACAGGAAATGGGGGGATGCTCTGCGACCCACATGCCATCTCAACTCAAAAGCCCACTAAAGGCTGCAGATGAGAATGTTTGTTTTAGAAACTCATTCTTGGATTTGGACAACTAAACACTAAACACATCTTTGCATACGGAAAATGAGTATTGAGGTTTGGGGAATTTCCTTACCTGAAAAACAGACTTGTGAAAAATGGGATGGTGCTCATCAGCATTATGTAACTGCCTGGTAACTTAAGGTTTTATCCAGTAAGGGCAGACTTGTGCAGTGAGTCACACCAGGCTTGGAGGAATTGATGTCCCACTTTGCAGGAATGTGCTCTTAGACCAGGTTACAAGGGAGTCTTTAAGAGCCCCCCTCCACCTGCGTCTGAGAAATAAGGGGTCTCCCTCCATTAGCTTTGTGAAGCCAATCACAAGATTTCACACATAAAACACCAAACAAAATTCTGTAGTGAACAAGATAGAGGCCTGTCTCTGCACCAGCTTTTCATCCAAAGGCAAAAAAATTAAAAAGGCAGTTTAGAAATGTGGCTTGCACTTATGACACAAGGAAACTTTTTAATAAGTTCAACCATTTCATGGTGTGATGCTTGGAGAGTTAAAAGTAAGCCAAGACAGTAACTTGGTCATGTGCAAAACAAGAATGATTGTGGTCCAGTGAGGAAGTACTTGCCTGAAATTTATGTGTTCATAGCTACACATCTACAGGCAGAGTCACTGAAAAACCAATACAAAAAATGTTCTATCTGTGCTTTCACTTGGCTACTCTTAGACTTAGGAATACTTGGGAATGAATTGCAACCAAGGTCTTCAGTAAAAAACAGGCCTCAAAATGCTCAGTTCCACAAAAGCTGTAGCATTTTTTGGGATGCAAGAAACTGTGTAAATTTGGGTACCTTTTCTTCCATTTAGACACATTTATGTCTCAGACACCTACTCGGCTGGAGAGAGTGACTAAAGATCATTTAAAATACAGCTTGTACAAAATTCAGGAGTTCAAGAGTCCCAGAAATCCACATAAAATGTGTCTTTAAAATATTAAATATATTTTTCACAAACTTAACAGAAACATAACAAAGCTGATCCTCGTTCTTTTACCTTGGAAGAAGGTTGCAAAAGGATAGTTTTTAGAACAGAAAGCTCCTAGAAGAAAACTCCTAGGGTCCTTTCCAACTCAAGTGACTCCAACTGCCCAATTTTCATGGGATATTACTTACAAGGAGAAATATTTCTTAAATAGTGAAAAATTCCACCCAAAGTTTCATCACTCTATTGTTTATTAAATGTGATTTTCCCAGGGACTGGGAGTGCGGAAAACTTCAGTTCCAGATAGGAGGCAGGGGCGCCCAGAATTCAGGGTCAATTGCACCATTCCCAAAGTAATTTATCACAAGATAGTCTTGCACATAACTTTTTCAAGAATCATAAGGAAAAGCCACAGCATCCTTCAAGACTGGAAGAGAGACTGATCTCTTTCTGGAGCTGCTACATGCATTCATTTCTTCAGGCTTTAGTAAGTATCCCAAATATTGCACTGTTTTCAAGAAGAAAATTCCAACAGCTTCTAAAACACAACAGTGATCGCAAAAGATGGAGCCTTCCAGGAAACTATGAAAGTCAGAAGGTTAAATAAAATTGTGGAGATTCAAATGGGCAAGATCCCACAAAACCCAAATCTTAAGAAACTACAGGTTTTTGATCCGGCACAAAAAAAAAGAAGAAACACAGATACTTGGCCTTGGTAACTTGGAGTTAATTGTAACTGAGCACTTGTAGATCCTAGAAATCAATACAGGCTTTGAATTCTTGAAATAAAAAACCAACAAGTTTCCCCTGGAGTCTGTAGAACCCTATTTAGACACTTGTATCAGTCTGCCATTGAGTGCTACTAGGTTTATTTGATTTCCCAAAAAGGCAGAGGTTATTTGAATCATTCCGCCATGAAGATCAGCTACATGGATGCGTATTATTTTCAGGGGTTTTGATGCACTTATTTCTTATAGGGTAGGATATCCCTTAGGATCAATGGGAGGAGTTACTTTTAAAAACAAAATCAATAAACCAACAAAGAAACAAAACCAAATCAATTCAAAAACCCAGACCAAAAAAAAAAAAAAAAGCCCAAAATTCCAACAAACAAAAAACCCCAACAACAACAAAAATGCCCACACTTGAACAACTCCCATTTTCCTGCAAAACTTAGGACCAGGTGAAAACAAAGAGGAAAAATATTTGCTTGGTGAGGAGAAAAGAACCAAATGAATAGGAACAGTTTGACACTTAAGTGTGAAAAAGACTGTTTTGAGGTTGCATGGTCATCTAAGATCTGAAAAATACCTACTATAGACACTGCAAAAACCACACTGTAAAAATAATAGGTAGCTATAATCAGACATTTGTCTCAAAGACATTGATTATTCAGTAAATAGAATTATTTACTACTATTATTAGTTTAAGTAATTCTACCCTCCTCCCATGAAATCCTATGAGTGGTAGAGAGCAGGGCAAAAAGGACCACTTTAAGAATGACAATAAAGGCACCACACAGGAAACAAACCACCAAAATGTATTTTTAAACTAACTGCCAGTCTCCACTGTTTTTCCTGGTCAGTGACTTGATTTGGAATGTGATGTGGATAGCAGGCAAGCTAACATCAAAAAATGCAGTTAGTATCTGTGCGCAATTACTTTGACCAGGAGTAGCTTGCATGTCTGGCACCCTTATTTTTCTAACCACAAATACTTAGACAGAAGCCTAAATTTTGTGTGTCTGATTTCTCCATCAATATTTGCTTTATTTAAACTTTGTGGGAGGTCTAACACCCCACTGCCAACCAGTATCAACAGGTGAACTCAAGCACAAGACTACTTTTCTGGGAACAGGCTCTCTCAGATGCAGAAATAATCTGCCAAATGAAAGGAATAAAAATATTTTGGAAGAGTTCAGTGAATGACAGAAAGATGATTAGCTTCAGAAGGCTAATGAATTCAGACACCTCTGGAGCTCCAGCGTCACTTCAGCAATATTGTAATTGTAGAGCCTGTCATTAAAATGTATTTTGCATTAAATAAACTTTACTAGGAAAATGTAACAATGAAATAGGTCAACTCCAGGCCATTATCTCAGAATGAAAATGCCCACAGCATGTTTTACAAATGGATGAAACATAACAAGGCAAAAATAATAGGCTATGTATTGACATGACAGAACAATATAAAAAGTTCTTTTAACCTTCCACACTGAAAAAGATTTCTAGATAACAACTTCACTGATTTTCAACATTATTCAGATGAATTAACTACAAATATTTCTTACCTAAAACCACTGAAGGCTCTTTCCTAGCAGTGAGAAAGAGGTAGCAAATTTTGTGCTTCAATAGATTGTTCTCCCTTAAAGTAGCTCAAGCCAAATGAGTGCCATAAACAAAAAGCTTTCTTCTAGATAGAAATAGAAATTAGGTGGTTGAAACACAATCAACAGCATTAGGCCAACTGCAGCACCTCTGCAGTGTCACCATCTAGTAGAGTTAGGTGGTTATATACAGCAGAAGGCTTTTGTAAGCTGGCTGGGGGAAAAAACATCTTAAAACATACTGGATAATTAGCACAAAGTGCAATGCAGCAATATGAACACACAGCCTCAAATGAAAAAAAAAATACACCCAGATTCTATGACAAATGTATATACCTCTAAATACTATACCTGAAGGTATTTTAATAGTTCTGAGAAATCAAAGCAAACCTTTAAAAAAAAAACAATTTCAAGCCAAGAGTGGAAACCACAGACACACTTAGACTGTAACTCTTAATAGTATTATCTTCATTTGATGTTTTTCTCTACATTTCTGATTCGAGTCCTTTTTTTTTTTTTTTCAGTGAGACCCAAGCGACCAACTCTGATAATTGAGATGAATCTGGGTTGTTACTTAGGTTAAGGAGTATTTTAAACATGACCTCCACCCAAATTCTGTATTTGTCACTCCACTGTGTCAATATCACAATTGGGCTTGTTTATCTGAACTAAAACCCCTCCTTTTACAAAGATCAACCTAAAACCCAAGAAGTATCCGTCATCTTTTCATGGATGATTGCTAAGCATCAAATAACCTGATTAAGTTACCAGCAGAATGCTTTAAATTTCTCAGGTCATGAAAGAAGATACAGCGCAAGAATACTGGAAGTATTTTACAGCAAAACAACTGTTAGGAAATATAAATCACTGGAAAACTTTAGATATTTTCAATTCTTTTTTTCCTCAGAAAATGCAAGACTTTAGAAGGCCTGAGATTTTAAGCAAACACTTGTGGTTTTGGAAATGCTGGTTTCCATGGCAACCAGTAAGGTCTTCTTTATATAGCATTATAAACAGATGGTAAAGACCGGTCATGTTTGCTTCTTTGCCAACATATCAATAGAACTGCTGTACTATACTACTCTATCTCTTGTATTACAGTTGTTAAGTAACTTGGGTATTTGAGCAACAAAATCTACAAATCAGACTTGCTCAACTAGTATGGGGTTTTTCCATAAACACATGAAGATTCTCAACAGTAAAGTCACTGTAGTCTATATAGGCAGATTTCTTTGGCAAAGCTTTTCATAAATGTTTTCTCAGCACTCGCCACGTAGGATACATTACTACCACAAATATGAATCTGACAGAGATTAAAATAATGAATTCAAATAAGAAATAGAAATCTGACTGTTTGCATCCACTGGTATTCAAGCGTACTTCAGAACTGTATTCCATTTGGAATTATTCAAAGAAGATGTAGTGAACTGTAAACTCATCTTCATTACGTCACAATAAGTTAATCTTGCAGGTTATTGTAAAAGAAAGAAAATATCTTTGCATTTAAATCTTTCAGTTATAGCCATGGCACATGATACACAAGTGGTTTCTTTTCCACAGACGTTTGGTAGTATCAAGAGAATTTGGTTTGGTACAGCATTTAATTTGGTACTTCTCTGGAAAAGTCTGGAGTACCAACTGCTGGCAGTGCAAGCTAACATAGATTTTTGCTACTGAATTTAGTTGATTCCTCCAGTGGTTTAGCTGTTTAATATGTTTCATGCCAAAAATGAGGGGAAAAAGAAAAAGTAGAGGAAAGGTAGAAGCAGAACTCACATCAGGTTTTTGACAGCACGTCAGGAGCCCAAATCACACATTTCAGATCAAAGTATCCCCTGTATTCTAACCAGATTAGAAATTATGTTATTATAAAAATACCATAAAAATCAGTATTTCTAATCCAACTTCCACTGAAATTCAAGCCCTTTCCATGAGGGCTGGCACTTAAATTCCCTATTGCTTATTTTTGTTAACTACTTTTGGGAATCTTGTGGCTTGGTGGGTTTTTTTTCACTGAACAGCAGCATCTCAAGCACAAATGTAGTCTAAAAACTTATCTTTATAGCAAGTACAAATTTCCAGGTCCACTCCTATCCAATCTGCTCCCAGTATCACACCAGCCATCACTAATAAGCGAGATTCAAAAAATTCACCACACAACCCAAAGTTCTCAAAACCCACTCAACTTCATAAAACAACCAATAATACATTTTGGAAATGTGTGAACTACTAAAGATGTGAATATATTTGGCAAAGATCAAGAGGATAACAAGCATTCAGTATGCACAGAGAAGCCAGAAATGTGCTAGGGTATGGATGAAAAGTCTTCCTGCACATCAAATAAGACTGCATTAAGCAACAAGTTCTACAGCCAGATAATCACACAAACTTTTGTGTTGGTAATTTTATGTTTTTCCATTTGGTACCAGGCAAATGGTACACAAATACAATCTAACACTGGGGTCCATTCCACCAAAATCCCAAAAGTTTCCAACGGTGCTTAAACTGCATAAAATTCCTAGGGTGTTCAGAAGCACACACTCAGATGACAAGAAATTCCTTTGTTGTCTGTATCTTCAACTTTCTATAGGACCAATCCACTGGCCACTGCCGTGGTCAACATTCCAGCAATCCCAATACACCTTTGTCATTTTAGGATACTGTTGTTCACCTGCTGGCTACACCAAAACTCACCATTTCCGTGCCCATGTGATTTAGCTTCATAAAACACAAATCTGGTTGGATCTTTTATATACAAACTTGGCCAATAGCAGGTGAATGGGGGTAAGATTAGGGAACTTTTTAAACAAGTCAGATGTGCACCCATGAGTGCTGAAGAATCTACCTAACATTATTGCTAGGTCACTCTGTGATGTTTAAAAAGTCACGGTAATCAGGGGAGGTTCCCAAGGACTGGAAGAAAGCATCACTTTCAAGTTCAAGAAGGGCAAGAAAGAAGCTGGAAAGCTACAAAGACAGTTGAAAGTACACAGGTAGGGTAAAACCTTTAACTAGTAATCCAAATAAATCAGATTACAATTTAACAGAGCCCTTTTAAAAGGGCGGCAGTGCAGGACAAGCATTGTGTAAAGGACCTGAATTTCAGCTGTTCAGCAAGTATGTGGAACAGCACTAAATTCAGAATGGAGTGGGGAGTGAAAGGCAAAACCATGTTTTTATCACCCAAAAGGACCACAGGCTTCACCTGTAACACAAGACAACTCAGCCCTCACACCAACTGCTTTATTTGCATTGGACATAACACAAGAAGATGGGTCCCAATCCCAACAGAACACCAACACAAGGAAAGAGAGGGAGCTGCTTTACTGAAGTTACGAAGTTATGAGGGAAAGGTGTTGGTGGTACTGACCACCCCATGTTTTCCTAGACTGCCTGGTGCCAGAGTCTGAAGGCAAGTTAAGAAACTTAAGTCTGTAGGAATATCTGGAGTCCATGAGAAAAAACTGGCAAGAGGAAGTAGTGCTGGAATGTGAAGCAGGAACCTAATTTCTCCCCACAACTCCCAACGATTTTGACAGCATGGCAAACAAGTAGAAGGCAGCACTGCTAACAGAGGCGTAAAAAGAGCCACTCTACAACTGCCAAAAGAGAACACCTTACTAAAATGTCATTCTTGGAGTGGAAGCAAGAGTGAAACGAAAATGAAAAATGGATGCCATGCCATCCTTTGTCAATTTGCCTCGAAGAAGCAAATCTACCACTTCAGGTACCTACAGCTCAAGGAAAACTGTTATTCACTATACCTGCCAGGCAACACTGGAAAAACCTCCAAGTAACCATTGCAATAGGAGATGTGAAAATAGAGGAATCTTCTTTAGATAATCTGAAAATAAAGATTTTTCCAAGGTCTGCTACCTAGGGAAAACTAGAGAGCCCAAGGTGAAATTGCCAGAAGCAAAACTGTCCCAGAATTAAGAGTCACAAGGAAGGAAACTTAAGTCACAGATCTGATCCCGCCTCCAAGAGATACAGAAACAAATAAATATGAACTGAAGGTTCATGAAGAACATGAAGGTTCTGACGAAGGAATACAGCACTGATATTAAACACTTGCTGAGACAAAGTACAGTGTGAGTGAGGAGAGAGAAAGCTCGGACACGCACAAAGATAACTATTTTTTTTTTACATTTCACTTACATATAGGTTTTTTATTATTACATAGATAATCCAGATATTTTACTCTAACTTGGCACACATCTTGCCATGTAGATCACAACAGTAATAGTTTCTGCAGACAGTAATTCAGAATAGGACCTGCATTTTCAGCAGCAGCTTAAACAAATCTTAAATGATGATAGAATTTGTTACATGAAAAATGTCAACCCAAATTGCTACAGAAAGTCCATCTTATTTTGAAGGGTATCTATTTATTCTTTAAAGATCTAAAAGCATATTTATGCTTAGTATTAATATTCTTAACTCTTAGAATCTTAAATCTTAAAAGATTTCTAATTTTTTGGAATGAAGAATAAAAAAATGCTGCTTTCAGTCATGCAATGTACTATTATCTAAACCAACAACACCCTTCTAACAAAAGAAAACACATCTTCTGGAAGTAATTCTGTATGTATTTTACATATTCTTTAGTTATACAAATAGCACACTGTTAATATTGTCAATGGCAAAAGGCACCCGTGTAAAGCCATAACTCACTTGAAACTATGACAATTCCCAGGCTTTTTATCCTCCTGGGTGTACTGACGTCTCAAGAAAAAAAATGAGGAAATGTAATTATGAAAAAAAAAAAAAAAGAGACAATGATTTCCAGTGTTCCATTATTTTATCTTACAGTTTTCCAGTTATATAAGCCACCTCTGGAATGAAATACAAATATTATTTCATAACCACCTCCTGCAATACTCTCAAAAAATCAAACCAGAACCTTAAAATAAAAACAAATAAAAAGGGAGTTCAGATAAATCACCACCAGCCTCTGAAAAACCAGAAGCATTAAAAAAAAAACCTGTAACAACTATGGCACAGATCTGGCAGTGGTACGCCTCATCTGAGGACAAAAAGGACACAAATGTCAGATTTCAGTATCTTTTTTAAACTTCTACTCCAAACTTATCAGTTACTATGAAACAGGTTCTCCCAAATGATACTCTGTCAATATTAATAGAGTGCTGACTTGCAGAAACAAGTTAACAAGTTACCTGTTAAAATCGGTATTTCCTCCACCAGTTTTCCAGCTGTTCCTTTAGCTAAACACCAACTGTGCCTGACCTCACTTAGCTCACATGAGACCATGGAAAAGAAGACAAAATCCAACACACACATTGCTTGACGTGCCGTGACTTGATCAATCACCACAATGACGCTAACGACATTCTGCTTATGACATGCAACTACAAATGTTCCCGTAAGTAAATATGAATCAATTTGAGAGAACTACCATCTCAGCACAGCCAGACAGCCTTGAAACTACTGCTTCAATTTCTACATCATTCTCTAAGAGTTCAGCAACAGCCATTTTGTGCTGCTTATACATAAATAAAATAATTTGATTGAGTTTACGCTTGATGTGATGAAAGAAAACCTCTACATAAAATTTCAGTCTGGGAAAAAAAAACATAGATTGCATGCTCAAGATTTTAAATTTATGATGAGTGCTAGCCTGTTCTATTCTTCTATTTGGCTATCCTCGGTCAAAACAATATCAGGCATTCAAATAACATTTTCTTAGCACTACACCTTCTATAGTGTAATAGTGCTGTTTGCTAGCTCTAACAGGTAGATGTCTAATTACTAAGTTTCTTTTAGAACACAAACATCAAGGCAAATACTTCAGCAGAAAATACTTCTCATACACTTGATTTTTAAAAATAATATATTTTTCAAAAATTAAGAGAGACATCATGACAAAAGTGATAAAGAACTTTCTTCATTCTATGTTATCTTACATCTGAGGGACAAAACTTAACTTTGGACTGTAGCCAAAGAACTTCTAGCAAAGTTGCTAAGCTTTCACCACAAATCCAATAGTCCAGTTATATCTTACTGCAGTTTGCTGGCACGTTCTTGAGTATGGTAACTGTGTTCCCTACCATGCCAACAGTGGGATACATTTTAATACTTTGAGGAACCATATGCACTTTCCTTGGGATATGTTAGCACAAGAAGAAATGAAAAAGGTCGTTCTCATAAGTGAGCCTAATTTGCACATTCCTAGCTTGCAGCCAAGGAATATGTTTGTGTGCTACAACGTTTTTTCCCCCATCCCACTAAACATTTTTTTCCTGTACTCAAGCGCACTTCATCTGTGATTTCAATTTGCCATTGAAAAAAGCGTATGTAAGATGAGCTGCAAAATTACAGGATCGTAAATTTAAATGTCAAAATGTAAATGAAAAATGTACAGATATCCAAGAAGCATGCCACTGGAATTATACAGAGCTTTTTAAAAAAAACCCTAAGCCAGTACCACTACCATTATACCATACAGTGCTCTCAACAATTTTCTTTGCCTATCAACTTTGCTTTTGCTAGTTGGCAAATACAGCTTTTTAGCATTGTTAGATGCCAGTCCAAAAAAATCTCAGAGATTTCATTTTCTCTCCTCACTAGACTAGGAGGTAGCCAGCTAGAACGCTAGAACCTTTCAGTGCCTCTAGGTTTGTGCTCTCAGACATCTCCTTCCTGCCGATGAGGCCAGCCAGAGCGGATCCTGAGGTTTCTAAAATGAAATGTGATTTGTATTTTGTGGTGAAGTACGAGTGATCAGAAATAAAGACTAGGCAGAAAATGAAGGTATTAAATTCTCCACTAAAGCCCAGTATCTTTTTCTATGCTTTATTGTATTTTGGCTACTCATTCCTCTAGGAAAAAAAAATAAGAAAAATTATAAATGTCCTTCCTTTCACGACAAACCTCTGCAGAGACATGCAAGCCTGCTGTGAGGAAACTGAAAACACTTCTACCTCATTGAAGAAAGCACAAAAGGTAAAAAAAAATAAAAAATCTCCAGACACAATGAACAGTCTGACCCAGAGCAAGATATAATCCACAAAAACGTCTGTATATGTACTTCTGCCCCTCTACAGTCTTCCTTAACACCTGAGCCTCTGGAGAGGTGCTTATATGGAAAGATAAGTGTGGATCAACAGCCTCCTGTCACAAACATTATCCAGTCTCTTAGAAGGCAAAAACACCCAAGAACACACACACATAACTGTTTTCTCTAACCCAGATAATTCTTTAGATACATCTGCAAAAGTGAGAGACAAAAAAAGGGTATTCACTATATATTGAAGCTTAGCCTGACTTTTCTGTATAACCAGCAAGGTGAACTTTCAGATGAACCACAACACTCTAAAAGTACCTTAGTACAACTTTAATGAGAGGCTGATAACACCACTGCAAACTTTATTCCAGATTTCACGATTACCATCCTCCTTAACTCTCCCAAAATTTATGAATTCAAAGAACAAACCTGGTTCTTTGCACACATGTTCACCCCAAATGGTCTCCCCTCCCAAAGCAAACTTACAAGAGCTTTGTTGCATCAGCAGACCAGAGGCCAGGCAGAGCCTCCTCAGCTTTGACAAGCTCCCCAGCTTACTTTCACCACACAATAAAATACTGAAGAGCAAGCTTTCAGTAGCAAGCCATAAGGAAAAAAAAACAAAACCCCACAAAAAAAACCCCAAA
>VXBU01013120.1:1610-12907 GCA_013400315.1 Bombycilla garrulus | reverse complement strand
GGTGTAAGCAATATAGTGGTCAAGTACGTTCTATTATCAGACTCACAATGATAAATAGAAGGCTTTAACATTCAAGCATTAATAGCATTTTCATATTGGTCACTTTTGTCATGAGTATTTGCTCCTGTCTGGAAGCAAGAGTTCAACATTGTTTTTAGGACAGGGTGGTCAAAATGTACAATTTTTTTGGGTTGATTGGCAGCTGAGAAGATCTGAGATAGAGCATATCACATTTATGACTTGAATAGGGGCTGTTACTGCATTTACATGCTTTTTTGTGGTTGTGATAAGAGATTTAATCCTTAACAAATGTATTTGTACAAGGCTGTGATGTCCTTGTTGTATTTGGCCCTGATCTTCTGAGTAGACTAGTGCCTGCTAAACTGGAGCAGCATCTTGACTGACTGTTAAGTTGCTTCAATTTAGTTTCTCAAATAGTAGTTGTCTTTCTTGTCCATGCTCTTAGGACTGTGCATTGCTTTATTCCTCATATTTCAGCACAGATATTTTTCACTAGTCTTTGGAATTTGTTTTATGTTGCATGCAATTTGCTTTACCAGTAATGCTAACTTTGTTTTTCTCTTTGTCTTCTGGCATTCTTTCTTACATTCTCCTTATGATCACAGCAAAATAGTAGTCTTATCTGATTATATTAGTCTTATTGGATTGAGGTTGCAGCTCAGGATTTGCACATTATTGAGCATTTGTGACAAGGCTTTGAAACTGATCTTGTCTTATTTTTTGTGATATTCAGGGGTTTTAGAATAGAATAATGAAAGAACAACCACCTTTTTTTTTTGTGCATGCATTTTGTTTTCTCCATTTCTCTTCCTGTGTATTTATTTGTGTATGCATAGTGCTGATGTCTTTTAATGGTTTCTGTAGCACCTTACGCCCCTTCCTTTATTTTAACACTAAGAATGGAACCTTCCAGTTAGTTTCTCGCACTGCTGCAAAATGTTGTAGTGTATGCTTCTTGATTGTCTGTTTCACCCTAAAGACACCTTCAATCATTTCAATACAATTTCTTTCTGGTGTGGACTCTGTCTGACAGATAAATACTAACCCCTTCTGATACTGAATCCAGTAATGCTGGTCTGATTTATAGGTTTGTGAAGTGTGTTTTCCTGTCTTCAGACTCTCAGGAGATACATGGAGAAATTCAGTCACTTTTAAATCAATGAGTTTCTGCCAAGGAGCTATTCTAGAAGAAAGGTCTTATTTAAAGTACCCATTTTTCATGTGCATTCTCTCTAGTACCACAGAGGAAATGCAGTAATCAGTGAGGATCCTGTCAAAAATTNTTCCCTTTACTCCTTCAAAATGGCCCAATGTTTTGTAATGATTGTCTGTGTATAACTGAATGTGGTTAGGGAGAAGAATGTAGTGCCATAACTAGGAGTGCTAATAGGAGAGTGTCTGGCACACTGATATGTTAGACTCCAAGCAGTTTCAGCAAACATGTTAGTTATACATTCTTGCTAGTCAGAATTTAACATCTGTGGCTGTGCTGCAGGAATGGGATGCAGGATGAGATGAATTNTGTTTGGGAGATAACTTTCAAGGGTTTGTTTTCTTACTGTTCCAAATTGAAGCTGCACTTGCATGTTACTTCTTACTGACATATCTTGCCTTGGCTGCAAGGATTGTCAGATGTGCTATGATGTGACATTGTCAAATAACTGAAAACTCATGACTTTTAAAAAAATTACTTAACTATTTAGAAATCTTTGCCATTTAACTTTGCTTTTCTCTGCTGTGAGATGCCTCTGAAGCAGAAGGAGCTTTCCTGATCAGCCTATAAAGCCTGGCTCAAAGCCTCGTTAAGTATTACACTGAAATTCAAAGTCTGGGACAGTGGATATGAGCAAGATACAAACATCTTACTAGTTAAAAACCAAGCCAAACCAGCACACCTCTTCCCCCAGTAAATCCCAAAACATTTCACACTTGGTCGAATCTAAAGCTGAGAGGGAAGGACTGTGTTTTACAATTTATAACTTGGTCCTGCTCCCGCACTCGGCACACTGAATTGCTCACTGTCTGCTTCTGTTTTACAAAAATGAGTAATTTGAATTCAGCATACTTTGAAGTCATGGAAGCTATGATGCATGATTACATGGTGTTGCTTGTTACCTCTTGTAGCAGCACAAGGGCTTTGAGATATTTTTGGATTATACTATATTATTAGAAGAGTAAGTTCCAAGCTTGTAAACATCTGCTGGTCCATCTCTACCTAAATTGATTGTCATAGTTTCGTCATCAATCTGTTACATTATTTGCATCTCACCTTGGGTAATTCAGCTTTTCCACACTGTATGTCCCTCAAGTGTTGGTGAGTTTTTGGTATCATGGTGTGTAAGCAGAGTATGTTTTGCTGTCTACTTTTGTGACTTTTTGTGGGAACAGAATGTGTACAGCCTCCCTCCCTCTCTGTACATCCCTGCTACCTCTCTTATGAAGTATCAAATTGTTTTAATCAGTTGAATTAATCATTATGAGAAAAAGGCCCCCAGTGCCTGTAAAGACTACTCTTTTTCCTTCTTCTTAATTATGAAAAGCTGATTAACCAATCTGCACCTGGAACACTAAAAATTTGAAACTAACTTACCTTTTGAGTCTCCCTAGATCTTTTTTTTTTTTCTTTTTCCAAGTATCATATTATTGCTGAAACAGGAATAACATTTCATTATCTCTTTGTTAAGTTGAAACACGGAGAAGTTTATTTATACAAGACTGCAAGGCCACTGGTGCCCTTATAACAGATAAGACATAACCTTATAGAAGATAGAATGTAATAGAGTAAAACAGAGATGTCAAAATTTTATCTACTAATACAGTTCAATGATTAAGTATGAAATGATCATAATGTCTGGGTGGATCCTGTCTAATCACCAGTAGCTTTTATCAAGCAGATATTTGATAGAGGTGGCCTTGTTGTTCTTCACAGATCTGTACAGCAGGTAACCAGTGCCAGGAAGCTGTGCGTAGGAAGAAATGCTAATGCTTATGTAGAATGCTGACTTTCTAAATGGTGTCATATAATTATTAAAACATAACTCGGTAATATAATGAATTAGTGTTGCAGTGATGCTGTTGAAGGTTTTAGTACTGTGAAATTACTTGATTGTGTAGCCATCCCACATTATTTACTGCCTTCTTTGCTAGATCCTAAAACTGTTGAGCTGTCAGAAGCTGAATGGTGTTCTTTGTTGGTAATATCTTGGGCCCTTTGAGGCAAGAGAGAAAGAGAAAAATCAGACTAAACATGCTAACACATAATTTATGTTTCTAATTTTCTTATTTGCTTTGTCCTTTCTTGTATTTTTACTGTACCCTCATAGCTGTATTTACATAGCCTTCCTAAATTCATGAATGATAATATTTAAACTTTGTTTTACATTGCAGTGGAAAGAAAGAAAGAAAAAAGGAATCTTCAGAGCATTAAAAAATATACAGTGTAGTGGTTTGGTAATGGAATAGAACAGCTGCATCTAGTGTGAGACACTATACAACAGGAGGCAGATTTCCATGTAAATGAAAGTAGCAAAAAGTTTAGGTATGGTCTTAGCTATGACAGCAGGTCATGGCCATAAGCTTTGCTGTAGCTTTTGCTATACTCAGATGCCAGGATGCTCAGGCTGAGCTGTAGAATACATAAGTTGTGGCAGGGACTTGAGTCTTTGGTGCAGATGTCAGTGCTAGTCTTGGGGGAGGAAGCATGTTTAGAATAATCATGGTTTGAGGGTGTGTGAGAAGGTATTTTTCAATAAGACTCTTATTAATGTTGAAATACCTTTGTCAGCATAAAAATTTGCCCAGCTTGATGTGGATGGAGTTATGTCTATGAATTATTTTTACTTCAGTGCTAAATATTTGCATGTCTGTCAGGGACCAACTGTGGTATTTGTTGGTGAATTCAACTCCTCTGTGTGGAATTTTTGCCACTTGTTTCAGATGTTGGTCTGGCAGCTAACAAAAAAAGAGAGGAAAAAAGAGATCTGTGACCACTTCAGTCTGGAGGTAGAAATCTCTTCAGATAAGACCACGTGCTTGTGTCACTTGCTATTCTTGTCTCTTGACACTGCTGTTTTCATGAGAACAGCCGTACAGTGAATGGTAGTTCTTCTTAATGGAAACTGCTTTTGGTATCAGTATTAAAGCCTATACATAGCTGAAGTAACTACAAGCCTCTGCAGACATATTTTCTCCTTACAGCTGTTTTCAGGCTTCTGGGACTTCAGAAATAAACCACGTAATATGTGCAATACTTGTTGCCCTAGTCTGTGTTGCTTTTTTTTTTTTGTGGGGAGTGTTTTTTTGGTTTTATGTGGGCTTTTTGTTTTTGTTTTGTCTTTCCCTAAGATGTGTGTTTCCCACAAGATTATTTCTTGGATTATTCACCTCTTAAATGAAATAAGTCTCTGTCTCTTTCTGCTTCCATGCCAATTTTCTGTATGCCACCTAACTAAAATACCTTACCACAGAATTATTTGAGATCCTTCAGTTTTTCCTTTTGCTGTCCTTATTGACGTGTTGGCCTTTGCAAGGAGCTATTTTTCTGACTGTAATTTTACTGATATTGGCAAAAGGGTTCTGTTTTTATCAGCTGAAATGCAATACTAAGGAACATGACATTATGATGCAAAACCTGTACGTATACATATATGCATACATATAATGCCTGTAATGGCTTCAGATGCTCTGTATTAAACTTTTCTGCAGCGAAAGAACCAGCTTCTTTGCATTTCTTGTTGATTTTAGTTGAACCTTCACATGTCCTGATGATAAACTATCATCCCTACGTGGGACGGTATTGCATGAAATCTACTCTGATTGTTTTGGGCTAAAAAGTGAATTGTTAGTATATTCTGATTCAGAATGTTGTACTGGCTGGCATCATTGAAAGCACAGCCACATAAACATTTCGTAGTCTGAACTCTGACTTTCCTTTTTCATAAGAGTAATCACATCAATTTAGGTATGCAGTTTTGCTTCTGAAAGTGATTTCTGCTGTCGTGTTGGGGGTTTTTCCATGTATTAACTGTATTTGTGCCAGCTTTCAACTGCTTCTGAAAAGCATTCTGAAGGAGAGACAGGAAAGAAAGAAAAATGCCAATAAGAGAAGAATTCCACATTTCTCAGTTAAGTAAAGGATCCCATGTTATATCAGTTAATAACCTTAATATGGGAGAATATAGGGCCTCTGATATTCGGCATTTATGCTACCTAATATCCAGATTACGCTGACCCTACCATTGTTTCCTAGCTGTGGCAGAAAGGAGACCCTTTTCAAGCATCTATTGTTAATTACATAAAATTTGATATTAGATTATAATGGCAAGTTGTTAAATAAGTGTTAAGGTCATCCAGCCCTAGTACAAATGCTAATTTTAGTCCATTTTAGTTAAACAGTAATTTAATGGAATGTTACCAAAATACATTACCATCAACAGAGCAGTCTTCTGCAATTGTAACCAAGTGTTTAGGCAAGTGTTGGATAACTACTTTTTCTGTAATGCTGGTTCTATTAATTAGAACTAGTTTGCACCATTACTGTTTCGTATTTGGTGAATGAAATCCTCCCACTGTGGCTGTAATCTTTGACTATTTCTACCAGATCTTTTTGAGTTACAGGGCTGGTTCTCTCTGTGTGGTGTCATGCCAGAAGTAGAAGCCTTTTTGTTAAGGAGGCGTAAAAACAACTTTTATAAAATACTTTTTGAAGAACAAGTCTTGAGATGTTGAAAAATATTTGCAGAGTTGAGTAGCATTGTATTTTCATGTAAAGAATGCTGTGAATATCTTTTCAGAAATACTGGCAGGTCTATCTTATATTTTTAAAATATTGTGACTTTTTTCAGAGAAGACTCTTAGGAGTATTGTGTATTGGNCAGAAAATAAGAAAGAAAAATTTAGTCTTATAAATTTTCATCCTCTGATTCCTGTGATTAGGAGCAGGCTCTTCACCCATATCTTCTCCCCTTCAGACACATACCTGAAATAGCAGACTGTAGAGTTCATACTTATTACAGCAACGAGGGACTTTGCAAATCGGAAAGTTTTCTGAAGAGATTGAGGCAGAGTATTTAGAGTATCTTGGGGAAGAAACTGAATGTCACTCTTTTGTCTCTTGGATATTAAGTAGGTGTAGGATTTGGAACCTGTGTCTCATATCCTGGAAAAATCTCTTGCTGTATTACACGTGTAATGAAGACTATCAGGTTTCAGGGTTTTTTTCAGCTGAATTCTCTTTCAGGTTTTGTTTTCTAGTAGAACATACTTGCTTTTTACCTCTGTGAGCCTGGTCTTTTTCGGTTTTCTCAGGCAAGAACATTAATCTCTGTTAGGTAAAAATCTAAACTTTAAGGTGATTATTTCAGGTCCAGGTGGAGAATATGATTTTAAAATATATTATTTTGCTAGAGGAGATTTGGATGTTTGTGTTGACGCATAAATCCAGTTGGATGGGTTGCTAGTGGATTGGAGTTTTTGTGTTTGACTCTGTAAGTTGATATAGAAAATGTAAGATAATGTTTACACTTTGGAAAAGTGAAATGAATATTTAATGTGTGTGTCTAGAAGTGAAGTAGGCATGTTTAGATATGTATGTGTGTGTATATATGAATTTATAGGAGGCAGCATCATTAAATATGTATGAATAATATGTATATAAAAGCCTTGAGAGGCTGCTTTTTAAAGCAAATGCTTAATTTTCTTTCTGATATTTGTACAGTGGTATCACTTAAATTGATTTAATAAAGTTTTTTCAAAGATAGTGTGAAAATACAGTTCAGTTAAATACTCTCCCTCTCCCTTCTTCAACATCCTCCATTCCATCCCCTCCATGATCCATTGCCCACCTTTCCTCTTTTCTTCCTCCCCTTTCTTCATTCACTGTCAGGAAGGGACGCCTCAGAAGAGTCATTTCAGCTCAGCACGCCACCGTCAGAGACTAGTGGAACCGTCAGCTACAAAAGTGAGTGCCTTTATTGAAGGATCATTTTTAAATGGAATGTTGTGTCAGCAAAGGATTTGTTGCTAAAGAGAAGCTCTGTGTGCTTGGTGGGGGGATTTAGTTATTTTTACTCATCTGCAAGTGATATAATCATTATCTCTAAAGGTGAACTTCAGCAGTGAATTGATTCCTACTCAAGTGCAGCAGTTGTGTTTTTTAACTTTAAAAAGTTGTGGGGAGATTTTGTTTGTGTCTGCAAAGTGTAATAGAAACTGTATGAAAAGTTCGACTTTGCTTTTATCATTTTATGTGATGTCTTTTTGTAAATCCATGTGCAGTATGTTTGTGTCATTCTTAAACAAAAGGCTTTCTTTGAATAAAAAATGGCAAGGATATGAAAAATAATTAAACAGTATTATCAACCACTACGAAGCAAAATGAAGTTTCAGAGTAAAAAAACAGACTGGCTTTGAAAGATATGAGCAGATACAATAGCAATACTAGTTCATATGGCTGTTCCATCTTTTTAGAGATGTACTCAGAAAACTTGATAGGTTCAGTGAGGGTGATGTTAACATCACTATGGAACTTCTAGTAAAATGTACTATGGTGCACATTTTAGAGTATCAGTGTTCACCTGTATTTGTTTTGTGCTACTTTTTTGTGACACTCCAGCAAATATGAAACTCTGTATCCATTACTGCCACTGCCTGGAAATCCCATTTTTTACTTTATTTGATATATTGCAGAATTGATTGCAGTATTTACATACAACATCTTATACAGGTTGAAGTGGTCTGTGATAGCAGTCTTGGTTATAGAAGAAAAGCCCTGGATTTATATTTCATTTTACATTCTAATTAGGATTCCAAGAATTGTTGTCAGACTGATTCTTTTGTTTATTTGTGTTCATTAGGCATTAGTAATGTTGACTTTTGCCATTTCTTTCAGCATGTAGCCACATTATCAATACTAAGATATCCTTTTGGGGGTCTGGGGAAGGGCATTTTGGCATTTAAAGAAGCAAGAATAAGTCAGATAAGCATACACACACACACACAAAATAGATATACATATACACACACATATATCAGCCTGTTCTCTTGACAAGCCACTTTCTGTGTGCACTGCTGTTTACTAGAATCACTCTAATTTCTGCAATGTGTAGAGCCTCAGTGTGTAAAGGAAAAATGTCTACCGAAGCTCAGTTCTGTGCACATAAGTGTGCTAGGTTTTGATCCCTCCTCTTACCTCGTTTTCCTTCATTTTTTACCATTCCCCAGTGCCCTACTGTGTGTCTGGATGTACTTTGTCAAAGGTAGGTGTGCTGTCAAAACCTCAACGTGGTAGCTAAAGAGTAACCTTAGTATTTGCTCTACTGCTTTGTTTGAGACAGAAGAACTAGAAACGGTCTTGACAGGTGTTTCTAGAGTCCTAAGCTACTGTCCTTTAGTTTCTTTGCTGCTTGGAGAACATCCTGATGCACTTGGGAGCAAGTCAGCAGCTCAGCTCTGCTGGACACCAGCCCAATGTCCAGAGGGAGGCTGTTACCACAGACCACATCAGATCAACCTCTGCCTCCACAATGACTGCCAGAAGTTTCAGCATGACCTTCCACTTAGAAAGGACTTCTCAATACATAGTAAGAACATTGCTCTGGTTTAGTGTTTTGTTTTGATTAAAATTTGTCTGGAGAGTGAAGGAAGGAGAAGAGAGAAGAGGAAAAGAGGAGGGAGGAGAGAAGAGGAAAAGAGGAGGGAGGGGAGAAGAGGGAGGAGAAGAGAGAAGGCAAATAAGAAGGACTTTTTCAGTGCCAATAGGAAAGAGGAGAAAACCTGCAAGTTTTCTCTGTGATTTGCAGGTCACTCACATAATCTCCTCCTTGACTCTTCAGACAAGAGACTGTTGCAAATCTGGAACAGTAGTCTTCTGAGTCCTGTTCTTTGGTAACATTGCGCTGAGAGGGCAAACCCTTAGACATGGCAAGCCTATAGAGCTAACAGACGCCTGTATCCATCTGTGCTTACAGTCATGCCTTCTCATTCTCTTCTCTGGTACACATTTCTCAGTGAAGAATAGATGCCATGCTTTATCTCCTAGGTATATTTTCTTCTTTCCCACTCACCACCCTTGCTGTGTTCTTGAAATCAACAGCTGAAAGAACTGTACATCCCTGAGGTAATTTCAGGTATTAATTTCTTTTTTTTCATCCTCCTTCCTGCATGCCTTCTCCCTTCTTTTTTGCATGGGTTACATGCAGGGGTTGGATGATGTGCTTTGGGCTCATGGAATCATAGAACTGTGAAAAGTGGAAAAAGCTTCAAAGATCACCAAGTCCCGTTGTTAACTCAGCAGTATATTCACCATTAAACCATGTCTCCAGGTGCCATATCTACATGTCCTTTGAACACTTCCAGGGGTGGTTTCACCACTTCCCTGGGAGCTTCTTCCACTGCCTGACCACCCTTTCAGTGGGAAAATTGCTCCTAATACTCAATCTAAACATCTTGTGAGACAACTTGTGTCTAATACTTCTCTGGGTTTCATGTCATGTGAGATGTCATGTTAACCTGTGGTCAGACCCCACTCAGGCTGGCCCAGCTGATGGAATGTAGAATCTGGATTTGGCCTTGGCAGCTCACCAGAAGGTTTTGGAGTAGGGATATTGTCTGGTGATTATAGGACAGGGCAACATAGTTTGCTGCCCTACATGGGACATGTCTTGGAAGTAGACATGGGAAGTGTGAGAAGGTGGTTTTCAACACCATTTTTGAGGACTGTTGGGGCTGTACTGGATTTTACTACTCTGTGGGCTGAGACTACTCAAGAAAGACAAATCTGTCTTGAAGCAGGTACTACAGCTGATTGTTTGCTGGTTGGAGGAGAAACCCTGAGCAGATTTGCACTGTTTAACAACAGGGGAAACACTGTGTTTTTCAAAGGTTCTTCTGTGTTCCAAGGACATGCTTCAGACAGTGTGAAATCCTCAGTATTTACTATTCAGATCACTGTGAAAGTAAGGTAGGGAAGTGCTGTTAGCATAGAGCTTCTGAGAGACAAACTATGTCTTTCGTTGCATTCCTGCTTGCACTTGAAGGACCATTGTTTTCTGTCTGTCACCTGCAGACTGTTGCAAGTCAGTAGGAATGTCATCAGAGTGCGTCTTTCCTGTTTTGTAGCCTGATTGCCTGTTAGGGGTTAGATGTCCTTCCTTTTGATCCTTCCTACCTATATAATTTTCCCATTAGTTGTGAGGAAACCTGACTGTCAATACTTATTTGGGTGCTTGAAGAGAAAGAGTTTGGTTGGGCCCAGGGTGACAGGGAGCAGGTAAATGGGCTGCTAGCTCATCTTGCTCTTTGGCTTTTTTAGAAGATAGACTCAAAGCTGTTGTTGCTTGGGAAAAGGAATTTGCTATAACCCAGACAAAGCTGCTTGTTCTGTTGCTAATACTTTNATTAGTTGTGAGGAAACCTGACTGTCAATACTTATTTGGGTGCTTGAAGAGAAAGAGTTTGGTTGGGCCCAGGGTGACAGGGAGCAGGTAAATGGGCTGCTAGCTCATCTTGCTCTTTGGCTTTTTTAGAAGATAGACTCAAAGCTGTTGTTGCTTGGGAAAAGGAATTTGCTATAACCCAGACAAAGCTGCTTGTTCTGTTGCTAATACTTTCTTCTTCTGTGGGTCCCTCCGTACCTCCTGTCCTTTTGGGACGTCCTGCAGTGTCAGCCACCACCGTGGAGCTGGAGATATATCTCATCCACTGCCCCTGGATTTCTGCTCATTCCTGCCGTCGTGTTCCTCAGAGTCCTGCCGGGGCACCCGGGATCAACTGCCCAAGGGCGTTTGTGAAGCAGTCTGTCCTCCATCCTTTCCTGTCTCAGCCAAGAATGCTGTCATGGGGTCCCTGCTTCTGTTTTGTTATTAATGCCACAGTTATTGTTGTTTGTTTGCTTTGTTATGCATACTAGTAAAGAACTGTTATTCCTATTCCCATATCTTTGCTTGAGAGCCCCTTCATTTCAAAATTATAATAATTTGGAGGGAGGGGGTTTACATTTTCCATTCCAAGGGAGGCTCCTGCCTTCCCTAGCAGACACCTGTCTTTCAGACTGAGACATTGCCCTTACCAGTAGTTGCTGTGACTACCTGACCAGTATGCATTCCACTTGAAGGAACCCATTTGCAAGGCAGCTTGCCAGAGACTTCCCTATCCCGGGTTCTCCAGCATTGTACAAAAAAGCCCTTTTCTCATCAGCTGTCTGAGCCGAAGAAGCACTCTGGAGTCCTTAGTTCGTGTTCTCAAGGCAGTTTATTAATTCCTTATCAAAAGTAGATTTC
>VXBU01013117.1:351837-361969 GCA_013400315.1 Bombycilla garrulus | reverse complement strand
ACCACTGACCACATCAAGCTCACACCCTGGAAAAACCTCTCTGCAAAGTGAAACACAAGGCAGGGAGGAGGAATGAGGTGGGATTTCCTTGAAATGCCCTCTCCTGATCCAAACCAGCTCCCTTAATCCTTCCACTTTAGCAGTCCTCTTTCCTCTGTTTATTTTTTTTAATGAAAAATCAGAATGGAAACTCAGATGGCATAAATAGACCAAAGACTCTTGAAGGCTTTAAAAAAAGAAATTATTTCAGGTGACTGGTGTCTTTTAAGCCTGATGAGTTCATATTCTTGAAGTAGGAAGGAAGACGAAGCTTCCTTGCCAAAAAGGTTTACCGAGGTGGTTGCTGAGGTGGAGAAATGTGCTGAGTGTTCCTGGGCTGTTTTTTCTTGGCAGCAGGTTTCCTCTGGGCATTTCTTTGATTATGCCCATGTAATATGATGATTATCAGATTTCAGTCACTGGTGCTGTTCTCCAGCTTGGCCTGTTGCAATAAATTAACCCAGGCCTTATGCTTAGTCCTGTATCAGGGTGCTTTAATCACGTAACGTGACCATCAGATTCTCTGTCCACAAATTGGCCACAAGTTTGGTCAAATTATCAAATTACATTACTGGAGTAATATTAAAATCATGTGAGCGGGTTTTAAATCCCAGTAGTTCATGAACTTTTTTTAATATCTGCCAAGCTGAACAATGGGACCCTTTGCAATCCCCCAGTGAGCACCTATTAAAACCACAATTTACAACTATACATATCATCTAACGTGTTAACCAGGTGTTCCAGTGTTATTGTTTGAAATTCTACCTAGGTTTAAATCAAATGAAGAAAAGCCAAAAGTCCAATTAAAATCCCACATTGCCTCTTTATCGTGTGTAGGTGAAAGACATTTGTTATAGATTTAATGGCAGAAATCTCATAAAATTTTAGGCCATCCTCTTTTCTTCCCAGTTTCTTGTTTCTTGCTCCGATTCTCACAGCTTACTGGCATTTCCTGTTCTTAGCTGTAAAAAAAATAGAATAAATCTAGGAATTTCTGGCTTAATTTTAGTAGCATCCTGGACACTCCAGCAGAATTTGACAATTGAGTGTTGTCATGGGATATTAAAATCCTGCAGTGGGCCCATTTAAGCTATTATTTCATAGGCTGTCCCTTAATCAGTTCCATCCCTCGGCTGCGCACTCTTTGCCAACATGTGTCTATTTTATTTAATAGTTCAGTGACAACAAATTTATGTTGCTAAGCTCCAAAAAGTAAACCTTACCAAAATACCTCCCCAAACTGCCTTTACAGACATCCACCAAAGTAATATGGAATTCAGTTGTCTTCACTTGGCTGTAATTACTTCCAGACCCAGGCTGCCTATCTTTGTCTTGGGCCATTTTTCTCATTCCTCCCCAGCCCAGAAATCGTGGTGTTTCTTTACATTTATGGTTTTCTACTTAGATTTCATTGTCACCCACCCCTCCTACCTTTTGATTTTAGCAGACCTTGACATTTAACTGGTGACCTAGCTCTCCCTCCAAATATATGTTTGCTTCTCTGTTTGACAAAAGGCTTGGCTTTTCAGTGCCCAATAAAACAAATTAATTTTCTTTCAGTGAGACAGCCTTCCCCACCCCCCTTCTTTTCTCAGGCATTAAAATTGGGACAGTGTAAAAAAGTCACCGTTGCCTTGCTAATTTGAAATCCATTGAATAATATGATAAATGAGAGCAACTTTTTGTCCAGAATTAGTGAAACTGGCAAAAAATAAATGTGTCGGTTACAGCACATCTGTTCTCTTTTACGCTTTACTTAAGAAAATAATTCTTGCCAGATTTTACCCACCCAGAATAATTACACAATTTTTACAGATGTAGTTTGTAACAGCTTCACTTTGGCCCAAAACCTTTAATATGACTCGCAATGAATTTACTCCTTGGCTTGCACTTTATTATGTTTTTGCAATAAAAGGGCTGAGGTAAAGTTATTTGTTTCCAGCTCTGCACCTTTTGCTAACATTTTTATAAACAAAGCTGCTAGGCTCCAAATGATTGTTGCTGTCATCACCACTGTTACCATTGCAATTACTGCACGGTTTGCATTTGGACATTTCATTTGGCTCTTGCTCCCAGTCTGTTTTCCTTGTCCTTAATTATCTGTTCTGTGGGAGCACCAGGCCAGCGAGGAGGGCGCTCATGCATGTCCAGCTGCAAATGATAAACCATCATGACTTCCATTGATATTTAAAGACAACGCTACTAATTATTGGAGATGGGGCCTGGCTGGGAAATTTTGAGGCAGATCCAGAAATCCCCACGTTTCGGGAGCAGCAGGGCCTCGAGGTTTGATTTGGGCCCTGGAAACACATCCCAAGCTCCAGAGTTCAGGTCGTTCCATGCCAGGGGCTCGGCGTGGGCCAAGCTCTAATTGTAACAGCATGGCAGGCAGTGCCACCATCGTTAGGCTCTGTCTCAGGTTTAGAGCCATTTACAGCAAAACTTTATAAATCAGATGCAAATATTTTCAGCTGCTGAAACTTGCCATAAAATAGCTTGGCCTTAGTCCAAATGAATCTTGACATCCAATTTTTTAAAAGGAAAAAAAAAAATTAAATGAAGGAAAGAGAAGTTGCAGCTTCCGACCAAGAGTAGATAGAGTGTATCAGGTTTCTTTTTTGGGGCCAGATACTTTAAAAAAATGAATTAATGGGGAGCAGAATTATTTCACATTATTCCACGAGCAGAACCAGCCCACTAACGATGCTTTGGAAGACAAGGCTCTGTTTAATTAACAGCCATAGACTGAGTAGTGCCCACACACTGATTTTGAGCCCATAAATTAAACCTCTATTACTTTTAAAAGGGAGGGGTGACAAGCTGAGTAGAGGTGACGCTCTCAGCCACCCCTGAGCACGTGTTTGGTGCTCACACAGATCTCTACCCACTATTATTGTTATTATAATTCATGGTATAAACTGTAACCACTTGCAACTGCTCCACGCTGCACAACCCAATTAAGAGCAACAGAAATGGCTGCACTTAATGGGTCCAATGACATGATAATGCCTTCAAAGGGTCAGTGCCCTACATCGCACATCAATGGCAGTTGACACACTGTTTTTTAATGCTACCACTTAAATATGCATTAGAGGTTTGAAAGCAGCCTTGAAGTAATGAGAAGGGTTAGGCTTAAACTTATAAGTGCAAGTAAAGTGTGACCTGCAAATATAAGTGTTGATAAATTCAGGATAGCAGGTTTTTTCGTAAGTGTAAAAGCACTTTTCAGACTTAGGTATTTTCAACTCTGTGTTCCTGCAAAGCCTAAAGCATTTACTGACTTCACTCGGAGCAGTGAAGCTTCACCAAACAAAGCCTGTAACCGGGACAGGACCTCTTTACTCACAATATGACGGCACCGTGCCCGTAAATGTATGATTTCTGAAACAGAGTTTAGGAAACTGTTCAACGTGCAATCACAACATGAAATAACATCTTGTCACAGCTTGCCAAAGAGCTGGGCATGATTCCCTGCTGCTCTGAACCCTGTCCCCAGGCAAATATTTTAAGTCCCTTTTGCAGCACCTGCAGGAGACAGAGACAGCAGTGAGATCCAGGGCATGCTCCCAGGGCAGATCCCAGTTCCAGGGGGGTTCCCACCTCATCAGGAGTGGTGTAACAACCTAACAAAGTCCTCCTCTGCTGGCAGTGGGGTCCATGGTGTTTTGGGGTTGTTCATCAAGCTGCTCCCACTGTTTTATCACTTCAATCTGCTGTTTGTTTTGTTTTGTTGGTTTTTTTGGTTTTTTTTTTCGTAGATAGCTCAGAGACACCTAATCAGAACAAAACAAAGGCAGACATACAGGATGAGTTATTAGGGGCAAAAGAGGCTTCTGATTTCACCGTCAGTTCCAGTCTGGATTTTTTAGGACTTGGACACCAAGACCATGGGAATCAGGTGGCATCAATTCTGTTCAGCACACAGAGGTTGACTTTCTCAACCACTCACCGTCCCAGGGAAATCAGGCAAATTCACTTTGAGTCCTGCAACCTTTGTGTGGTTTTCTGTGATGCAGCAAGTCAAGCTCTGAAATCCAAACTGCCTCCTCCTGGCCTTGGCTGGGATGCTGCACCCACAGCATGTGCATGGGCAGGGCTGCAGGGCACCCAGGGTGAGCACTGAACCTGTGACTCCCTTTTAATTAGAACAAAAAGAGAAAAAAAAAATGAAAAAAGAAAAAAAAAGTGCATCTAATATTTTGGCTGTTGAATGATTTTTTAAAAATCCGGCATCGTCCCTCTAATCCCATCTGAACATTGTGTGCACGCAATTTAAATATGTTAATAATCACTCCCCGCTCCTGTCATTTAATCTCTCTTTTTAAGTTGTTCAGGCAGACGCTGGAGCCAGTCCAGCTCCCTTTTCCAGCTGAGCCCTTTCCCTCGCACCACGAGCCCGTTGTGGGGCTCATTTTTGGGAGATAACAGAACATCTCAGCCCTGCAGTCCCCACAGCCCTCAGAACACCGACCAGCCCCGGCGCCGGCGCGGTGCTGCCGCTCACCCTCTCCCCAAGCCCGAGCCTGAGCAGCACAAAGAAGAGTCTTTGGTGCTGAGGAGGCGGCATATTTCCCGAGCAGCGCCGGCGCTTCCTCCCCCATTGACGGGAGGAACCGGCTGTAATGAATTTAGATGATATTCAGCTCTACTCCGCTGCTTAATTCACTCGGTGGCCTTGATGTTATAGGAGATGAGCAAAGGGACCGGGGGTAAATCCAGTTGACTTGGTGTTAAAGTTAACATTAACAACAGTAACAGCAAGCTCCCGGTGTTCGACTGTCACTGACCCTTCAACACGACTCAAAAGCTCTGTGATTCCCATATTTCCCCTGCTAAAGCAAATACAAGCCCGAGCCGTGGCGCACGGTTGGTTTTGAGCGTGCCCTGCGCTGGGTGGTCTGGGGACTTATCCTACTTCCCATCTCATTTGCCTGCAAACGCCTTCACCTTGTCAGGGCCAATAATTATCCGGCCAGCGATGCTCAGAGCTGCCATTCCTTAAGATTGGATGAGATTGAAGAGGCTGAGGCTCGGCTCCTCTGTGCATTTTCTCCGTCAGTTAGTGTATACACTGGGGGCCCGGCGAGCCCTACAGCAGAGCTACACTAACTTTCTCTCCCCTTCCTTATTATGGAGCTTAATAACAGCAGGCAGTGTATTAATATGTAAGAGATCAAGAGATTATTGATTAGAATCACTTGGCTAATATCCCCTGTCTGTCATGTAGTTCAGCAGCCCTTTCATGATTTTTTGTGTCAGTCCATTTAAATATTCATGACAGAGTTGCTTTGTACCTCCACGGCTGAATTTCTAATTAATCTGTCAAAAGAAATACAATATGCCCCTAAGCCTTATTATTATAAGGGTCAGCTGAAACAGAGCTGGCCTGGCTAGGCCTAAGGGGTAATTAATTATAACAATGCGGTGTTTACCTTCGTCAGTACCTGCGGCCTAAATGAGTGCTAAATTAGACTCAAACCACTTCAGTCCGTGTTTGAAGCACCCCGATATGCCAGACTAAATCATAATGATGGGGAGGAGAGAGCGGAGAGCCGCTCCTGTGTAACAACATAATCAGCAATTATAGCTAGGAAATGGGGAGAAGGGGGAATTTTATCTCATTAGAAGAGCCCGAGCAGAAAGTTTTTTTTTCTGTCACCAGCTCTTTTCTTTCGAATTCAAATGATCCCACTCTAAAGGTGAGGGATCTCAAATTTAATTCCAGTGCAGAAAGCCAGCCTAATTAGTGGTATACTTTGGCTAAAATATGAATGACATTTGCTCCAGCTTGCAGCGGCCTATTAATAGAGGGTGTCAGAGTGAAACATTAAGTGTATCATTCTTCTGTCAATTTATTTCTGTCATTATTGTTTCTTTATTTCCTCTGCCACATTATGGTCACTAATTTCTTCTCACTTTTATGAGATTCTTAATGTGGGCCTTTAATGAACTCCAAAAACTCAACCACAACTCTGAAATTAAAATACTAGTCTCCTGTCAGTGTGACGCGACAGAGTAAAACTTGAATAGTATCATTCTTCTGTCAATTTATTTCTGTCATGATTTTTCTTTATACCCTGCCACATTATGCCCACTAGTTTAATTCCATTTTTATGTGACTTGTTAATGTGAATTTTAGGTGGCTTTTAATCACCTCCAAATTTGTAGAATATCACAATAAATCATAACTGTATCCCCTCTTATGACAATTTATTTCTGTCATTATTTTTTATTTCTCCTTCCTTATTACAACTCCTAGTTTCATCTCCTCCTCTGTGACCTTTACATAGTTGCATTTTGAAAAGAGGGAGCGCGGCCAAAGTTTCCTCTTTGGCAGCATCATCTTGCAGCGGTGCCGTGTCCACCCAGCGAGGCTCTGTCCAGCCAGGAGCCCTCGGGCTGCCCAGCAGTGCTCTGTCCATCCAGGAATTCTTTGTTTTTCCAGGGATTCTCCACCTGTCCCCACATCCCAGCATCACCCACCCAGAGCGCTGTGAGCCTTGATGTGTCCCACACGGCAGGACCCTGCCCCAGCATCCCCCTGAGGGTTGGGTTTTAAATAAATGACATTTCATTAGTGCTATTGATTGGGGCCGGTCTAATTCATCTGTGTAATGAACAGGGGTAATTAATTTAGGGTGGTGATTCCCATTTCCAGTGGTCATTGAGGGACAATCGAAGCAGGCTGGGCAGCAGCAGGAGGTAACGTGGGGTGTTCACTGCACCAAACCCCAGACCTCCCTTTACAGCTACATTTTAATCAGAAAACTTCAACAAGCACAGAAACTTACACCAGTTCTTGGGTAGCGACTCGCAAAAAAACAAAAAAAAATGTTTTTACCATTTTTTTCATCCCTCAAATAGCTGCACATTTAAACTTCAGCCTGGCTAAGGAGAAGATGGAGTAATCCCCAGCCAGTCTTTTGGAACTGTGAATAAAGCATCTGTAAATGATGAAAAAGGAGATGAGGGGGATCTTTTTCCCTGAGATGATTGCAAACACGATCGTTCGCAGACCTTTCCCTCTGCCTGGACCGGCATCATCTCTCCACATCCCTGGAGGGCGATGCCAGGCACTGGCTCCTTTTTACTCACGCAGGAACACAGAGGGGGAGACCCAAACCCAGCCACTGTCACTGCAGATCTGCCATGGGTGGCACTTCAGCCCTCTGCAGTGCTCCAGAAGGAGGTGGAACCATTCCCACAGGGCTCAGCCCATTGCACACCTTGGCCTTGACCCAATCCCCTGGCCTGCACAAAAATCCTGCAGGAAATGAAGCCCCAAATTCTCAGCTGGAGCAAGCAAAAGGGCTTAAAGCCTCGCCCAGAGGGTGGGGTTTTCCAGGAAGGCAATGCCTGCCCAGGGAGGTGGGGTCACAGTAACGAAGGAGAAACAAAAGGAAAATCAGATTAGTCTGGTACCATGAGAAAAAAGTAGGTGGTAATAACATGAGTAAGCTAAGACATTATTGATTTGGGCTGAATTTGGGATGTGAAGGTACTGATTGTCTCATTCAGTGATCTGGGGAAACACAGAGAGACAAGGATGCTGAAACTCTGCTGCTTTTGGCAGGTGTGGACCCAAATCTGCTTAAACTCACTTTGGAAAACCTGCCAGCACAGATCATCTCTGATCTGCATTTCTCCAGACCAGCCCATGAAACAGTCAGTACCTGTACACCCAAAACCTCCCCGGGGACATGTGGGGTCCTGGGGGGGCCAAAGGGATGTTTCATTCCTCAGGCTCCTGGTGGTTCATGAAGCTGCTGCTCTGTGGGCACAGCTGTGCTCTGAACACTTCCCAAAACTGAACATCCTGCAATCCTTTTGGAGCAGGAGAAAGCAAAAAAATGTCACAAAGGAGAATTCTTCTGAGCAGTGTGGCCCCATATTTCCTGCATCCATCTGCTGTGGCTAAACCCATAAGAACTCCCTCATCTTTAGCCTCTAGGCTGATTAATTCTGAATTTTCGCATATATTTATGTTTCTCATATCGAGGCTGCCATAAATCAGGTGGCAGCATGGGTGGGATGCTCTGGGAAGATCTGCAGCAGGGACCAGTACCAGCTCCAGTCCCGACACAGGATGTTCCATGGCTGTAGGATTTAACTCAATCCATATTTTAACTCTGTCCATATTTGCCTTTTCCCATTTTTTCCCTGAATACATGCAAGCACTCACCTCAAGGTGTCACGAGCAGTTGGCATCAGTCACTTGGACACTCAGAGATGGCTGCAAGAGGTGGCTCCTCTAAACCACATCATTTTCTTCCAAATCCAACTTCTCTAATATTTTTCATACAGCAGCCTCTACATTTTTGAGCTTGAGGACCTGAAGATGGAGAGGAGCTCTAAAAAATTGGATTTTGAGATCCATTAAATCAGGCTAAGCAGCGTCTCTGTGTAATGTCACGTTAACAAAGCCAACTCTTGCTGTCCTACTAAGGCTGTCTACAGACTGTTAAAGCATGAAAGTCCTATAATTTCATAAAAACCCAAAGTATTCAAATTTCCATCCAGTAGTGCTTTTGTATCTAATTTAAAATGAGTAACAAGCTTACTCTATAGATACAACAGATCATTAACTTGATAAGATACTGGTAGCATATTAAGTGAATATTGTGTTGTGCTAGCAAAACAAATGCAGAAGAGAAATTTGCTAATGCAAAAGATTTTTTATATCATTAGGAGTGGGTCATCTTTTGGTATTCAAATAAGCAAACTGAATTCCATCATTGAGCACTCCAGTTTTTTGGTTTTTTTGGTTTTTTTTTTTCCTTTAATTTAAAGCAAAACATGGAGAAGGATCCATACTGAAGAGAAATGCTCAGGCCAGACTACTTCAATAATTTTATTTATTTATTTTATTTTTGGAGGGCGCAATTATCTGAGACATTAACTTTTATAGTTTTACTTCTCCTTTTGTATTTCCAGCCTTGCCAATTCTGAATGCAAAGATCTGGTTTTATTTTCATCCAGGCTGTGTCTCACATTTTGTCAAGTCTGTTTTTCTCTCTTTCAATATTTGCCTGAATAAAAGTAGATTTTCAACCTATGAAGCCTGTATCAGTGACATGCATATTATTTTAATCACAAAAAGGTCAAAACTTTCTATCTAATTTCATATTAAAGCGCTCTTTAAAATTCCAGCACACTGGAGAGAGAAAAACATTAACAAAAAAATATTTACACATGGGGTGTTTCCTAAAGAATGAATTATAATAATCTCAGAAAAAGGGCCTAAAGGGGGAACGTACCAAGAGGACTGAGGCTGGTGGGGTAGGAAATAAATATATAAATGCAGGCAAATGTGCACATCCCTGCACGCTGTTTATACATAAATGCATTGGCAAAATTTGCTGCTCTTCCTGTGCGACCACGGCAGGGCCACAGAGACAGTTCCTTTGTCTCTGTCCATGAGCATTTGGGGAGGTTTTTGTAGGGACAGTGATTGTCTGGGTGTTGGCAAGGGTGCGCTGGTGGGTGCCATGGCAGGGATGCAGGAACTGCTGGATAGAACTGCAGGGATGCAGGAACTGATGGATAACACTGCAGGGATGCAGGAAGTGTGGGTACCACTGCAGGGATGCAGGAACTGTTGGTACCACTGCAGGGATGCAGGAACTGTGGGTACCATTGCAGGGATGCAGGAACTGTGCGTACCATGGCAGGGATGCAGAAACTGCTGGATAGAGCTGCAGGGATGCAGGAACTGATGGATAACACTGCAGGGATGCAGGAACTGTGGGTACCACTGCAGGGATGCAGGAACTGATGGACAGAACTGCAGGGATGCAGGAGCTGATGGATAGAACTGCAGGGATGCAGGAATTACTGAGGACCACTGCAAGGATTCAGGATAGAGTTGCAGGGATGCAGGGACTGCCAGATGGAGCTGCTGGATGCAGGGATTGATGGATAAAACTGCAGGGATGCGGGAATTACTGGGGACCACTGCAGGGATGCAGGGACTGATGGATAGAACTTCAGGGATGCAGGAATTGATAGATAGAGATTCAGGGATTCAAGAATTACTGGGGACCACTGCAGGGATGCAGGGACTGTGGGTAACATTGCAGGGATGTGGGAACTG
>VXBU01013117.1:300330-351489 GCA_013400315.1 Bombycilla garrulus | reverse complement strand
CTGCAGGGATGCAGGAACTGATGGATAACACTGCAGGGATGCAGGAACTGTGGGTACCACTGCAGGGATGCAGGAACTGATGGACAGAACTGCAGGGATGCAGGAGCTGATGGATAGAACTGCAGGGATGCAGGAATTACTGAGGACCACTGCAAGGATTCAGGATAGAGTTGCAGGGATGCAGGGACTGCCAGATGGAGCTGCTGGATGCAGGGATTGATGGATAAAACTGCAGGGATGCGGGAATTACTGGGGACCACTGCAGGGATGCAGGGACTGATGGATAGAACTTCAGGGATGCAGGAATTGACAGATAGAGATTCAGGGATGCAGGAACGGTGGGTAACACTGCAGGGATGCAGGAGCTTCTGGGGACCACTGCAGAGATGCAGGAATTAATGCATAGAGATTCAGGGATGCAGGGACTGTGGGTAACACTGCAGGGATGCAGGTGCTTATTTCTCTGGCTGCAGGAGGACGGAGCCCTCCAAGCACGAGCTGCATTTCAGAATCACCCAGAAAAGCCCAAAAGGTGCCCTGTAAAGAACATCTGCCAGCTCAGTTTAGGGGTTTCCTTTCCAGGCCGACAAAATTCCCAATTTATTTCCTTTGATATCTGTATTTACCGAGCTAATTTCTGTTAGACATTCAGAAAAATCCTTAAAAAGATGACAAGGGAGATGGTGGACAGAGCTATGGAGCTTGCAGACTTCTGTGGGTTTTTTTTTAAATTCTGTCAGCTGGATATTGACTGACTTTCTAATGCACACTCCTCTAATTCTTAATTAGAATGACATAGCTAATTAATAAGTTTTTTCCAATTATAAATTAACTTAGGATCAGAACTCTGGCTTTGCATGTAATTTCCTATAATCGCTAAAGCTACTGCAAAAACATGTCTCCTACCAACCGTAACTTTTTTATTTAACACAGACAGACAAGTTCTCACTGGGTTTAAATTTTACAGCAAATTATCTCTGTTGGGATTTATGAAGGGAAATTAAAAAAAAAATTCAGAAGAGTTTTCTCTTTTCTTTTTTTTTCCTCCTTTTTCTTTCTTTTTTTTTAACACTTCTTTCTTTCTTAAACAAAGTAGCATCTCTTAATGGACAATTTCTCCCCGAGATTTAAAAGGAATTCATCTTAATATTTTAATGTTATTACAGGGAAGGAAGAAAGAGAGCAGGTGATAATTCGTTTTTTCATAACTGTTACCACCTTTTCATGGTTTCTGCAAAAATGATTTGGGAGGATCCCGCATGCTGCTCATTTATAGAATCTTAACTGGAGAGACACTTATCTCTTTAGTAATGAACCAGTGTAATTAAAGGTGGGAATGTGGAAGAGTTCAGGCACTGGCAACATGTCACATAGTTGGCTGCTGCAATTCCTCGGTGGTTTATCAAAGACTACTCCTTTAATATGGAGATTACACTTATGTACTTGTCTGAACTTGAAAGGCATTTGCCTAATTTACTTATTAATGAGATGTAAATCTATTTGTACGGCACGTCACAAGTTTCCTGAAATCGCTGCTACTTAACCGGTGATAAACCCTATGATTTAAACGAAAAATAATACATTTAGCTTTCCACATTCATTCTGTTAAAAATTGATATAGTCTATGTTAAATTTATTAATATTGCTTGCTGTCATTCAGTTTGCAGCTCTTACTGAAATATGACTTGACAGCGGCCGCATTAAAGATGTATGCCATTGTATTCAACAAAGATTAATGAAGCCCGGTAAAAATAGCTGTAAAAGAGAAAGTGATCCGAATGTAAAATCAGTGAATTAAATGAGGCCTTGCATACCATTTGTTAATATGCATGAGGAGGGAGGCAGCGAATGAAAATGTCTCCCTGCAAAGTTCATTTGGGAATGTTTCAATATTGTCTGAATATCACCAAACTATTGAACAGCGGCTTTAATAGAGCCCCGCGTAGCGCCGGGGTCCGTGAGCGCCCGGGGAAGGGCTGGGCACAAAACCCGCCTCACCTGCAAGCAGAGGGGAAGCCTGCAGTCAAAATAATAATAATAATAATAATCACCTCAGCCTAATAATATAAATACATCGAGGATAGCTGCGTGTTCTCCTCCTTCTTCCCCCCACTCCACCTTTCTCTGTCTGCGGTGCAGGCTTTCAATATTAAAGCTTTAATGCTCCGTGCCTCTTTTTCTGGAAGAATTGCACACGGCAATACTTAAAAAGGCTTGGATTCTTCGGGTTTCTGGGAGGCTAATGTGTCTGTCTGTCTACATGGGGACAGACTTTACCCACTTCTTTGAGTATTATTTGGGGGTGGTGATTTATTTCCTCATCCCCTCGTTATGAAAGGCTCCTGAATTTCGGACGCGCAGGTTAAGACTTCCAGATAAATTAGCACTGACAGAAAAGAACGCACAGGAGCCACAGCATAAACACACCCTGTTTATCAATCAAGGCACTGAGGGGTTTGGATGGACTTGAGCCGCTGCTGATGGGCTCCTTTGCAGGTTTGAACACCAAGGCAAAGATTTGCAGAAAAGACCGAGCTGAAATATTTCGACTTGGCGGTTTAAAAATATATGTATTAATCTGCTGCCCCTTTGGTAGTAAAGTAGTTAAAGCACCCAAAAGACTGTCAGCTCGGAGGCAATTTGGAGCTGTAATGTATACACGTGTGGTGCAAAAGCTTGTAGAAAAGCTCTGCCTAAAGCATAAACTTTCCCAAAAGGATGAACACGGGTGTTCAAAATGAGAGCGATTCAGAGCGATTTTTGTCACCAGGCTCAGCTTGCAGCATTGATTGTTGTCTCAACAGGTATCCAGGTGTCCTGGTGCTCCAGGACAGGGTCTGTGGAAAGGCACAGGGATAGAATCTGCAGCTCCCGGTGTCCTGGTCCTGGGATGGAGGAGGAGGGAGCCACGAGCTCCTGTAGCATCCAAGGGGTCTCCAGCAAGTCCCTCAATCTCCTGTTAACCACGCTGGAAAAGAAATCTTTATGTTTATGGACACAGGATGCTCAAGTTTGTGGTTTTGAGGTTCTGAAGGATATTGGATCAGTTTATTTAATCCCAAATTAATGATGCAAGTGGTAAACCCCCCTGCTAACTTAGCAGATATTTCTTCTTAAAATTTTGTATTTGGAAAAATTCATTCTCTTTCACAAAATAAATTGGTGCATGAAACAAAGGAAAAAACTCAAGTCGAGTCAATATATGTGTATCTCTGAGACATGGTAAACTTTGGGTATCAATCTTCACAAAGCTTCTGTATGAACTAAAAATCAAATGCAAAGAAATCCAAGTTTAGAATTTTTTGTTTGATTTACATTCTCCAACTAAAACCACTCAATTTTTATGCTGAAAATTTTACTACTTCTTTCTCTCATTGGATGACCATTGAAAAAATGAGACATGGTAACCATTCTTCATTTACATTTTTTAATAACTTTCAGATTATTTTGGAGAAATCCTAGAAAGCCTAGGGATGGCAGGCCCAGAATTTGAATTCTAAAAAATGGCAGATGTGTACAGTATCAAACACTGGACGACAGGAGAAATTGCTTTTTGCAAACTCAATGTCCTTCAAATGTCATGTTTGAAGGAACTCCTGACATCCATGGAATATCTGCTTCTGCTTCAGCTTAATTAAGAACATTTGTCCAGCTGCAAGACTTTAGTTCATCAAGAGCAGACATTAAAAAAAGCAGCAGCAAACACCCAATGGGGGAAGGAGCGAGGCGCCCTTTGGGCTCCCGGTCTCCCTGATTAGAACTAATTAAAACCATTCATAAGCAAACCTGTGCTAATGGTCACACTCGGGCTGCTGGGGTTTGGCTTTGGCTGCAGAGCTGGCACCCTGTGGAATGACCTATTTGCTGTCCCTGTCCTCGGAGCGCAGCAGGAGGCAACGCCAGCAGAAGCCAAGGGCCTGGATAATGAAGTAACACAATTAGGATGAAGTTGCTCTTGGTTTATTCTCATCTCTTCTGTCTTTAACCCACCCAAAATCTCCACATCTCGGGGACAGCCTTCCCCTCGGTCAAGCAAACGCTCCTGCCCTGTGCCAAATCTCCCATTAAAGTCTTACTGGGCTTGAGGTGACAAGCAAAGCTCTGCAAGGGGAAAAGGAGGGGAAAGTCTTGGAATTTTAGAATCAGAAAGGCCAAAAAATGTTAATTGGAGTAAGGAGAAACTTTTTATTCCAGCACAAAGCTGAGGTTCTTTTGAGCAGAAGGAGAAAGAACTGTTGGTGTTTATGTAAGAAATCAAGAAGAACAGAGAATGTAAATCACAACAAGGACCCTCATCCCTGATGTGGAATGTGCCCAAGCTTTGGGCCCTTATGGGGAGCAGGAGCTCCAAGACCAGCAGACCAAGCAAGTCATCAATGACAATCTCTCAAACAAGTTTTAAACATATATTTCTGTTATTATTGCTTTGTAAAAACACAGAAACATTCCAGAGCTTTGGGCAAGACCCCAGGCCATGGCAGGAAGGAAACCACTTCTCTAAAGGAGGCGATTGCACTGGTGCCAACAGTGGTGGGCAGGCCCCAGTCACTGCTGTGCCTCCAACTCACACCTCTACTCTTCCTACTCCCAGCCCATTTCCAGGATGCTGGATTTTTGTGGTTTCTCTTGAGCTTGGCATCATCCACGGGCCTCCTGGGCCTGGCAGTAACCTCTGTGTGACCCTTTGACATCTCCTAATGCCTGCAAAGAGCACCAAAGACACCACGGGCACACCTCACCCTCACCCCACATCAGAGCTGCCCCCTTGCAATGTCCCTCCACACTTAAAATGGGAAAATAGTTCAAAAGATGGTGTGGGGAGAACACCCAGATCTCTGATATTTGGGATAATTTTCACATTTGGTCTTTAGGCCTAATTGTGGCCCTCTGGAAAAGGCAAACACTGCAGTTTGCATTGCTTTGGCTTTGTTTTCACCCCTGGCAGGCTTCAGAAAACTCCCAGTGTCGAGTCTGTGGTGGCAGCAGCGTCTCCTCACTTGTGCAGCAACACAAAGATACAGGCAGCTGTACTAATTCTCCATTTATTTTGTTTCAGCAATTTCATTAATTATAAACCTGTTCAGTGTTTGACAATGAGCTATCGCAATGCGTTTGTTTACAAATAGGTTTAACACTGAAGATGGTGCCTGTATAAAAAAAAAAAAGACCATTTTTCACAGAAATGCTAGTCCCTGGAGTGGAAAATAACCCTTAAATTCCACCAGTAAAATTTTAATTTTCAAAAATGCTACACATTTGCTATAAATAGCTGTCATCTGTCAAATAAACGGAGCAAGTCCTGGGAGCCTCCCGATCAAAGAAGACCATTCCGGAGGCAGCCTTTGTCTTAAATGGGTCTGTAGACATGGCTTGTGTTGGTTTTTGAGTAATCCCAGCCTGTTTATAATCTCATCTATTTCATGGAGAGGATATGAAAATAGCTCCCCACTGTATGAAAATTATCTATATTCCAGTGCTGACAATGGAGTCAGTCTATTGAAAATAATGGAGTGAACTCAGCTACGCAGTTTATTTCAATGTGGAAAGTCTTTGCACATCATAATATCAAATAAACTCTGCTGAAAACATCATCCCCATATAATTGTATTATACAAGAGTAGTGTCACCTTTTGTTTAGAAGAGGACCATTATGCTTTTATGATATACTTTTAGGGGAACTAGATGGTACCATTGATTCCTGTACTAGCATTTTACATCAAAAGCCCGGTGTCTGCAGCCCAGGTCACTGAAATCACAAATGAAGTGAATTTAATGGTCTAAGTTTGGTCTCCAGAGAACAACAGAATAGTTAGTACCATCATAAAGTCTGACAATGTAGCCCTTTTGGCAGGTTTTTGTTGATAATAGGCTTGAACTGCAATCTTTTCACCATGGTATAAGAGGATCTGTTAAAGCAGGCTTCGGATACTCGGGGAGAATAAAGTAGGGAAGGCTGCAAAGCACAATATTGTGCACACCTGCACTGTACCTAGAGTAAGGTTAATGCAGTAATATCTGTGTGAAAACTGCCTCACCCCCACATTAAAAGCAGCTTATCATTAGGGATTACCAAGCCACTGCACCAGCTGCAAGTCTTTACTTAAAGACTTAAAGGTAAAGCTCTTACAGTTCCCAATCCAGTGACATTTGCAGCTCACTATAATTTATTGAATATCTTCCAAAGAGCAAACACAGGATTTCTCTTGGTACTGTTTTAGTTGGGTTGTAAACGTTTGCCATTTACCAAGAGGGGGAAAAAAAAAAAATAAAGGCAGTCACATTTACACTTTTGCAAAGCATCATGTAATATTTTGAACCTGTCTTTTCATGCCGACTCTTTTCATGTTCAATCTAAACACTGTTTACTCATTTAAAGTCTTGTTACAGCTCAGCTGTGAAGTACGGTGCATACACACTTTCAAAGCTTCCGTGAGAGCACCTCGTTCCCAGGTTTCATTAGGAAGACCCACGCTTGTCTGAAGAAAATGTGAATTTTTAAAACTTCCCGTAGCAGACATTCAGAAACGTTCCCCCTTCAGCACTTCACAGTCCTGCTACTGAGACCTTTAGAGACTTAATACAGATAAGGATCTTGAAAAGAGAATTTATTGAGGTTATCTCCATTTAGGAGGCACGTTGATCTATTGATGAAAATTAAAAGGAAATGGTTAAATAAGCCAAATTACACGCTGGGTGATGAAACATTTCCTGTGCCTTGCCAGTAACATGCATGCAAATTATATTAATAGGCTATAATTATGTAAACTTTATTATGTGTGTTAAAGATAACATTAAAATTATAAGACAAACGACACTTAATCACCAATGGAGGGCAATGATAAAAGACTCAGGAAAATTAACAGGCAGCACTGAGGTTGTTGTGCTTGCTACAGCCCGAGGAGTACAATGAGCCACAGCATTTCACAAAATAATAACCCTTGCACAGCTCTGGTCACCATCGAACTGCTTTACAAACATTAACTAATTATTAAACAAGCATTTGAGGCCTCCTGGCTAAATACATCCCCTGGCTGCAAATATTCATGGGCCTGACACACTTAAAATAACTCATGAGCTGGACTTTTGGCCGGCCCTCAGCACTGAGTCCTCTCCCACACCAAATTTGCCAGGACAGCAAAATAATGACTTGTATCCCACTGGAAAAAGAAGAGAAGGATGAAATCGGTGTGCTGGGCTGGTCACTTGGATTCACAGCTTCTCCAGAGCAGTTTCTCTTGTAAGTCATACCCAGAGTGGTTTTTCAGCCAGGACACATTTCCCAACTTGTGCTGAATTTCATGGATCTGTTCCCAGAGAACACAAGGCCCAGTTTCATTCATAGTAGGTTCAATTTTGCTCCATTTCACCACACTGTGGAGATCTCCTCTCCACCAAACAGCTGTTTTGGTGACTTAATCTCTTTTTCCAGGCACCTGGAAAAGCAAGGAATCTTCTCTAGGTGAGCCTGCAGCTCCCTGGAGTGGAGAACCTCTGCTAAAGGTGCATCAAGCAGGACCAGTACAAATTCCTCCAAGGTGACAGAGAAACCCCAAACCCTCCCTGACATGGGCAAAATGGGCATCCCTGTGCTCCGGCAGATGTGCCAAAATGTGAACCGTCCCTGCCTCACCAGAAGATGATATTTCTCTTCGTGCACTGCCTTCACTATAAATATTTTTGTCACCACAGAAATAACACAGATCACAAGCTTATCAACTCCTTATGGTGTCTCCTTCAGGAGAGACTTTGCTGCCAAAAAAGCAAGAAAGATGGCAAATTCTCAATGTTTTGAGTTTTCATAAGATATCACTACATCCAGAAAATAGAAGCCAGTCATTCCAATCATAAGTTCCAAGCTTGCCTCAATGATTTTGATTCCTCAGCAGAAAAAAGAGATGTCAACTTATAGATATCTTATGAAAACAACATCTGATTAAAACAAAAGATGTCTGAGTCCTTAGTTCCAAGCTGACAAATGGTGCTGCTTTGGCTCAGCCCTGAAACACTTTAAATTAAACCTATCTCTGCATCCAAACTTCTTATTCCAGTTTCTCCGGCAGGTTCCCACCTCCTTGAAGTGGCCATGTAATAAATTGGTTTTTTCCTAGTTTTCATACAAGAGAGAACACTAAAAAAAAAAGGTTATTTAACAGCATTGTCAGTGCAGTTTTGGAATATAAAATTCTCGGAGTACATATCCAATATGGAAATTTTCGGAATTGTTACAGAAAAGAAAATATTGAGTTTTACATCCCAAATAACTTCTATTTTGTGGAGCAATATAAGTATTGTAATATAATTATTTCCTCAGTGTCGAAGCATTGGGGAAAGCGAAACTTCTTGCTGCCTGTAATCCCCTTCTGAATAACAGCTGATAGAGGTAATAAAGATCATGAAGATTTCATTGTGAAAAAAACCATAAAGCACACTGGTTCTTCATAATCCAAAAGTTATTTGGCTTCATTGTTGTGTTCAATATTATTATTTATAATTGAATAACACTGTTTATTTTGAATTGAGAAATAAAAAACAAAGGCATTATTTATTTAGAATAAATCATTGCAGCATGCTGGGGCACACAACAGCCTCTCCCTGGCATGTATGAACAATTTATAAACACCGTACTTGATGACAAGAGAAAATCAAGAATTAAACACGACCAGGAGTGAAGCACCACTCCGAGTCCTCCAGCTTGTACTGAGCAGATAAAAGTCTCTCTTCTCTGAAGGCAAATTGTGCTCTTCAGTCAGAGCTTTTGTTCTCCTGCCTGGCCCAAACCAGGCAGATGTGCCCGTTAATACCCCGGAAAGACCAAAACACCGCGGCCCCGATTTGGCGGCTCCGGCTGCGCTAAGCAGTTCTACGTGCCAGCCTTTGATCTGTATTTTCTAAACTTCATAACAAAACTTCAAGAAAAAAAACTATTAGCTGCAAATTAGACATTCTCATGGAAGCCTAGAATTATTTTTCAGGACAGAGGGCTCAATTTCCCAATCTCAGGTGTATGATTAAAATCAATTAAATCACTCTTCCAATGTCAGCGGCAAGATTCTCCTGACAAATGAAATTATGCGAGAAAAGTGTTCTCTTCACTCTTCAACCCTTTCTCAGCATCACTCACATCCACAAATGAGATCAAAATTTTCAGCTCGGGGATTTGAGAGATATTTTCCATAAGAACATGAAAAATCCCAGGAACCCTATGTAAGTAGACTTTATAGTCTCTGGTGGCGAGATGCTGATGGCCTCTGTATGTTAGATATATTCATGACTAACTAAAATGAAAAGTTCTAGTGGAATTTAACCATTTGGGGACCGCACCAGCATTTTCTTCATAAATTAAAGTTTTAGCGGTGGAATTATGTACCAGACTCTAGGATACATGTAGTAACCTTACTGTGTCTCTTTTCATTCCCAGGGAAGTCCCCCGTGGCTTTCCCCTATTGAAAACCTGAATTTTATCAATCTCTCTCAGCTGCTCGCAGACACAAGAGCAGCAAAGCAGCCTCGACTTCAAATGACCACATCATTTGCAGAGGCCCTGAAGGGTTAATAGTTACTTACATGCTTGAGACAAAACAAGGTGTGCTATTCTAAAAAGTAGAGAAATAAGCCTTTTGATGAGAAGCACCACTTGAAAGGCAGAGATATCTCATTTCCAGAGGTGTTCTGACGTGGCTGAACTGTACCTTCAGCAAATTATTTACCTCTTAATTTGTTAAAACATATGGGCTTAGAGGTAACTTTGCCCATGAGGCGTACATCTATATTATATGCTTGTTTGGTTTGACTTCATTTTCCTTGGAGACCTGAACAAATGTTTTCCGCATTTCATAAGTTGTTGGTTTTTTTTCCCTCCCCTCACGTGTTCCAGGCAGCAGCGTTACATATGTATTTTGTTTCTTTTGACTCTGTTTAAAGAGGAACTGGCTAATTTACAGCACAACAGGCAAAGTGGAGCAATGTTTCAGGATGAGAAGCGCAGCCTATTTATAAACCTGTGCAGGAGCCACTTTCCAGCTCGTCCCATCCCGACCCACCCTGGCCGGGCTGGGCTTTTGGGTTGTTTTCAAATCACTACAAACAGCCTATTTCTCTGCAAAGCAGAAAATGAGGGCTTGTGCCTTCTTGTAGAGCTTTATCTTCTTTAATATAAAAGAATAGAACAACCAGCAAACTCCACATAAAGTCACTGCTGAAAGAGAGTGGATTTAGAGGAGATATTAGAAAAAAAAAATCCTTCCTGTGAGGGTGGGGAGGGCCTGACACAGATTGTCCAGAGAATTGTGGCTGTCCCTGGATATCTGGAAGTGTCCAAGGCCAGGCTGGACAGGACTTGGAAACCCTGGGATAGTGAAAGGTGTCCCTGCCCACGGCAGGGGGTGGAATTGTGTGGTCTTCCAGGTCCCTTCCATCCCAAACCATTCCATAATCTGTATCTGAATGCCTGCGAACAAAACCACTTACTGAGCACTTGGAAAAGGGGCTTGTCCTGCTCATGAATTTTAAAACTAATCCAAAAATATTTGTGCCATGATCACCAATGGTCACGGAAACAGCGTCATGCATTGGGGATGTGTTGGAGCTGGAAAAGTCCATAGGTGGGATGTTCGCCTGTGGTGTGTCAACAGAGCTGATTGAAGGGAGCAGTTTGGTGGGGGAAAAGGGAGAGGAAATGGCCTCGAGGTCTTAAAACCAACTAATTAATCTTATTTTGAAGTTCTGGTCAAATATTTACAACTGTTGAAAATTTATTACAGTGTCACACGGCTTCTTTCAAGAGAGCTCCCTACAAGCCCAGCAGAAGGACAGGGAGCTCTTTTGTATTTCCTCATGTTCCTCGCCCTCCATTCCACATAAAATGAGGAATTTCTTGACCAGGATCCACCACATTTTTAGCTTGCACACCTCTGTCCCTGTCATGAAGACCAAACAAACCAGTGTCCAGCATTTGTTGTTCTCACAAGGAAGATCTGCACAAAGCTGGCTCCAAGGTGGGATTCCCACATTTTTTTCCTGACTCTGTTATTTTATTTAACTAAAATATGGGGAATCTAGAGCAAAGCTTGATTAGTTTAAAATGGTAACATGATAATTGTCAGTCTGGAGAGGAAAAAATTCCAGAAACCCACCAGGGGCTGGCTGGAGGCTGGAAGGCATCTTCTTGCTTTTGGGTGGGGTTTTTTTGTTTTGTTTTCTGTGCATGAAATCAACACCTCAAAGTGCTTTTTGGTTTTCCATTTGTTTATTCCAGCCATAAATATTTTATCACTTAAAAAGGGAAGCAATTCTTGCTCCTAATTGTTTTTGATTAAATATGCTAATTAGTTTTTGGAATATTAATGACACATACGGTACTAAATGTTTTAATAATGCAATGAAATAAGCCAGCAAATATAACTACAAATTAACCTGAAACTGCTACATGGTTTTTATAAGTTTATGTTATAGCAACACAAATCTGGAGGAAAACATCCATGACAAAACAATATTTCCTTTTTGGTGTCTGGAGTTCAACTAAACAAGAAAACTAAAGCAAACAAAATCCCTGAGTGAACAGAAAGTTGCCACACTTTGGGATCACTTTTCTTCGCTGCAGGACAAGGAGGAGAAAAACAAAACCCAGCTGAATATGAAAATATCTCATAAGAGATGCTGACCATGGAATGAATCACAAAATTTTGCCTCCTGTGTCCATGGGTCTGAAATGTTCCTGGAGATCATCTTGAGGAGCACAGAGGTGACAGCAGCAGCGGTGCTGAATTAGGCTGTGATCCCCAAGCACTCACTGGGTAGGAAATATTAAAGTTTTCCCATCCAACGTTATTCCTGCATTTCTTACTGAACTTAGCGTTAATGATTTTATTTTTCATTTATAATTTTTTTCTTGCGCAAGAGAAGATAAAAGCTCTTTGTCAGGAGGTGGACATGGCACGAGAATGGAAATGCCTTTTCAATGCCTTGGCAAGCTGGAATCCAGCTCCTACCTACGGCAGGCTCCCCAATTCCCAGGACAATCACACTGACACAATTAAATTCTTCCTCTTCTGTTACAGAACTATATGCAGTGGTTAGTATTACATTACACTGAAAATAATTAATATTATGGAGGTTTTTGCATGTTTGTGTGTTAAAGATTTGACCTTTTAATTTGTTTTTCCCTCAGAAATGTTTTGCAATCTAATGATTTGTAGAGACAGTTCAAAGTTGCCAGATAGTCTGTCAAAGCTCTCCACAATAAATAAGATTTTATTTTGCCATATTCAGGGTTCAGGAACTGGTTTTCTTTGCTGTGGTGTGGAAAACACTAATGGGGGAGTTTATTTTTGTCAAATTTGGTAGAACAGGAGTGTTTTGCTGCTGGGAAATGATGCAGTGGGCATCAGAACCTGTACACACTTTGAGAATGATGTCGGAATTGGACCAGAAAAGATAAACAAGATAAAGAGAAATAATTATTTGGAAACAAATATTTAAAAAATTTTAAATTCCTGTGGAATAACAGCTTGCTTGTTACCCACCTGCTGGAGGTCACAGCCTCTTGCGCGTTTAATTGTCTTGATACGCCAATGGCTGATCGGAAATCGATACCTCTTCGCTAATTGATAAGCAAGAGGCAGGAAATCTCCCCTGTCAGGTATTAGCAGGGTTATTAGTGGCACACTCAGGGCTGCGAGGCAGCCAGCAGCTCTTCCATGCTGACCTGTGGGTCTCCGAAGGAAACACTCTGGGAATCCTCCCTTCGAGATGTACCTTGAACATATGGATGTGTCTTTGACTGGACTTTCAGCTGTGACACATCCATGCTTTGCTAGCCAAGCCTGAATTATTAAATGATGCTATGGACTGTGCCCGTGGAGGACCTAGGACCTGCTTCTGAAATGCTAATAAAGCCAGCAGGAAAGAATTCCTTAGGTTTTTCTCCTGGATTTAATTCCTTGAGTTCAGAAACTCAGGTGAGAAACTGCAATTTTTAACCAGCTTGGATTGATATCTGTGAGTCTTCCACAGAGGAAATTTTTTGGTTTTTTTAATTAAGTTTGATGTCCAAACACAAATTTGGTTGAAGATCAGCAAAACCAAAGAAACTCATTTACAAATTGTGTTTAACTCCAAAGGCCTGTGCCCTTCTAGATTTAAGCTTGGGCAGAAACTGGATTGATGAAATATTGAAAGAAAAATTTCTATTTTGGGGTTTTTAGTCCACTGTCATACTGAAGCCACTAAAAATCTGTTGAATGTGTTTATTCCTAGTTTTGAATTTAGTTCTGCTGACCTTAAGGGTGCAGCTGTTTGGGTATCAAGCACTGGGTGGGTATCCCAGTGTAATTTTCCTCTGATTTTGGGAGTTGGAATGGGACAAAAGTGAAGAGAGAAGAATTTTCAGCCCTTCCCACCTTCCTGCCCCTCACAGGGTGAGAATCCTTTGAAGAGGCCCATTGGGAAGATCTGTTTTTGTACAGATCACCACAGACCAGGCTGATGGGCAGGCTGCAAGCCCGAACAGGGGTGGGCAGAGGCAAAACATGAGGAAAAAAAGTGTTAATTAAATATATCATCAGCACGGTAACTTTTAGGAAGCTCCAATGCACGCGAGGAAAATGGACACGGAGACTTTGAAGCGGCCGACATTTGAACCTCAGAGCCAAGGCCAAGCCCCGGAGACCAAACACGCTGAAACAAAGCGGAGCCTGGACTAAAGAAAGGGCCGGGCACCAGGTTGATCCGACTGCTCTGTCAGTAGCTGTAGCTGCCCACCCCAGGGACGCTTCACCCCCTGGGCTCCATCAATCCACGGCCCTGCTCGGGAAGCTCTGCCACCTCTCCAGCCAGGCAGTGATGAATGAGCAGAGCCGGTGCCTGCCGGTGTCCACGTCTGCCCGGGACGGAGTTCGGAATATTCATCTCATTTCGCCGCTGACCTTTCCCAGTTCTGCAAACCCAAAAGGTCTGGGCTGCATAATCACATCTCGGGATAAAAGATAAGTGAACTACCAAATAAATAGTGGAGTGTTTACATGACCTTATGGTTTTACAGTCCGTATTAATTTTTAATTGCACTGTTAAAATATAGTAAATATCTATTATACAAATTAAGTGGTAATAGGTATTTGTGGGGTTTTTTTTTTCATGAATTAATCTTAAAATAAGCTGATTACATAAATCTTTAGCCAAGCAGTGGCTAATCCTGGGCACAAACATTACTTTGATAAGATACATTCAAACAAACATTTTTGTGGCAAAATGTTATCAGATACTAACACATAATTAGTTGAAGACATTTGGTTCAATGCGAGCGTTTTTGAGTTGTGATCATTAAGTGAAGGTATTGGGAGAAATCCAAAAGGGAGCAGAGGACTGTAAGCACTTCAGAGTTCCTTTGTGGATTCCGATTAGGCTGCTGGATTCACTGCTGTTTCCTTATGTAAACATATTCACATATTGCCATGGTGGGGAAATCTTTATCAAATTATTGGCAAACAAAGTGGTGTTCGTGCAGATGGAATTATTATTCACCCGGATCTGAGTGGGGCTGAAAGAGAAATTGGGGAAGAGGATGGGAGCTGATGTGGGGAGTGGAACTCCAACTTCATTTGGAGTTTCAGGTGTGAGAGATGCCCCTTGTTTCTGTCACCACGAGAAAGGGAACACGGGGAAGCAGGAATAACCTGGAATATTAATGCTGGCTGTTGGTGCATGGATTTAGCTCTTAGCCTGTGTTTCTTGGATTTAAAGGACTTTTCATATTGCCTTCATATATTTGATTAAATTTCCTTATTTTTCAGCTGCACTAAAAGTATTAAACTGAAAGGACCTGTAATAACTTCATTTACTTATCCAATATTCTGAAAGGACTATTGATTAATACATAATAAATAAAGGTTTTTAAGATGCTTAATAGTGGCTTAATAGTGGAATCTAGTAAATACTTAATTAGAGAGGGTTATTGAACTCAGACAATGGCTATTTGACATGCTGGGATGCCGAGGAGTAGCCCCTTAATTGACAGCAAACTCCACTGGATGGAGCCTGCCGAAAGAATTGTTGGTAATCGCTCGGAATGGCCCTGCTGAAGGCACTTGGAGAATGCACTTGCTGTCGATGCAGCTCCTTAATGGCTCCATGACAGCCTGCAGGAAGAGCCCTCAGGAGAGCTGGGTGTGCCCAGGACGAGACTAAAGGTCTCCAGGAGTTGGTTTTTTTTCTAAACATAGAAAGTGATTCCAGTCACAGAATCGTGGAATGGGTTGAGTTGGAAGGGACCGTAAAGCTCATCTCATTCCTGCCACAGCAGGGACACCTTCCCCTGTCCCAGCTGCTCCCAGCCCCAGTGTCCAGCCTGGCCCTGGGCACTGCCAGGGATCCAGGGGCAGCCACAGCTGCTCTGGGAATTCCATCCCCACCCTCCAGGGAACAATTCCTGCCCCAAATCCCATCCATCCCTGTCCTGTGGCAGTGGGAGCCATTCCCTGTGTCCTGTCCCTCCATCCTTGTCCCCAGTCCCTGTGCAGCTCTCCTGGAGCCTCTTTAGGCCCTGCCAGGGGCTCGGAGGTTTCTCCCTGGAGCCTTCTCTTCTCCACACATTTTCACCCACACAGCTTTACCCACACATTTTCCCTCTGACACATGTGACTCCAGTCCCACACATTTTCAGTTGACAGCTGAAAAATTTTTGGATCTCAGTGTTTTCCTCAGGGGACTCTGTGCTTTCCAGCACCCTGTGTCACTGGGGTGCCACCAGAACTCTCTGGTTTATCCAAGACCAGGCACTAAGCAATTTTGCAGCACAAACCCACATGTAAATCATTTAAATCTAAACAATTCACCGGCCTGTTACATTACACAGGGTCCCATTTTAAAGGATCTGGATATTTTTTCCCATCAAGTGGAAAAACTTGGGATTTCCTGCATTCAGAAGGTTGGGCTGGCACAGGGCGTTGCGTGCCTGCGGATGTTGCTGGGTTAAAAGCAGCATTTCTGGCTTTGAAAGGTGTTATTTTGAAAGTTCTCATGAGCAAAGCAATTGTTTGCCTTTCCACTTACAGTGTTTGGTTTCTTGTTCCATGAAGTAGAGACAGTGTAACTAAGCTGCTCCTCACTGCTTAAAAAAAATAAATTGCAAATTTCTTAGAGATGCTGTTTTCTTTCCAGTCTCTCCCCCTCACTACACAAACACCAGAGGCTGGAGCTCTGTGAAAGGACTGTTTGGGATTTAACTCCTGATTCCTGGTGAAAGCAGGAATTCTAATTCCACTGTCATACAGGTGAAGTTAAACTTGGTCACAAGCATCTGAAAACTCAAGGCTTTGGGCCATGTTTGGAAAAATACAAATTTTTAGTACAAGGGAGGAAACCTGTGTGCTTCTGATCTGATCTATGGTGTTTTTTCGGGTTTACAATGAAAAATAATCACTATAACTGGGTGTCACTTTAAAGGTAAGATTGGCTGTAACACGCTGTAAAATCACCTCCTTTGTCAGGTTATCCTGCACAAACGGAGAACATGGAGTATTTCTGTGACAGGTGAGAGCAGAGATTGGCACAGAAGGAAAAGCAACGGCATCACCAGCACAGGCTCTGGCAGCTCTGGCTCATCCAGACAGGAATTGTGTCCTTGGGGACAGGGACATGGGTGGGCAGGACCCTGTAAGACCCCAAGAGCAGGAGCAGCTCCCTGCTCCCCTCCATAAGAGCACAAAATCAGCTGCCTCCACCACCTTCCATCCAACTAACTTGCAAAATTTAGCATTTTGCTACTTTCTTCCCCAAATTCTCTTGGCTGGCCAGCACCCCCTGGGACCTCAGCAAAACATCAGGGTGAGGAATGAGGGTGCACCCCAGGAAAATCCTGCTCTTCACCAGCCTGTGCAATTCCATGAACCCAACACCCAAGGGCCAGCTGCTGCCTCATCCAGCCCAGGGACAAAAAAAGGGTCCCAGGTCTCCTTCCCTTCAACTTAAATATTTAAGACTGGAAATCACAAGTCCTTCCCTGCTAAACAATTATATCTACTAATTTAGATGAGAACTTAATATTATATCTTTATAAAGTGCTAGATACATAAAAAAATCTATTCAGATTTAATATTGCAGTAGCATCTGGTCTTTTCATCTAATTTAAAACCTTTAAAGAAGGGGAAACCTCCAGCAAGAAATAATATCCATAAGCTTTCCAAGGCTTCTCCCGCTTCCCTTCCTTTAAAGAGTAATAAGAAATCTCCCCCTACAGGCCTCGGCCGCCTAATGCAAGGTAAAGAGATGATTCCGGGCTGAGAGTTGTCCTCTGAAATGCTGGGGAATGTCTGAGCGCTGCTCGGGACACAGATGGATGTGGAGGAGAGGGATTCCAGCTCCTCTCCCGAGCGAACTCCCCCGGGACGCAGCGGCCGCGCTCCCGGCCAAGCGCCACAGGGGCACTTCTGCAAAGTGCTCACAATTATCTCCTGCATTTTTTACTCTTTATTACCACAACTCCACTGGGCAAAAACATTTTGACTAGAAAACTATTTCCTTTTTTTCTTTTTCTGTTTTTTTTTTTTCCTTGTTACCTGTTTTAAGGGAAGAAATTAATAGGATAAAAATGCAAATTACTTCCTTCCTCTGCACAGGAGGAAAAAAAAACAAAAACCCTTGTGCTGCTTTCTTTACCAATTGGCTGTTGTTTTAAACTATTCACCAGGAACCAATATCACACATAGAGCACCAGCAAACCCAAATGATGCTAATGCAACCTGCAATTCCAAATAACACAAAGAGACTTTATATCCCCAAATTATTCTCCGTTTCGTTTAGGGAAGGCCTGCTTGGGGATTAGGGTAGTTGTTTGTTTATTTGAATTCATTACAGAACTGGGAGTTTATTATATTCTGTACTCACTGTAAGGTAATCAAAATATAGATGGAAATTGGAAGATTTTTATTGGTGCCATTTACGAAGGCTTTACACTGCGAGAGAACTGGAGCGCCTTGAAAAACTTGACGTGGAACTTGCCGACTTCTTGTGCTTTTAGAAATCTCATTTCCAAATTATCTTAGTTATTTGATTTAACAGAAGCTTCACTTTTTTTACAGCTTTCCATCCACATCTCTTTTTCATACAATATAATCAGATCTAATTTATTGTAAATCCACTGGCTGCAAACCAGAACCGACCCCCAGCTTGATTTGTTTTCCCCAGCACAAAATTTAACCAAAGGAATGTAATTGAGAAGGAACTTCCCCGTTGCCATTTCCATTTGCTCCCAGTGCCCCCATCATTTTATTTATTCCAGTAGTAAAAATAAATCTTTAATTGGAAGGAAAGTGATAACTGAAGTTTAATTAAGCTAAGCCAATAAAGTGAAGGGAAATTACCAGACTAATGTCACGCACTGAAAAGAGGCCATGCAGGGCTGCAATTTGGGCTGCTCTGGAGCGGCCTGTGGAGAGCTCGCTCAGAAGGCATGAGATGCTCTGGTCCTCACCTCCAGTCCCCACCTGGGACAGGTGATACTCCAGCCACCTTCTTCCTTCCACCACTTCCTGGCAATGCTGGCTTAAAGTTTGGACTCCAAGATTTTAGAAGTATTTTTCCAACTTAAACAATTCCATCTTTTTTTTTTTTCTGATTCATCTGACCTTCCCAGGGGATGCCCGGGAATGTCCCCCTAGGGAAGTCTCCATCTGGGTCCCATCCACCATGGCTGCGAGCTTGCTCTTCTTCCCCAACAATTCCCAGCGTCATCAGCAACATAAAACCCACCTACCCATCTGCTTCCTGCACTGAAAGGTATTTTGGGTTTCCTGCTGCAAAGCCCTTTTCCCCTCCCAGGATTCTGGGAGTTTTACAGAGTGGGAGGAAGGCTCCATGCCCCAGGATGGCCCTTGCAGGCAGAGGGAGAGCGGGGAGGATGCGTTTTCACTGCCCAAACTTCCAGACACGACATCTGCCAGGAAGATCCCGGGAACAAACACTGAGCTTCCTGCCAGCACGTCTGCCAGGGTTCAGCCTTATTTCATATTTATAAATATGCTTTGGTTACAAACAATAGCTGCTCCTGCTTTTCCAGTTGGAGCTGTGAACGCTGGTCTACTGGCAACGTGTCCTTTTTTCACACTACCAGATTTATAAATTGCAAAGCCAGAAGGTCTGACTGTGATCGGGTAGTTCCAGCTCAGCACTGAATTTCCCCCAGCAACCTGAATTAGAAAATTATTTTTTTGAGCAAAACAACACCTCTTAGAAATAATTTAAAAAATAAAGAACTCCCTACGCTTCCTAGTACGGTCTTGTGTCACTTCATCACTCTCAGCATTAAAAAACATGTACCTTAATTACTCTTGTGAATTTATTTCCAGCCACTGACCTTGTTATATCTTTGTCTGATAGATGAAAGTACCCATTATTAAAGTTCACTTCATCATGTGGGTGTGTATAGGCCATGGTCAAGTCATTCTTAACCTTCTCTTTGATAAGCTAAATAAACCCAACCCTGGAATCCTTTCCTATAAGCTGTATGTTCATTAATCATTAGCCTGGTTTTCCCTCAGAAACCTCCTCTCCTGCAGTGCAGCCTTTGAGGACAGCAGCCTGTGTCTCCCCCAACCAGCCAGGTGTGCCCAGGAATGAGGTGGAATAACGAGATCCATGCAAGCATCCTGTCTGTGTCCCACCGCTCCCTTTTCCAGCTGCTCCATCCCCAGATCCATGCAAGCACCCTGTCTGTGTCCCACCGCTCCCTTTTCCTTCTGCTCCATCCCCAGATCCATGCAAGCATCCTGTCTGTGTCCCACTGCTCCCTTTTCCTTCTGCTCCATCCCCAGATCCATGCAAGCACCCTGTCTGTGTCTCACTGCTCCCTTTTCCAGCTGCTCCATCCCCATGGGGCAGCTCCTCTTCCACCTTGGTGGTTAAAGTGTCCTTCAGATCTTGCTCCAATGCCTGCCATCCTCACCCGCTGCTACCTTGGTCATCCATAATTTTATGCTTTCTTTCAGGTTCTGGATCCACAGAAGACGCTGGAGAGTGCCAAGAACCCTCCCAAATGATGCGAAGTGCTGATTCCAGAAAACCTGGGGCTTGGCACGTGACTGATTTCATAACTGTGAGCTGATACAAATCACAGATCAACTGCCAGCCACACCAGTCACCAGCCATGGGAGTCCCCCCATCAGCACTTCATTAATTGAATGCTCAGGTTTCTAAGCCAGCATTTTACCTGGAATTAATATTAGTAGCTTGTTTGCCATATTTTTTGCTTTATTATCATTGTTTCCCATTGCCCAGATTTGTTTTGGACATTTTGTTTGCTCACATATCAAAAGTTTGCTCACTATCCTGTACTAATTGACTTTTTCCTGCATTATGAAACAAGAATATTTATTCAACAGTCCCATCTTTACTGCACTGTTTACTGTTGTTCTGCTATTGCTATCTGGAAAACAACTTGGACTGCAATTCCCTTTACTCTTAATACTTTCCAAGATGCTTTTTCTCCTATCTCTAAGCAGGTGTTTCTCTTCTTATTCTTTGATCTACTTAAATTTCAACAGTTGTAAGCTTTCAGAATATTCTATTTAAAAAATACCTCTTTATCTTTTTTCCCCCTCCTCCTCCAAGACTAACCATGTTTTGGCCTGCTCTGCTTTGTCTTTTTCCCTTGACCCCTTCTGAGAGGTTCACATCGAGCGAAACATCCCTAATTCAGAAACACCATTTGTATTTTCCTGCCTAAATTCCTGCAACTGGACAGTTCATCAGGCAGAAGATATTAGAAAAACTGGCAGCCATAATCGTGTGGGTGGAGGTGAGGACATCTGCTCTTTATATCACGAGCATTGCCAACATGCTATAGACACATCCAGGTTTCTGTTCCAAAACCCCCTCAAGAATATACAGCGTGGAGTTCCAGCTCGCTGGAACCTCCTGCTTGGTTGGGGAAAATTTGGCAAAGTTGTTTTCCTTCTGTAGCCTGTTCGTAATTTTCCTGGTCTTTACTACATGGGTAAAGTGTGCCCAGATTTCATGTGCCATTCCAACATATGTTCCGTGATTACATACAGGATGTACAATCACTCTTCTTTACTGCATGAGTTCAGCTGGCACCGCTCGCCGCCACAGTCCAGCGCCGCGAGAGAGTCTTGGGGCAACGCGTGTTCAAAGTTGGTGCTACGAGCGCGGGAGCAGATGAGCGAGGATTCTTCCCTCTGAATCTTTAATGCATGCTTGTACTCGCGTCCTGCTCGCTCGTCCTGGGCACAGCCGAGCTGACAGCCTTGAACTATGCCCAATGTGCTGTGACTGACTGCCATGAGCTGCTGCTTCGTCTCGTGGCCACCTCGCCTTGAGCTCTTCCTGGGAGCAGCCCGAGAGAAGGAGCACAAGATCAACTGAAGGATGGCAACACCAGCCTCAGCCTAATTCACAGAATCCCAAAATCCCAGAATCCCAGAATCCCCAGGTTGGAAGAGACCCCCCCAGATCATCGAGTCCAAGCCGTGCCCAACTCCTCAACCAAACTCTGGCCCCCAGAGCCACATCCAGGATTTGTTAAACACATCCAGGGACGGTGACTGCAGCACCTCCTGGGCAGCCATTCCAGAACTTTATCACCTTTCTGGGAAGAACTTCTTCCCAATATCCAGCCTGGATTTCCCTTGAGGCCGTGTCCCCTGGTTGTGTCAGTTCTGCAGACAGAGCCCCAGCCCAGCTGAGCGCAGCCACCCTGCAGGAGCTGTGGGGAGTGATGAGCTCAGCCCTGAGTCTCACTGTGTCATCCCAGCCTGGGTTTCTTCAGGAGGAATGGAAAGGGTGCTCAGGCATTGGCAGGGGCTGCCCAGGGAGTTTTGGAGTCCCCATCCCTGGACGTGTCCAAGGAAAGCCTGGACGTGGCACTCAACACTCTGAGCTGGTGACAAGGTGGGGCTCAACAAAGATCACATTTGATGATCTTGGAGGTCTTTTCCAACCAAATTGATTCTCTGATTCATTTATCCAGCAGGCACGTGGTTTTCCATGCCCTCAATCACGGGACACTCAAGTTTGTTTGGAGGTGCAGCATGTGACACTTCTCACTGCTGTTTCTCTTGGCAGGACCTCCATGAGCAGGAAATCATAAACTGCGTGATGGGCCAGTGGTGGTGGAAACATGAACCTATCCAGAAAAAACGCTTGGAAGACCTGGAAAACCTGGCTGTTTCATTGGAGAAAAGAAAAGGCAGTAGAAATATCTTAAGTTATTTGTGTATAAAGATTTATTTTGCAACTTGCCAATGTTTTTAAGCATTTGAACAGAGTGTCCAGGGCTGTGGTGAGTCCCCATCACTGGAGGGATTCAAAAGCCATGTGGAGGTGGCACTTGAGGACACGGGGCAGTGGTGGCCTTGGCAGTGCTGGGGAATGGTTGGACTCCATGGTCTTAGAGGTGTTTTCCATCTTGAATGATCCTATGATTTTAAGGAAGAAAAATCTAAGTAGTGAGTGAAATCAAATTTTCACATCCCTAAAACTGCAGATATAGTTCTGGTGGATCCATCTGCTGAAACCCACCAGTACTTAAAAACCTCAGAATCAGGTTTTTGTGAGTACTCAAACACCTATAAGGAGGAACAGACAAACTAATGGGAATTTTTGACCCTCAGGGATTCTGGTTCCTGATGAGACAATTTGGTTGTCTCAAATATCCCACCAGGCCCTGATCATTCAGTCCTTACAGAGCTTTGAAAACCTTCGATGCCAAAACCAAAAGATATGAATCTCAGAGAGCACTTTATCTTTTCAGTGTCCCATCACAAATTCTTGCACAATATCCCAGAGTTAACACAAGTGGGTAACTGTTCAGTTGTCTTTAAAGGCCTGTGGGATTTGATAAGCAATTTCATGGAAATAATCTAAATACGCATAATAAAAAAAAAAAAAGGAAGTGATGTTCTGTTAATGTATCACTTTTATTGTGACAAGTTTTTCTTCAAATGAAAAATAAAAGTGTAAAACTTAGAATTGCAGTACTGTTAAGCACCTCCTGGGATCATTATAATAGACTGTACAATTATTACCTGAGCTGAAGTGCTTTTTTTTTAAAAAAAAGAAAAAAACAAAACAGCAATAAATGTAATTTCATTGCTCTACCCGATATGCAAAATCTTCCTGGCATCTATTTCCAATCTGAAATCTATTTTACATTTATTCATAATTCTGTGTGGAACCTTACTGAAAATCTTAATGTAATTTCTATAGTATTTTTAAGATTTGCACTACAGTAAAGCTCGATAAAACTTTTAAATGGTTCACATCCATCATGTCACTGAAATGTTTTTTTAAAATACTTTGCTGAGGATTAGGAAGGTTGAGGAAGAATAACAAAGGTGTTTCTCTCTGCAAGCACCTGCAGTTTTCTTTCCAGAATCCGTCCTGTTTTCACAGCTCTGTGCCTCAGCCTTTCACAGGATGTCATAAACTTGGATGAACCAAGAGTCAGGTGCCCCTATTTTGTCTCTCCACACTCCAGTTCTGCTGATTTCAGTACAGGAACTCCAAATTTACATAAGATTATGAATCATTTCACCCAGCTGTGGTGATACAAACAGATCTTTGTGCCCACACAGCCTCTGCTCACCTCAGTAGATTGGTCGGCCTGGGTGGGTCAAGACCGTGTGGTTTGGAGATGATGGGATCTCTGAAGAGCCAGAATTGTTGAAATTTGTGTCATACTTGAGAGCAGTGAAAAATTTCAGTGAGCAAGCCTTACTTTTGGGAATTCCAAGTTTAACTTTTAGCAGAAAAAATGTTGTCACCACTTTTGTAACACTGGGTCTCCCTTCTCTGTCAAGTGGCACCAAAACCAGGCTGAGCAGATTTTTACGCATACACACCAGTCTCCTGCCTAATTTAACCATTATATTTTGAAATGCATGTTTTTCAAGGCAGTTGTTTTGCAAATATCACTTGTATCAACATTTGGGTGCCATTTTTATTGAATTATATTTGTGTGTAGGGATCCTACTGCCTTGAGAGAATGGGCCCTCCTAAACTGTACATTGAAGGAAGCAGCCAAATTTGCTTTGATGTCTTTTCAGCTCTGCGCTCCACATGAAAGATTATCTGGCAGGCAGTCACGGCAGGGCATTAATATATAAAATAATTAGGAAGAGCACTTAATGAAATTATGTGTGTGTTTATACATCCTAAGCCTCATGGCCACATTATCTCCTCTCTCATCAAACCGCAGCACTGTCACTTTGAAAAGTATCAGGAGTGACTTCTGGGCCTGACAAAAGAGGCCGGAATTCATCCAAAAAGAAGTGAGGACACGAAAAGCCGTTCAGACCTGCACATCAGCTGGAAGGAGATGCTCCTGCTGCATGGCAGGGGTTGCATAATCCTCCCCTGAGAGCACCTGGGAGTGACTTTGAAAGTTTTATTAGGTTTTTATTAGATCGCGGTACCCACTTTCAGTAGCCAGCTTGTCCAGTTGCTCACAAATTATGAAAATTTGAAATGCTGCACTGGAAGCCATCGGCTGAGGTTAAATTAAAGGCTGATAACTCCCAGGGACTGGGGAGGAGGAGGTTTCCCACGCTGAAGGCAACAGTCAGCACTGTATTTGTTTCACCACGAAACTGAGGAGACGAGCACGTGGCATGATGTATTTTACAAGGTGCTTAACAAGAACATGATTGGGAAAAAATTGTAATCCATGAAATCAATGCTATAACCTGATATTGTTTGCTCCGAGTGCCTGCTGGAGCACAGCAAGATCAATGTCAGGACAGCACTCTTCACTCCAAGTATCAATGACCTGGAAGAAGTCGTGTAAAAGGATGGGACCCACCGATGGCTCAGCATGGGAGGAGGCTGGTGAGGAGAAAATGCAAGCAGGAGTTGTACAACTCAAAAAAACTTGAGCTGTCCCAGAAATGGGTATGTGGAGGAGTTAAATGCAAAGAGTATTGAGGCAATTCTTTGGGAAGAAAAAAAATAAAGCAGGTAAAAACTACTCATATTGCTACTCTCTCCTTGTATTGTGTCAATGAAGGGAAGTTAAGAAGAAGAGGAGAAGGATAATTGGAGATCTTTTAAATGTACATTTAGGCAAAGAAAAAAAAGAAGCAAACAGGCTGGAAGAGGTCCTGGAAAGGGGCACTGGTGGGGTCGGCAGAATTAAGTCAGTCAACAGCACAAGTCAAAAAACTCTTTGTATCTCCAAGTGTTTGTTCACTACATTTCTGATAGGGAGCTTGTCCAGAGGCCAACAGTTGCACCTGGCCTGAGCTCTTTGGCCTTGTAGAGCCGTGCCCTGGTGTGTGGCCTCATATTCAGCCGTCTCAAACCAACATTCCGAGTGTTTCCAGGTTTGCAATGCAGACTGCTGCACGTATTTCCACGTGTGGCACCACTCCAGAGCCGCGTGGCTGTCACAAGAACGAGGTACAAGGTGAAATATCTGTGCTAATACCTGTTCTTCACTCCTCTGAATTAATGGCAACAATTAGAAGAGGTACAATTCGCAGTGTGCAAGGAGAGCAGGGCATTCCCCCTCCTCTGCTGAGACAGATGGGCAATGGGGAGCTGCAGCTGGTGGGCACTGTTCCCAGGAAATCAGCCCCGTGTCCCGAGGACTGAAGGCACAATGCATCATCCCAGCCCTGGAGAGCGGCCCCAGGTGACACCCGTGGCCAGCGCTGTCAGGACACCACGCTCAGCAGGTCCAGCACCTGGTGCTCCATCTCTTCCCAGCCTTCTCTCCAAAATCTCCCCAATTCCCACCCGGTGTTCCCACCCTGCTGCAGGAACAGCTGACACAGACATCAGCTCCTCTCCTGGAGTCGCACGTTCAGGATTAACACCGGGCGTGAGTGGAAATCCTTGTAAGGATTCTGTTCCTTTATCATGCTCGAGTTGCTATCTGTGCTCACGGCTCCTCAAAAGTTTGGAACCAACTTCTTGTCAGGTTTCTTTGGCTCAGAAGTAAAATTACAGCCAGTGGCTCTGCCTAAATCTGAGAGATTTAATATTAATATATTGATCAGAGTATCAGAATTCATCCACGCTGTGCCCATATTTTCCACTGGAGGACCTTAAAAATAATGCAGTGTATTTCTTCACCACAGCTTAACCATATTTCAGGTTACTTAGTCATGTATTATATATTTAAAAAAAAAAAAAAAGCCTTTTTCTAGTGCTATTTTCAGCATTAAAAAAAATCCAGACCTGGCAGTTTTTACAGTTTCAGTCCAAGCCCAAGCTTCAATAAGCTCACACAGCTCTAATGATTGTTAGTGAAAATGTAATGGGCCATTTGAAATACAAATGAACACGAGTAGGTAAAGGGATTTTTTTTTTTTTTAGTAGAATCAATTTACACTAGCTATTTAAAAAAATATTAAAATAAATGTAATGCCATTAAATGTAAGCTCAAAACCCATTGAGAGCATTAGTGGCCAAATCTGCCAAAAAAGTAGTCATGCCAAGAGCACGGGGCCAGATTCTGCTCTCAATTACATTGGTGTTAAGCCAGGATAACTCCCCTAATTTCAACAGGCTTGTTCTGGAATAACACCGGGGTTAAGTGGGAGCAGGAAGGAGCTCCATTCCCAGTTAGGAACCCTTGCAGAGCCCCAGTTTATTCCCAGTGACCTGGCTCAGTTCCCACCAGCCTCAAATATCCTGGACATTTATCCAGCATCCCGTTCTGGCCAGAGAAGGAGTGGGTCCAACCTCCAGAAGAGCATTTTTGGAGGGGTCAGAAACAGAGAGAGGGGTTGTTCAGCAGGTGCTGTGTTTTGGGAAAGAAATTAATGGAGCAAACCGGTAGGAAGAGCCAATAGGAATCTGTCACTGCGGAATAATTAACAGCTGAGTGGAGTTCAAAGTTTTGAGGGCAATGAGCTAAGCAACAGGGGAAAAAGGCAAGTTCTTTTAAAATAGTGTGTAATTTCATATTGCTTGCAAAGAAAAGGAAGGAAAATCAGCTAAATCATGTGTTTAATATTTATTTTAAAAATTCATCGTAATATCCTGAATTCCCTGCAGTAGTCCAGAGCCTTTGTGGGTGACCCCTCCCTCTTTCCACATGACAATTTCTAGAAACTATTAAATATCATATTAATACACTTCTAAGGGAAAAAAAAGGAAAAATATTTGAGTTGGCATAAAGCTCTGCCGAGAAGATTGGCTCCTGCATCCCAGGTGATCCAGGCAGGCAAATAACCAAACAAGGAAAAGGGGAGCAGCAAAGAGGAAAAAGAGTTTCCCTCATCTGCTCTGACTTTCATCCTTATTGCTGGGGAAACTTGGAAAAAGTATCAGGTTTTCACATGAACTTTGAAAATTCCTCTTAGTGGATCTATTACTTGCTATTGCTAATAACCTTCTAATTAAAGGGTTTTATTTGGAATACAGAAATCCCCAAAAACAGAATTTTCTGCTTTTCCCATCTAAATGGTATTTTTTTTCTTTTAATTCATTTTCTTTATATCCAGTTTTTCCCTTTTATTTTAACAAATTCAAGCTTCCCTGACCACGGTGCTTTCAGAGCTCAGCATCATTTCAGCCGTTTCCAACCAGCAGCCAAACCACATCCAACCAGATTAATTTTGGTAATAAATGATTAAATTTTGGATGGCAACTCAGGATATGCCAATAAGAGCAGCCAGGTTAACAGGATATGACAGAATAACAGAAAACATGACAAATCATCTCAAATCATCAGCTCTGCAAACAGCTGCAGAGAGGAAAAATACTACAAATATTTTTTATTAAGATTTATTTGGGAGAAAAGTTATATAGACACATATTTATCCTTTCTTTCAGAACATGTAAATAATACAGAGCATGATTTGTCACATTCCTTGATTTCATGACAGTTGCAACTGGCAACCGAGGAATAATTTCATTTTAATTACAGTTCAGTTGATTTTCCCTTTAATTACTGAAGTTAGATGACTAAGGCACCAAAATATGTAAAACACAACCTTTCCATACAGTAAATTTTCTTTAATAATAACAGTGGTATTTTTATTGTTTCCAGCCTGCAGAATATAATTTTTCAGCCATGGAAAGCAGCTACTAATTCTTAAATTGTGTATTTTTCATTTCCTCACAAAATATTGGAAGGAGTTTTGTTCTGTATGTTGCTATAGGTACAGAGCTCTGTGTGAAAGATTTAGGATTTCACAGGTTTGACATTGGAGGGAGGTAAAATGTCTAAAGTTGCCTGTCTCAACAAGACAAAAGCCATCAGGGCTGAAAATGCAGCCCTCGGGCTCCTCCTCTGGCCTTTGCTTTGCTGCCAGCCTGGACAAGGGAATGCAGCTTTCCTTGTCTCTCTGGGGCTCTGGATTTGGGAAAACCGAACAGGAACAATGCCCGGAGAACCCCTCAGCTGCAAATCACCCCTCAGCTGCAAATTCCGTGGCTGTTTGTGACTTCAGGAGAACTCAGAATGCTCCAGATTCCCTGGGTTTGTTGTACTGGGTTTTTTTTTCAGCAGGCTTTCTAGAAGGAGCTCTACTAGAGAGGAAAGGGGATGTTTTGAAGCTGCAGAGTGATTCTGATTTTGCTCCCCAGTCTGTCACCACTGGAGCGGGCTCCTTGGTTGGGTCACTGGAAAATGAAATTGTTCCAGAGGCTTTTCTGAGCAGATCAGATCCCGAACGAGGCATTGGTGCCACACACCACAGAAAGCCTCGCACAAAAACACCTTGCAAAGAGCGACATTTAGATGAGGTTATTAAATGCAGGGAGGAGGTTATGTGTGTGTAACACATTCAGGAACACTTGGGAATTTTTGGAGCCATTTTCTGCCGTCTTTTCCAGGTCGGTTTCTTGACTGACTTCAGCGGGAGTTTTGCTCACGTGAAAGCTGCCGGATTCAGCTCCGGGTCTAAACATTTGGGTTGCAATGTGCCTGGAAAGCCAGAGGAATTAAGATATTTGCCCTGCTCTCACTGCACTGGAGCTGACTCCCCGGCACCCATGTGCTCCTTGGAAAATCCCCGCTATAGTTTATCTGAAATTAATTTGCCCGCACTGTTAAGTCAATTACCCAAAGGAACAGAGACTCGATTAAAAATCTATTTAGTTCAATAGGAAACAGTATACTTGGGATCAATTTTTTTTTCCCTCCTCCACTGCAAGGAATCTTATTGTATCCCTGTATAAATAATAAGGGTGGTGCACTCTCCTCTCCTGCTCAAGCATGACTGAGCAGATACAGCTTGTGCAGTGCTCGTGTCACGAGCACCCGGAGAGAGACAGGAGGAAGAATATCCCAAACACAACCTCCAACCCGGGGCTGGGAGTGACCCCTCACAGGGCTCAGATGTGCCAGGCCACAGGCACGCCTGTCTCCATGCTTTCCAGGGGATGGCTGTACCTGTCTCACCTAGAGAAATGTTCCCGTTGTCAGGCCTACAGCAAAGTGTGTCCAGACAGATTGGTGTTCTGCTCAATGGAGCCCGCATGAATCATGTATTAGTTCATTTAAAAGCACTTTGTAGACAAACATGCTCAGTCTATCAGCAGGCTCGGGGATGCAAATACTTCACTCAGTGGATATGAGCCCTGACAGGACATCTGTGATCCATGGGATTGAGAACCAGCTCCTTCCACATTAGGCAGTAACAAGCAGAAAGGCTTCGCCGTATTTCGCTCTTTTTTCAGCAAAATGAAAATTTAACTTTGCCGTCACGTTGGGAACGGAGTAAACACTATCCGCTGAAAACTAGCAGCAGGAAGAGGTAAATGATTTACAAGATATTCTTCAATCATTTAGCACGTATTTGGTTTAGGGGCTAGAGTATTCCTGAAGAAGGCAACAGTTCTCCAGTAACCTCAATCCTAAAATACCTGCTGCGTGGCACTGCTTCAGAGGTGAGGAAGCATTGCAAACATTTAGATTCAATAAATGCTAAAGACATCTTTTGTACACTCTCTGCTCGGCAGATGCTGATTGCTTCCTGTAAATTAAGGCGAGCTGATGAGTGCCTGCAATAGCGAAATATTGGGTGGACTCTCATTAGCAGGCACAGTGTGTGGAATTAATTTCACCGAGAGAGTTGTAGGATGATTTATATATAGAAAATGTAGTTTGCAAAAGCAGCCTGGAAGAGATTCAGACATGGACGGACTTTGCCTGTAAGTGGTTCCAAATGAATTTAATTTGTGAAGGAGAAGTCTGTAGTACTGTAAATACTGTAAGCACGAGTGCCAAAGTTCTATCGGTGTGAGGAACATTGCTTTCAGCCTCTCCTCCTTGATGCTGGTGATATTAAGATATTCCTTACAGGAATATCTTAATGAGAGTACAAACCCTTCAATTTTATAGTGCTTTAATTTTCTCCTAGCCCTGGGCTTTTCTGACTGCTAAGACAGTGTGTTTACCAACCTCATCCCCTGCTTCTTTTAATTACGTGGTCAAATCCGAGTGACTCCCACCTTCACATTAACTGACACAAGCCTCTCACCCCTCCAGAGTACGGGATGTTCATTTTCCGATCCTCGGAAAATGCAGGAATTCATTTGTTCACCTGGAGTCCTAATTTTTCCTTAGCAGTAAACCAAGTCCTGGAAATAGTAACTCAGGCAATCAGAGTATTGTTACTGTTCCCAGAAAGGTAATATTTTTGAATAGCTCTGCATATTTAACAAGGAAGATGTGTTTTGAGCAATTTTTAATAAGGTAATATTTTACTTTTCCCATTTCACCCTTGCAGGAAACTGCAGAGATCAGTTCTCGATTGAGATTGCATCCCCAGTCTTGGATCCTTTAACATCCCAGAAGACACACATGAAAAAGAAAAATCCCCCTACTTACACCATGAATAGGTGCTAACAGCTTTAAAGAATTACCTACCAAATATTAGGTGCAATTTAAAACTACATTTAAGGCAGAAAGGGTGGTTTAAAAGTCTACATGGCCAGCTAAAAGTCAGAGGGAGAAAATGACTTGAACACATGTTGGATGAATTTCTGTCTGTGTGGGAGATGCAGCACTGGTGGGATAAAATATACCCCACCTAAAAAAAAACAAAACTGGGCAGGTTCTGTACCTGCTCTGCCGTGTGTTCCACGATTCAAAACCCGCTCAAATGCTTTGAGATCATTTCCATTTGCTATAAAAAGAAACACAACCGTGCTATCTAAGCATTGTGGAAGATTATTTATATTGAAAGACATCCTTAGGCTAAACTATTAAATGAGGATAATGGATATGAGGCACCGAAGGCACACGGAGCACTCGTTAATGAATTAGTTGGGGAAACAGAGTCAGATGCTGGGCTCAGGTAGAGGCTGGGTGTGGAAATGTGCTCTTAGAGGAGCAGCAGGACTGAGGAGGGGTCATGGAGCCCTGGAAGACCTGGGAAAAGCAAATAAAATGATCCCCACCTGCTTCCAGGGCTGTCCGAGGCCGCTCCGGTTACACAGTACAATATTTGTTCAGAATATTGTCTGTTAGATCAGTTTAAACACGTGCTGGAACTTATTAGATATTTATTAGCTTACATTTAAGCCCCAGTCTATTTTACAAGCCCGATGCCCCCTGTTTTATGTAAAAAGGATATTTCAAGAGATATAATTTAAATTAGTTCGTAACTTGATAACTTGCCACCCTAATGAAACCTGCACTAATGACTGCCTTCGCTAGGCAATTCCTAATTTTAAGAAGCTGTTTTAAAATATTCATAACGGATCTGGTGTGGTGTTGTTTGAACTGTATTTAATAGACATCTCAGCTCTGGGCTTTTCCCTGTGGTTTGCAGAAGTCACTGTCAACAGAGGCTCTTCCAGCACCTTCCTTGGTGGGTGTGGGATGGGAGAGGGGTTGGAAGGTTCCTGTCAGTGGGGGCAGGGATCCCACACGTGTCCTTTGCATCCCAAGGGAAGGAGAACCCGGCAAACACCCGAGAAAAAATATCCCAAATGAAATAACAGCCCAAGCCATAATCAGGAATAACGCTTTATTATGGATTTAATCACGGCGTAAGCATCTAAAAGACAATAATCCAACGTCTCTGTTGTCTGAAGAGCAACTCTGACATCTCGTGTTAGTCTGTGCTGACAACTGAATGAGTTGTCATTCAGTCTAGAGAGAACTAAAGGAGTTAAAGTCACTCTGTGACTTCCCCTCTGCCTGGAGGTTGGTTGGGTGAGGAGCTGGAGTAGGTGAGACGCGCCTGAGAATTTGTGGGTTTGTCCTAACAGGACCTATTGCCCAACTGCTGCCAAAACACAAGAATTTACCTTCCCCTGGATCCACGCAGAGCCTGCACCTCTCCAGACCAGAGGCAGATCAGACGAGGTTTCCCAATCCAGACAGACCAGCGAGACCTCCCAGCACTCGGCTTTCCTGGGAAGTTTTGTTTCCCGATTAATGACGAACCTGCCCTGGGATGTTCCACGGGGCGGAAGGACACGCTGGGCAGCACGGGAAGCACAACCACCGCCCCTAATGGAGCCCAAACCCCCGCCAAGAGCCACGCTGCCCCTCCACCACACCCGAGGAGCATCTCTGTCCTTTAAGTGCTGTGCCTCCTCCTCAGGGGGCTCCTAATGCACTTCCCTCCTTCTGCCTCGCTGGCTGCAGGGGAAGGACGGCTCGGGGCCTCTGAGCACCCCCAGCCACCAGCAGGAAGGGAAAGCCAATATCCAAACCGTGGTGATTAATATTAAACACGGAGTGTGCGTCTAAAGACGCGATTAATGTTAATGACAGAACAACAACACAACAGCAAGGGCTGGGGACGGCAGAGACGAGCACTTGCAGATGGGGAGGAGCTGGGAACAAACACCGAGAGCTGCTCTAAGTTGGTTGTTGCTCAGTGCTTTCACTTTGGTGGTACCTGAACAAATTTGCCTTGATGAAATACTTCAGGAAAAAGTTAGCTTTTAAACTTGGTGCAACAGCTTTAGCCCCAGCCCGGTGGAATGTGAAATTATTCTCCAAATGCAAATTAGCTGGTGACGTGATTAGCACTCACAAAACCGGTATTAATCATTTGAACCTTAACTCGACTGCTGATTGTTACAGGGGTTGTCCTGATCATTCCTGAACCTTGGGGCATCCCTGTCCTCTGTGCTGGGACACTGAGCTGCCACCCTGCATCTCTCCTGTCAGGAAAGGCTCCCACACCAGAAGTTGGGAATCACCATGGATGAGAACATAAACCAACCCAAAACCTCCCTCAGCGACAATTTCCAAGAAGAAGAGAGCATGAAACGGATTTTAAACAGGCAGGAACCCAGCACATGAGCAGAGCTTGGGCCAAATGTCCTGCCAGGGGCCAGTCAGCAGGAGCCCTCTGCCAAGCCCTGGTCCCTGGATCCACACCTCAGCCGTGATAAAAAGCTGCTCTTTAAATCAAAGGCAGCTCACAAAGAAAGGAAAAAAAAAATCAAACCAAAGACATAAATCTGCATTGGCTTCCAGCCCAGTGTGATCTTCCAGTGTAAATCTGCTGATGCTACTTCTGGGATGGGACAGAGGAAATGGGTGACACGGAGGTGGCAGTGGCAGGAAGATCACCAGGCTGCCCGTAAAGAAGGAGCAGGCAGCTGTGGAGATGATGCTCTGTCACAAGTTCATCTCCAACTTTTTTTTGCTGCAGCAGCTCAGCTAATCCAGCTCGAGGTTTGAAATGTGCTGAGGGACGAGGTATTTTGTGCCCATGGATGCAGTAAAGGAGCAGGGAATTTGGCAAGAATCTCACCTAATGGAAGGGACCAGAATATCTTTTGTCATTTCAATTTCACCATCAATTTTTGGCTGAAAATCACCTAAAAGCAGAGCAGTGATGGAACAGGTGTTTCTCCCAGAAATATCCTAATCAGATGCACACCATGCCCAAAAGCCAAAATTCGTCTCCAAAAAACCAGTGTTGCATCTCTGCTTTAAAAACTGTTCTGTAAATACTTCCAAATTATTTCACCTACAGGTATTTGTTTTAGAAAAGGATTATTTCACCCCATTCTGGTGTCACTCAGGACCTCAATCTACCCATCTCTGAGACATCACTGAGAGATGAAAAAATAAGTTACAGATGTGAGGTCCCCGTAAGGAGTATCAATCAAGGAGGGCACAGTCAAAAGGGTCACCAAGTCTTTTTTCCTGTAAGAAAGAGAACAATAAAATTTGTTCACCATTTGGTTTTGAGGTAGGGTTGTTTTGTTGTTTTATTTTGTTTTGTTTTGGTTTTTTTTTGTACAAGAGAAGGAAAATCTGTTTGCAGTTGTAACTTTTACAGTATGTCAAGTATTTTCTTTTTTTTTTGTCCCTCTTCCATAATTATTTTTACAGAGAGCTGTTCTTTCAATCAGGTCACTGAACTCTGAAAAACAAACCTTCAAGGCTGCTTTGGAAAAATTGGGCCTTCCTTTCCTTTCAATCGAAGATTCACAACTTTCCTGTACGAGCCAAGACTCAAAAAATAACATAAATCCTTTCAGTGCTGTCTCTCTCTTTGCCCGTGTAACAGATATTTCTGCTAACATTTACTTTCGTAATTTTTCACATTATTCTAGCTCTCAGAGGTTAATATTTACCATTCATTTCGATATTCACAAACTACAGAGGTAGGATTGCAAATATCCGCCCTGGGAAAATGAGCAGCTCTGCCAGAAAATATGTTCAAGTTTCTTTGTGGAACTGTGGGAGACAACACACCACTGACAACATTTCACTGGGTTCATCTGTTCATGTTTTAAACATCTGCACAATCAATTCACACAGCACAACAACTGGAATTTCCAAAGGATAACCAGATAATTACAGCAAATGGGGTTTGGTCCCTTTGAACAGTGCAGATGCACTTGGAAAAATATTATTTAAAAACAAAGTGAAACGATATATAGGAAGGAAATCACTAAAATTTATCCCTAAACTGGTCCCAAACACTCATTTTCTGGGAGGCATCTACAAATAGAGCAGACACTGAGCAGCAGCAGCAAAATTCAGCAGAGCTGCCTGCACGAGCTGACCCACTGCTGGCAATAATATCAAATCATAAATGAATTAATTTGCTTGCTGACCAAGTAGTTTGCCATATTAAAGTGCAAGTTTGCAAGACATGTATTCTATTATCCCAGACTGCACTCTTGACACTTTGCATTAGGAACGTTTAGCATTCAGCCTTTGATATTTTGAACGCTGAGTACAATGAAGTTGTCAGCACAAAGAGGGTTTTATTCAATTTTGAGATGTAACGAGCGAGGATCTAACACAACCACCAGTAAGGAGGGTGAAACATTGGAGAGCTGATGATGTGAGGGGAAGGGAAAAGGGAAAAAAATGGGAAAAGGGAAATGAGAGAAAGGGGAAGGGGAAAAGGGAAAAGGAGAAAAGGGGGAGGGGAAAGGGAAAAAATTGGAAGAGGGAAAAGAGGAAAACGGAAATGACAGAAAGGGGAAAGGGGAAGGGGAAGCGGAAAAGGGAAATAAGAGGAAGGAAAAAGGAGAAAAGGGAAAAGGGGAAAAGGGAAAAAAAGGGAAAAGAGGAAAAGGGAAATGAGAGGAAGGGAAAAGGGGAATGGGACCCAGAAAGGGAAAGGGAAAAGAGGAGAAGAGAGAAGAGAGGAGAAAAGAGAGGAGAAAGAAGAGAGGAGAAAGAAGAGAGNGAGAAGAGAAGAGAAGAGAAGAGAAGAGAAGAGAAGAGAAGAGAAGAGAAGAGAAGAGAAGAGAAGAGAAGAGAAGAGAAGAGAAGAGAAGAGAAGAGAAGAGAAGAGAAGAGAAGAGAAGAGAAGAGAAGAGAAGAGAAGAGAAGAGAAGAGAAGCAGTTATTGTTTTATTTCCACCATGCAGGAAGCAATATTCGCTCCAAAGGCAGCTCCCAGTGACGGGCAGAGTGATCATTTACTCCAAGGCTGCAGCGAGCTTGTTCTGCTCTTGTCACCATGATCTAACACTGGCAGCACAATGTGAGCAAGCAGAGATCATTGATTAACACTGCCAGGCAGCTGTGTTGGAATCCTCGAGTCAATATTGTGTGCTCTTGGTTAAAAAAAAACCCACCAAAAATAATGGGGAAAAGAGAAAAAGGAGACGGATTCAGTGTATTTTGATCAGCACAAGGTACAGCTGCGATTCAGGGGCAGCAGCAGGGAGGGAAACCACCCACAGGAAGAGAAAACTTGTTCTGTCACATCTTAGCACACAGCAAAATTCCAGCATCAGAACCAATTCCCTAAAATCAAAGCTGCAACTGGCAGCCCACCCAGCCTTCTGAGGTAAGAGAACAATATATGTGTATATTCATATATATATATTTATATATATTTACAGACAGCATGAAACTAAATTTAATAAACATTCCAGGAAGGAATTGGAGGAGTAGCCAGACAATGAAATAAAGTTTTTTTACTGCATGGCTGTATTTTTAAGACCTTGCAGAAAACGAACTCCTCGGTGATCACATTCCAAAGAACTTGGGAATGTTTTCCAGTATGCCATGTCGTATCCCTTAACACTGGATGGTGATTATTTGAAATCCCTGCTATAAGACACAAGTATTTGATTAAAACAAATTCCAGTCTAAATCTGGGTGTTCCTTTTTAGTAGGGATTCAAGGACAGAAGGGAACAGAGTGACTACAGCCTGCTGGTGTCCCAACAGCATCAACAGTTTGAAAGTTCAGCTCTTCAGGGATTCATTTGGAGTCCTCACCACCACTGAAAATAGAAATAAATGGTGTTTTGCAATGCTCTTTGCATTTCTTTATCAGCCCTTATTGTGCTGGAGACGCTCAGGTGAGAAGAGAGGTTTATCTCATCTCCTTCATCAGAGCTGCAGTTGGAGCCTACACCAGCCGCGGTTTTTCCAAGTGCCACCAGCCTCAGAGCTGTGTCCAGGTAACGAAATAAAGCAGCAAATGAGGGAAAGAACACGAGAGGCTGGGAAATACAGACCCATAAAGATCCACCTCGGACTCCCATGCATACTGAAGCGACAAGCTCGGGCTGCAGGGAACGGGTTGATGGCTTCTGCGTGCAGCACTGAGGACAACCGCGCTTTTCCACTCCAATTCATTTTCTTATGGGGAACCGGGGAAATTGTATCTGGAGCTGGCCAAAGCTTAATCTTTTCAGTCTATAAAAAATTTAAACAGTTTGCTCCCATTTCATAAATTTTGACATTTTTTTGTGAAGGGAGAAAGCGCCCTATCGGAATCTTTCCTTAAAATGAAATGGGAAAGGCTGATCCAGCCTGGAAAGTCAGGATGTGCTGCTCACTACATCCTGATTCCTGTGCCAGCAGTGAGGCAGCACCAGGGGCTCCCTGAGCAGGAATCCTGGGAGCTGGGGTGTCACAACTGAGGGGACATCACTGCCAGGCTCAGCTCAACCCCTCCTGCACAAATGTCCCATGCTGACGGAGGGAGATGTGTGTGGGGGAGAGCTGTGGTGGGGTCCCAAAAACTGGGAATCCCTTGGAATGGTCCCCTGGGAATCCATGAGCTGAGCAAGCTGCCAGCTTGGTAGAAACTGATCTTCTTTCCAGGTATCAACAAGTGTTGCTACAAAATCTTCCAGCTACAAGGGAAAAAAAAAATATACGAAAAAAAATTGCTTTGTAGCATCTAGAGACCACTAAAATCCACCCATGCAATGGCAAGATCCAGAGCTGTTGGGTGCTTCCCCACATTCCTTTTCACAGGGATCAGCCTCATTTAGGGCCAGGATTAGAATGGGCTGAGCCGTGCTCCAGCCCTTTCCTTAAAGAGGAATAAATAAAGGAGTGGTGATAATCCTGGCGTTTCAGAATGCATGGGAGGCCCTGGTGCTTCACCATGGCCAAAAGCAAAGGGAAATCCCACCCAAATCCCCCTGGCTGCAGAAGGGGCTTCTGTGAAATCCATCTGGGTGTCAAAGTGGGGCAGGAGTAGATATTCCACAACCCACCTGACACAAAACAGCCAAACAGGAGACCCAGAACAGGAGTTTTTCTTCTGCCATTTAACATACCCCATAACCCCGAGGACATTGTCTTAAACAAAGGCTTGAACTCGGAGTGAATTGTAATTCTCGCAGCTTTGAAACCCAGGAGAGTGAAATCCTTGCCAGAAAGATCCTGAAGGGGTAAAGAGAGAGGGGAAAAAAAAGAGAGAATAAACTTGATAATTATGAAAAAAATAATATGCACATCCATAGTTTTGCTAAGTTTGGGATTGACAAGAAGAATCAAAGTGGTAGCCTGAAGAGAAAATCTGCGTTTGAGGCAGGAGGTTAACTGACAAAACTTAAACTCAAGGCTGAAGACACAAAGAAGAGCAAAAACCTACAAGAAACCTCACAAGAAAAAAAAAAATAAAGATCAGATTACTTTTTATGACCAAGAGGCAAAAGTAAGGAAAATACTTCAGACATGAGAGCTGTTATTTTTGTACCTTTGAAGCAATACATAACTAGTACAAAAGACAACACGAGACAAGACAGGTAACCCAGTCCTTTTAGACTTTGTGGCTGCAATCTCCTCCACGTGAGAGGCTTGGTTGTGCTTCCTCTCTTTCCATAAGTGAATAAATTCTGAGAATCACAACCGTGATTATTCAGATTCGTGTTTTCTTCTCAGCCTTCAAAAGTCAAAACCAAAGGACCAAAGGCCTTGAGTGCTGCAGGAAAACTTCAGCTATGACCCTGAATTTTATTTGTGCACGGAGCAAAATTAATCTAAGTGGTATTGCCCCACCATATTCTTTTTCTTTAATAATCTCAATTTTGAATATTTTTGATTCCTACAGAATGACGGGAAAATGTGTCAGTCTAAAGACAAAGGGACCTGACAATAGTGAGAAGGCAGCTGTCCCCTGGCTGAGGAAAAGTTGTTGTCATGGCACATTTTTTACACCAGGATCTACAGCAATGCCCATGCCTTGAGCAACAGCAAAGACATCATTTAGAATAATAGGACAAAACTTGGATGCAGGTGCGGGAATTGGGATGTGTGGAGTGACCAAGTCTAAATATTAGACTTCAAAACTCCCTTCAGTTGCTTAATCATTAAGAAATTTTGGGGTCTTCAACTCTTAAATTAATAGTTTTGGTGATTTCAAACACAGCTTTGCACCCACACGAAGTTCCTACAGCTTGTCAAGGTGCCCCAGACTGGAAGCCCCCATCCTGTAGCTGAACCTGGCACAGGCAGGTGGAAAACAAGAACGGGAGGTTTGTGCTTCCCAGACACAGCCAAAACATCCATGGTGCACAAAGGCTCACGTTTAAAAAGGTTTGCACCAAGCAGGGAAGGGGAGTTCAATTTCTCTCTAACTTTCCAAGGAATTTTTTTCATCCCTTTGGGATAAACGCGTATTCCTTGTGCTGGAAATATTCTACTTTTCAGAGGAAAAAAGGGACATCCTCATGGCTGGGTATACAAGGATACAGAGACTTCTTTGAGGAAAAGGGGTCCCTGGCCAAGCTCAAGGATTTCTTCATTTATTTTGCTTTAATTAGCTATTGAAGAAAATACAGAAAAGTTACAAGAGCAGAGACCAAACCTTCGTGCTGTGATCATTGTTATCATACCAGAGAACACAACCACCACCTCCTGCTGGTCTTCCCTTCCCAGAATCCCAGAATCCCAGAATCCCAGAATCAATTGGAAGAAACCTCTGAGACTGAGTCCCACCTTTGACAGATCACCACGTTATCAAGCAGACCAGAGTACTCAGCGCCACATCCAGCTGTTCCTTAAACACCTTCCTCTGTTCTGCCTTTTTTGGGAGAAGCTTACCTGGAATTGTCGATCTTAAACAAAGGTCTGAGGCTGTGAGACCGGAGGGAGGCTCAGGCAGGTGTGGGATTAGGTGCCTCCAACATCGGCATCGATTATTTTGGCAGCCAGGACCTTTGCTGTCACTGAGAACCAAGGCTTTCCAAGATGCTGAACGCTCCCCAGGCACTGCCAGGCAGCACAGGAGTCCAAATTAGCACCGGGAGCTCTCCTGGGACGGTGGAGAGGCGGCTGGGGAGTCCCTCAGTGCATCCATGGCAGCGATGGAGTTCGGGTGGGGAGTGGCTTTTGAAGGCCACGTCCCCGGTGTCCCCGTTTCCCTGACGGGGTCAGCCCCTCACAGCTGCCGTGGAGCGCTCGAGCTGCATCTCTTTGGGGTGAGACTGAGCTGGAATTCGTGTTCCAGGCAGTAATGGGGCCGCAGGCAGCGGGACCAGGCTCGCCATCATCTGAAGGGAACAACCTGGAAACTCATTTATTGGGGACATCTGGTACTCAGTGTCAACAATTCACTCTGAGAGCTGTTCCAGTGAGTTACTGCCAGCGTGGCTGCAGCCTTTGTGAAGCGAGTTTATTAACTAAAATATTTCACAATGCCACGGTCTCACTCTTCCCAATAACAGATATTCTCTTCCATGTTTAGAAACGGGAGCAGATGGCAGAAGTTCAGGGTATCAGCCATTGCATTGCTCCCCATGCCCAAAGGTTTCAAAGCTCCTCAACCTCAGCCTGGAAAATCCACAGGCATTGCCCAAATTTTAAGCAAGAGGAACAAAAGATCTGTACAATAGTTGGTCCAAAGTCACGCTAACAAAATCAGAGCAGAAACCAAATGTCGTCGTTGCTCTTTTGCTTTAACTTTACATCTATTATTAATTAAGTGAATCCAATGTTTGATTAACCTGACATAAAATTCTGGGAATGATATGAGCTCTCCTCCATATGTGGCGCTGGAAATATCCCACCAGTTCTAGAATAGTTCAGCAGAGGGGATATGAACAGAGCAGGAAGACCAAAAGGCAGTAAAAAAGCAAAAGGAAATTGGCTGCTGCTTTACCAATTTCCTGTTGGGGCTCTTCGGGCTGGATTGCTCAGGACAACCATTACAGGGAGGTTTGCAGCTCTGGAAAGCTTTTATTGACCTCTCTGTAAATACAAAATGGCCCACGAATTAAATGGGAGGGTCACTCTGAGGAAGTTCAACAGACTTGGCAGATTCTTGGAAATAAGCAAAAAGCAGGGATCAAGGGGACTGATTGAAAATGTGTAGTTATTGTGCAAAAAATCCTTTTTCTTGGGAGCAAGGTCCCCAGGGCTTTCTAGGCCAGGATTTACAAGGCTAATGAAGGGTGTTGGTTTTATCCCCTTATGTCACAGAAAATTCAGCTAAAGAAGGGCCAGAGCAACAAGCAACTGTCTTGCTGCTTCAAAGATGTTTTCCAACCCTTCCCATCACCCTTTCCCCCCTCGTGTTTGCCCACTGCCTCACCCAGTCCTGCTGGATTCTCCTCCTGAGATGGGATTTGGAATTTGGTGCCACCAAGTTCTGCTCACTTGGACACACAGTTTTCCCCACGCTGAGAGAAGTTTCTCTAATTACACCAAAAGTCGAGCAAAAGTATCTTTGCAAAACCCCTTGGATGCTCTCTCCCTCCTCCTTCTGTTTTATTCTTTTTTTGGTTATCATTAAACAATCAATATTTTATTGCCATTTCCTTTTATAAGGAGTTGAAACAACTTCCAGTGATTACATTTACATGAGTTCCTGTTATCGTAGGAAACTCTTTTATCCATCATTGTGCATCCTTGATTTGAAATTAACTTCATCAATCGGTTATAATATAGAAGGCATAAAGTTTCTTCCACATATCTAAATATTAGGATGTTTATTTTTTAATAAATTTCCTTTCCTTTTTTTTTTTTTTTTTATTAATGATCACTGTAACTCCAAAGGTTTATTTGCAGGGGACCTGTGGAATTATGGTTTGGATCTTATTCTGCTTGATAGAAATCCTAAATCAAATGAATGGAGGTCCTGCTACTTAAAGTTCCCAGCAAATTAGGACTGTGGACATTAGAGGAAAGTCTGACCATGATTAAAAAGATATCCAAGCTTTGGTCTTGAGATCTGGATGCTTTTGAGAAAAAAAAAATTAATTGAAGAAGTTATAACTGACTTAGAAATATCTGGTCTATTAATTTAATTTCAAAACTCTTTAACAGCAGCAGAAACTCCGAGCCCTGCTGCTGGTGCTGTTGTTTTTAATCACAAACCCCAGTTTAGGATGTGCTGACAAACCTGGCTTGTGGGGAATATCCTGCCCAAACGCAGCACGCAGCCTCCGAAGAAAAACACAATTATTGCACTGTGCAAACTCTCATTTATCACATTTTATTCATCCCCGTGTAACAGCCTGGGACAGGGACACGGCGTGGCTGAAATCTGTAAAACCCAGATGTGCAGGAATTGCTGCCGGAGCCCAGGTGCGACTAAAGCCAGGGAGACAAAGGGCAAAAAGGATCAGCTCTTCTTTGAGTGACAATTTCCCAGCACTGATGACCTTGAAGAGTGACCAGTGGAGTCAGAAAACGTGTGTTAGAGGAGAGAGAACTTCTTCAAAGGTAGGCAACTCATCCCCAACTCTCCCGGGTCCTCAGGTACGAAACACAAAGCTTTAGTCAATTTGTAAAAGTGAGCGGGTCTGGTTTCACACAGCCAGAAATTGAGGACACGTGAAAACCCATATTTATTTTAATTTAATATAAACACCTGGAAGTTTGAGAAGATCCTGCCAGTGTTTCTGGAGGAAAAGATGTGTATGCAAAATTATTAATGCGTTAAGCCAATAATAGGTTTAAGAGGGAGCACTCCTGTAATACACACTCGTTTTTGTGCCGTACAAAGGAGGGTTTGGGGGGAAATAAAACTAACATAATGGAAATGCAGAGATGCCCAAAGCCTCAGAAAAAAACAAGGGAATAAGGGAATAAGAAAGCTGGATGCAAAAAGTTGCTTTCTCAATGCCTTCAGGCCTGACTTTATTCGTTTTGTTTTGCCAGTCATGAGTAATTTGGCTACTCGATAGTTATGCAGGATCCGTTTTAAGCCCCTGTGTTGACATTATGATTGCTTAAATGTCTAAAAATATGCTGATCTCTAGTGGCACACAAGAAGGAAAAGAAAGAAAAAAAAAAACAAAACACAAAAAAACCCACCCCAAAACAAAACAAAAAGCCAAACCAAAACAGAACAGGAAAATAATTTCAGGAAAATATTCAGAAGCCATCTGTAAATTGCTTCCATTTGTCATGCTTAGGAAGAGAATGCATTCTGCACATCAAATCCTTTAATCCTTGCAAATGTGATCAAATTTGTATCGCAGGAATTTTACATACACAGAAAAGCAGATTTTTAAAGTCTTCTTTTACTGAAATGAAGGACAGAGACGTTACTAGAGGAACAAAAACTGTTACGGTGTCTTCCTTCCTTCCCAAATTTTCCTAAAAATACACAAATATTTATATATTTTCCCTTATCTCTGTTTTTTTCCTCAAGAATGAGTTCAGATTGTCCAAAAAAAAATAAGCCTGGGAGTGAGCTGAGCTGCTTTGAGGCTCTCCCAGCAGCTCCTGCTGGGTCCTTGCAGACCAGAGATGTTCCCGTCTCTGCAGGACCATCCGAGACCTTCTGTGGGCTCTCAGCTCCTGCTGATGGAATTCTGTTCTACTGGGGCTCTCCTCCAGCTTCTCACCCCCAAATTTTTGATCTGAAATGCCTTAATTATTACTGCAAAATGCTGAGGGAGCAGAAAGAGGAAAGCAAAGCAATGCCAGGTTGTTTGGTTTTTAATTCAACTGCCTCCTCTTCTTTCTCTTTTCTGATTTTGTAGAAAAATTATTTAGGAACGTGGAAGATCTCTTTTCATGTCCCCAGCACTAAAATTTAGGCTGCATTTCCTCTCCCCACACAAATCCTGCTCACACACTTCACTCACCCTAAATAATACTGGAAAGGATCACAGCAGAAACCCCAAGATTAACTCAATTCACCTCAACCTTTATCAGGGATAAAGATATTTTTCATTCATCTCTTCACTAGACACCCAGTCAATAATTTAGAGAAAGATTCCTCATTTACTCCCTTCACTTAAAAGATATCAATATTAGAATTTGGGGGAAAAAAAATAAAATGCCGTAAAATTCAGCGCAGTCAAGCGCTGACTTTAATGTTGCCTCTTCTGAGGCCGCGGAGCCGAGTCTGGCGCGTGATTCCCCAGCCTGCAAAGCACAGAGGAGAGGAACAGACAGCACTGGGAGATCCCCTGCTCCTCCAGGAAAAGAGACAGGAATGAAAAGACCAGACTTTTACTTATGTGTTCATCAAAAGTAAGAACAAATCCTTTTTAGAGTTAAAGGAATTACACTGGAACGCAATTTCCAACGGTCCGGCGGCTTTTTAGCAGCGTGGTCCTTGCTGGATATTTCTGAGGAAAAGGGGAAAAACTTCCTGTAAAAAAGTAAAATTCCTGAGACAAACATGATTTTTAAGAGCAGGGATCAAAATTAAGATTTCACTGAGTGAAATTGTCACTGATGCTGATTTTCGGCCAAGAGTATGTATATGTCTGATACATGCACATGTGTGTTTTCACTTGGTCAGCAGAGAGTTTGAATTTCTTATGGAGACCACCAACTTTGCTGGACAAGTTTCAGTTCTGGAAAAAAAAAATGGAGAGAAGTGATTTAACTCATTCTTGCCACAGTAACATGAATGACACATTGACAAAGTCCAGGGTCCATCCCCAGACACCCATCCAGCAAGAGGACAACAGCAGAGTTAGCAGGTGTAGCTGCAGGGAGAGCTTAGGAGAGGTTCTAATTAGTCTAACTGCTGTTTTAAAGACCCAGTTTTGATAAAGAGACCTGTGTGTCTCTGCAGAAAATCTTCTGTAATCTTAAAACCACCAGCAGCAAATGGAAATTCAGCCAAGCTACCAAAGAGGGGCACGTCCTCATCGGCCCGGGCTGTCAGTTATCACACACAACATTCCCACATGTTCTAGATGGGCTCTCCAAACCCCATCTTCTAATTAAAAGCTTTAGATGAAGATTCAGAGACCATGGAGATGCTCCAAGGGCTGGAATCCCTCTAGAGCCAGGCTGGAAGAGCTGAGGGACTCTCCAGGGAGAGCTCAGAGCCCCTGGCAGGGCCTGGAGGGGCTCCAGGAGAGCTGGAGATGGACTGGGGACAAGGATGGAGGGACAGGACACAGGGAATGGCTCCCACTGCCAGAGGGCAGGGCTGGATGGGATTTTGGGCAGGAATTGTTCCCTGAGAGGGTGGGAAGGGCTGGGCTGGAATTCCCAGAGCAGCTGTGGCTGCCCCTGGATCCCTGAAAATGCTCAAGGCCAGGCTGGACACTGGGGCTGGGAGCAAACTCGGATGACAGAAGGTGTCCCTGCTCATGGCAGGGGTGGGACTGGATGGGATTTAAGGTCCCTTCCAACCCAAACCTTTCCAAGGTCTGAAAACAATGGAGAAAGTCCCTGTGACCACCTCTGGATTTTGCAGCTTCAAGACAAAGGACTAAAAGATAGGTCTGTGCTGGAGGTTTTGCAACATAAATGTGTCAGATTCAGCATTTTGGTTCTAACAGATGAAAGACCTGGGGGTAACCGATCCACCTTCAGTAGGAGCATGATTTTCATTTGGACTTACCAGAAACTCCAGTGTAATTCATTAAGGGATGTGCCATTAAAAAAAGGAGTTGTAGGAGAGTGAAATAAAAGAAGGGCTGATAGATAGTGTTGCATTGATGGGTTCCGCTTGGTTGGTAACATCAAGTGGCAGAATGAGAACAGTTTTTAAGATATGATTAAATATAAATTTTATCAAAGGAGCAGTAAAACATTATGGCTTTAGGCTTTTTAAATTCCGTACACATTCTAGGATTCCAAAAATAAAGCTCCAGCTTCTTAAAATTGAATGTCTGCCTTGTATCATTTTTAAAAAGCCCCCATCTGAGCAATGCAGAGTTTTTCTCTGCAGGACCAGCCCAGGAGGATTTAGAGAGGCGACAGATTGGCCTCAGACAGGCTGAGCTCCCTTGCACACAAACTGTTGACTCCACCTTTACACCTGGAGTCCTTCGGATTTATCTGATGCTTTGGAAATGTGACCCACCCACAGCGTGGACTGGAATCCAAGTCCAGCCCTCACGTTGCGCTGAACAGAAAGAGAAATAAGAAGAGACTGGCACAGGGACAAACTTCTCCCGTACTCAGGTGTCATCACCCACATTGGGTGAAAAAGGATTTTCTGTAGCCCAGGTCTTCAGCTTCTGCCAAGGAAATAAAACCTCATCAAACTCCCCCTTCTGGATCTCATCTGATGCTTTTCAGGATTGTTATGTTTAAAATGGGAAAAGGCCATCCTTGATGGATCCCCACACATGGAGATCCTCGCCCCATCATGCCTCACACCCTGGGAGTGTTCCCACATTGATCCATCCACTGGAACCAAAAGGATCCAGCCTGAGGTCAAAGCTTGGGTTCAATCATCTTTTGAGCTCTTTTCTGACCTTAATAATTCTACAGTTTAGGCTATTAAAAAATGTAATCCCACCTCAGCCCAGCTTCCTCTCCAAGCCTGGCTGCTCCAAGAGCATTTCCCACTGCCTCTCTCCTCTTTCTTCCTTCCTCTCTAAATCAAACCCTCCTCTTCTCCCAATTTTGGGATCCGATTACACTCAGCACCATGAGGAGACACGATTACACTGGGGTTTAAAGAGAATATTTTGTTCTCACCCCACCCTCACTTCTCAATGCACATCAGCAATCACACAGAGAAATAAAATAAACCAGATATTTAATTATTTCCCCTGATTTTTCGGGGAAATGCTTGTGCAGCAGGGCTTCCTTACCATAACAATAGACCTGTGAGAGCAAGATCATCCTAATTTACATCAGTGTGTGTTCTTTAGCTATTAAAAAAAAATCCCGCATATTAATTAGTTCCCGCTCTAATTGTTACAAAAAAATTCATCTGAAAAAGAAAAAAGAAAATAAGGTGCAAAGCAGCGTACTATTTACAAGTACCAAAACTTGAAATAAATATTCAACACGGCCTTTTCAAGTCAAATGCCTGGCCAGTTTTGAATAATAAAGCAGGACAAAGTCATTTACACAGAAAAAGCTAATGATTTCTGTATTTTGCTGCTGGTAAAGAATTGAAGGATAGCTGATTTGAATCTTCCTTCAATCTCCCATCAATAAAACAGAGACAAGGCAGATTCGAAAGCTGATCTGGGAGAGTCATGTTTTTATAATTGCTTTTTACCCTGAGGCGTTTGAAATCCAGAGGGTCAGGAGTGCCTGTATTAGAGCTGGAGCAGGCCAAGAGGCCCAGTCAAAACCCTGAGACACAAATTAATTTGTTTGTGGTTCTCATGTCTAATTTGGGGAAAGAGAAAATTCTTTGCCACTTTACAATGTTATGATCTAATTAAAGGGAGATACATGTGAAATATTTATGCAACCTTTAGGAAAAAAAAAAGAGAGAGGGAGAGAGAGAGAAAAAAAATTTTTTGGCTCAGTCTCATTTGGGAAATTTTCTGAAATCTGGGAATGGAAAAATTTATAAAACAAATATAGAAAAACTGAGGGCAAAGCTTTTGTTTTGGTAAATGATATTTGCAAAATTTCAGAATAGGTCACGTTAAAATTTGTTGTTTTGAACTTGAATCACGAAATGGCAAAGAAGCAAACCACAACTTCTCTCCAGTGCATCCACATTACAGCCAATATTATGCTGGAAAAAGAGCATTGTAACTCTGCCTAGAAAACATTGAAATTATGCTGTATTAAGGAGATATAAGAAAGGAAATTGCTATCAAGGGATAAGCTTCATGGAAAAACAATTCAAGTTGCTCAATATTTTGTGCTGTCCAAGTGACATGCCTTTCCCAAGCAGTGCTCCAGCGCCGTGATTTATGGACCCAAAACCTGGAGTCACTTCCCTGCGTGTTACAGGCCAGTGGAGCACTGAGATGCTGTTACACCAGATTTTTGTGTATTTATAGACAAAATTAGGAAGGAATTCCTCCCTGGGAGGGTGGCAGGCCCTGGCACAGGGTGCCCAGAGAGGCTGTGGCTGCCCCTGGATCCCTGGCAGTGCCCAAGGCCAGGCTGGACACTGGGAGCACCCCGGGACAGTGGCAGAGGGTGGGACTGGGTGTTCTCCAAGGTCCCTCCCAGCCCTGACCATTCTGTGAGGGTGATGCAGTCCCACCATTCCTCAGGAAAACACACAGCACAGATATATTAAAAGTCTCCCTGCCTTTACGTTGCTCTTTTTTATCCACTGAGGCCAGACCTGACCACACAAAGGTGTCCTCCTACCTGAGAGCACTCCCGCTTCATACTGGAATTCTTAAATAAATTGAAATTCAAATTTTAAAATGAGCTGAGCTTTATAACGAAGCTACAAACTCCCACATCCTGAGATTTTTATTTATTTTTTTTTAGCTGACAGCACAGGGAAAATTTTTCTCTAAAGAGGAGAAAACTCGGAGCAATGTAAACATATGAATGTTAAAATTCCATGCACTTTCCAAGGGAGAATTGTCAGCAAGGTGAGGAGATGCTGCTCTGTTTACAGGCGCTTTTCCCCACACCAGGCAGCTTTCCCTTCACGCTCAGTGTCATTAAAGTCCATTTGGGTGAAAACCATCACACCACGTCTCACTTCAGCACGGCCGCTGACCCTGTCCACAGGTCCCTTGTGCTGCATAAAGTGTTTGCTTCCTTGGGAAGAACTTAATGAAAATGGACAGTAAATCACTTGATTTCAAGTTTGCATTTGTTTATTTGGCATCTGATTATAACCTGCTCGTTGACCTTGTTTGATAGGTGATGGGACAAGCTCTTAGAGAGCTGGCTGATAGAGACAAAGCTCTGAGAACAGAAAAGGCTTTTAAAACTTTGCAAAATAAGTAACAGCCAAGGAAATAGATCATCATCCCATCCTGCAACTCCTGTCCTGTAAACATGTGTGGCCCTTAATCACACTAATAAAAGCGCTGGAGCCAAAGGGAATACCTGAAGGAGAACGAGTTTGCAGGGCCAGGGCTTATTCCTCTAGCTTTGTCAGAGGAAGCTTGTCAAATAAACTGAAGACTGATAGCTGCTATATTTCCCCTTATTATAATCCAGAAACAACATACTTGTCTGAACAAAATAGAAATAAGTCCTCTTTGAGGCTACTCTGTTTGCCTTGACAGCAAGCTTGGGTTTTAAGCCAAGAATCCAGATTGTTTTTGTGAAAACATTTCCACTTGTCTGAAAGAGTATATGTAATGGATATGTGATAGCAGTAATGCAATGCTGAAGTAATCTCCTGAGGACGAGTGCATCTCCGGGGACCCCGCGCTGCACCGGGTACTGCACACCAGGAAAATAAAATTGGTATTCTAACAATATGGAGAATGCCTGCGATTTGTACCTCGCAAAAACACCAGCCCTCATTTATAATTCAGCTGTAATGCGTGCTTCCCTTGTAGGAAGTGTTTGTGCTTTCGGGAGGAAATGGAAGTGACATTTTTTGAAGGCTCTTTTCTGGCTTCGTGTGGGATCAGAGAGCGAGAGGCCGTGGCACTGCCGGCCAAGAGCAGCTGGTGGGATGGGCAAGACACAACAAAAAATAACCCCTTTCAGCTGGAAAATTCTTTCCCATGTGTCCTACCACTTGTTTTCTGTTAATTTTGAAATTCAGTGTCATAAATGCTGCTCCAACAGGAGGAATTGGGACAAGCTGAGGGAAGGGATGGAAGGGCCTATTTTCAGGATGGGCCATTTTGGGAGTGCCAAGGAGAGGCTGTAATAACTCACCCCAGTGCTTTGTGTGAAACTCAGCATCTCTCCAAACCCCAAATTATCCCACAGGATTTAGATCCCTGCATGAGTGGGAGCACCAGCCTCCTGGTGTCTGCAAAAAGAACTTGTGTGAAGCCAAGGAAATCGATAAAAGAGGGCCCTTCCATCCCACAGGTGAAAAACAGAGACAGAAAAACTGCATGGAAACTGAAATGAACTCCATTTTATTGATAAATGAGCACTGGAGCAGCTCATGTCATGAGTTTCCCACTCTTGGAGAATATCTTGTTCAATATAATTTTGACAAAAGCTGTGGGTGTCCTGGGGCTCCACGGAGGGAATGTGTGGGGTAGGGAGCCACAACTGCCTCTCCCCCTGTGCACCCAGTTCTGACCATTTGTGCTACAAAAATTCCATTCCAAACATGGTTTAAAAACCCAACCAGATGACAATTTTTAAATTTCATGGGAACTACCAGTTTTATTCTACTCGTATTTAATCTTAACAGCACAGCCAGGGACACGAGAGGACAGGTACAAATATTCAGCAGGCCAGTTGGTACTGACAGAATAAAAGGGCTACAGCAGCCAGCAAAATAAAAATTGCAGCGAAGACTGAGTTTTACAGAGGAATGACAGAAGGTAACATTGTAATGTATCTCATTCCAGTGCATCCAAACAGTATAACATTATTTTCCAGGGAAGTTAATGGGGTTCCCAAATATGCACAGCTGAGGGCAGAATCTGGCCCTGAAGTTAACTATTTGAGTGATGCAAATTTTAAATTTCAGACATGTATCAAAGGTAAGCCTAAGTGTTCAGTCATTTTACCCAATCCTGGCACAAGAAAAAGAATTCAATTTTAGAATCTGTCTGTAATTCCAAAAGGGGAAGAAAACAGTCTAAAATATATTCCTTGAAGAGAGATGCAAGTTTCTCATTTATATTCAATCCCGGATGAGATTTGGTAAATGCAGACCCTTCCACAAAGTGAATATTATAGTGAGGCCGTAACATTTTAGTAACACGAATTCATAAGGTGACCCTGGAGACCAACAATAAAACAAAATTCTGTAATAGACTTAAATAACAAAAAGGGCTCGGTGTTTCTGTTGTCTCCCCAAATATGTTTCACTCTGCGCAGTTTTTCTAGGGGAACATTTTGGCCTGTAAAGAATAAAATACATTTTCAATCAGCTGAAATCATGAAGCATTCTTGATAGCCGTACATTAGTTTTTTACAGCTGTCTTGGTTTTTATACTGTCTCTTACAGAGCGGATTTCCCCCTCCCCATACCTATAAAAGGTAGGTAAATTAAACAAATTATGAACTATGCAGTGGTTGAATACTTTGTAAAATTGTAGACCCAGCTTTTCAAAACCTTTAATGCTCCATCTCCCAGAGGTGAAATGCCAGCCTCCATTTGGGTCTCTTTCAGTTGCCCTTGCCACTTCAAAATGTGTCTGGAAACAGCTCTGCAGATGGCCTCGTATGTTTTACAGGAAATATTACTTAAACATTGGAAAGGATCGAATTTCTCCTGTTAGGAATTACAAATCTGGATTTCATTTTCTCTCTTTCCACCCC
>VXBU01013117.1:298011-300300 GCA_013400315.1 Bombycilla garrulus | reverse complement strand
TCACCCCCCCAAACCATGGGAAAAAAATGTGATTGTTACATATGACACTAAGGAAGTACTTGGGATTTTTCAGTTTTTTTTATTTAATATGCCACTTGTATTAGAAAATAAGGAATAAATCTTGGAAATGTAAGAGGGTAAAATAAGTCCTTTTCTTCATATAAAATAGTAGCTAATCGAAAAGATTTCCCAGAAGCATCAAAGCTTTTTATATACGACGATCTGGAAAACATATTGTGTAGGATTTCTATATTTTGCTCTGATTCCTATGAATGTAAAAGAATAATAAACTTTTCTTTTAGCTTCTCAGGGAGAGTTTCTTAACATTTGAGGCATTTCTTACATATTGACCTTGGTTTATGTATTCTGCAAAGATTCATTAAGCTTAGGGGGGTTCTATTGTCAGGAAAATGGTTAGCATTAGTAAAACACACAATTAAAATAGTAGCAGGTGATGTCAGTTTTAGTAGAGTTGACATTAATGACCTGTTCATAAGGGGCAATTTCCACACTAATGTCATGTTCTTTAAATGGAAATAGCCAGGAATACACATTTTCCATGTAAAATAACCCTTTTTGTAATTCATTAAATTCCCTTTCCCCCTATATTTAAGTAGACACCTTTCCAAGAGGGAGTAGAATTCCAAATAAAGACATAGGAAATTAAAATCAGGGTTCCCACAACCAGTCTATTTAATATTCATATTCAGGAAAAGATCCATAAACTCTTTTTCTTCTCTTTTATTAACAAAGGAAGTAAACTCCCCTTGACAGTCTACTTTTCCCAGCCGTGTTCCAGAGGCGGTGAGCGACGACTGCCTTTGTTTCGGGATGGAATTAAATATCCTTGTACAGGAGTAGGGCAGGGAAACACGCGGGAGGAGATTTCTGCTGTGCCCCACCTGGGCTGGTGGGATAGAGGTGGGATTTCAGAGAATCCTAAAATAGTTTGGGTTGGTTGGAAGGGACCTTAAAATCCTTCAGTTCCATGGGCAGGGACACCTTCCACGACCCCAGGTTGTTCCAAGCCCTGTCCAAGCTATCCTTGGACACTTCCAGGGATCATCCAGCCACGTTCTCTGTGGTTCAGGTGTGGCCAGAGAGGGTGTTCCCAGTTCTCTCCATGGATGATTGGATGCAGAGAAAAAGAGGCAGAAAGGGCAGGTGCTCAGCACCCTGACAGGCCACTCTTCCTTCCCTGCCTCCTTCCAACACCTCCGTATCCTGCTTGGCCATTTCACAGAACCACAGAATCACCTGGGCTGGAAAAAAGGCCTCTCAGATCATCAGGTTCAACAATTAGCCACTAATCCGTGTCCCCAGGCGCCACATCCACACGCCTCTTGAACACTTACAGGGATGGTGACTCCACCACTGTCCCGGCAGCCTGTTCTAACACTTGACCACCCTTTCAGTGAAGAAATTTGGCTCATTCCACACCAGAGCCTCGCCCAGGGCCCTCCCTGGTACGTCTACTCAAGGAGTTCTCTACCAATATCTTTTCTGGTGCTGCTTTTCCACGTTCACTCTTTAGAGAGCAAAGGAAGGACAGGGCTGAGCAGCTCTGACTGCGCACTTGTGTCCTCTGACTCCAGACCCCGCTCAATCCCTGAGCTCCAGGCAGCCTGGCAGTAGCAAAGGCAGTGGCAGATGCCATTCCAGCCACCAAGCCGGCGTCACGGGCCAAATCAAACATTTTGCCAGCGAAACGGGATCAGTTGTCTCCAGCTCCCCATCCCCTTCTTCTCACGCCCTTCTCCTCTGCTGCAAAAATGTTTTCTTTATTCAAGTTCGCGTTATTGTCATGGTAATTACTTCAAGGAAACCATCGCGAATCTAGGACTGGCTGTCTGTCCATGGCACAGATCTGCCAAATAATTTGGCACCTCTCTCTCTCTAATTGGCAGCCTCTGCTGAAGAGACACCCAAGCCTGAAATGGGGTTGCTGCGGGTCATCCTCTGAGTGCGCTGGAATTTGGCAGCCCGGGTGGAAGCGGCAGCGCGCGGTGGCTCGTTGCCCTGGATCTGGCCCCGGCCGCCAGCCGATGCTCAGGCTTTCATGTCGCAGCACTTTTTCTTCTCCTTTCCCCCTAAAAAGAAGGGGAAAAAAAAAAAAAAAAAAAAACCACACTACAAAGCCCCACTGAGTGAATTAAGGGTAGAGTTTCACCCTTAACTTTGAATCTCTCTGCTCTTGTGCGTGTCGCAACCTTAACACCGTTTTCTGCACTTAATTGTAAATCTCAGGGCTGCTGATGAAGCAAGAATAAAAATTATAGCGCAATCAGG